>JAOYFF010000135.1:12576105-12587419 GCA_025773925.1 Cryptomyrus ogoouensis
AAGCACTTCTTTACACAGTGTGTAGTTAGAGTATGGAATAGTCTTCCTGCTAGTGTAGCGGAAGCTAAAACCCTGGGACGCTGTGTAAAAACGGTGGGCAGGTCCTTTCTGCTCCTGCCCTGCTCCTCCTGTATCCCCAGCTCTTCGGCTGGCCCCATGCTTCAGACGCCCGCTCTCGTGTTGCTTTCGCTTGGCTGACGGCCGTGCTGACCGGCTCCCCACAGTCCTTCTGTCACGGCGAGGTGTCCCGTTACAGGCCTCAGGTGACATTCCAGAATAACCCTGACAAACCTGCAGGAACCTTTCCAGCTTTCCAGTGTTGACATGGGATTGAATTCACAGGATAAAGAATAAATAAGCCATCTTAAATAAAAATAATACCTAAGTGCTGTAATATGTTGACCTCATTAATAGTAAATTAACCAGCACATATGCCAACTTCTCAGCTGGATGAGTTAGATCTGCAGGCCCACCTGCGATCTACATCCCTGTGTTCAGCAGCGTACTTGGTTACCCTCCCTGCAGGCCCAGGCACTGTGGAGCCTTCAGACTCCCATATAGTACCAGCTTCCAGAAAGTTCCGTCACCACCATGTCTGTTCCACAGGCCCCCTGTTCACAGGACAGTAATCCACAATCAATAAAGCTAGAACCAAATATGGGGGGGGGGACAGATGGCAAAAATAACAAGGGGGGATTCTGGATGGAGATCAGAAAGCCTCCAGGGGCTCTGGTGGTAAACGTTCTGTTTCATCGTCATGGTAACACCACTGATCCATAATCCAGTGCCTGTATTCACAATTCACTTCTGCATAACCTTCAAGGTGTCACCCAACTACAGTCCAAATGTATAGCAGAGGTACTGTGTAGCCAGGAGTGTGTCGGGGGGGTATGTGGGGTCTCATGCCTGCCCTGCAATCCAGGCAGGGGCAGTGAACACATTCCGCTCGTTCTTATCCCCTCTGCTGGCCCTTGACCCTTAGCACACCGACACTCAAATTCGAGCGAGTAGCTTCCTACGGCGAAATATCAGCACGCCGGCTGACATGACAAGCTTCCCCACTTTCCTAGTGGCCAGATCTGTCGGTAGTGACACCTGTTCATTTTTTTAGGGAGATTCACGAACATGTCTCTGTATTTTCAGCAGTGCTGACCTTGGCTTTGCCCTCTTGGCAGACCTAGAGGTTGGTGGTAAAAAAAAAAAAACTCACTGGAGAAGATCTGCATGAAACCAGTAAAACACCATAGTAACCTGATGAGGACTACATCCACACCATGCTGGCTAACAGCACACATGTAACGCAATGCAAGAAGGTTCTTCATGAACACCCATAATAGCTCTTGCTTACTGAATTCAAAGGGGCAGTTCACCCTAAAACTGAAGAAAGATATTTTAGAGGAGCTTTAGTGCTATCTATCATCTAGGTCCAGGGTTGTCAACTCTCACACATGTGGCGTGACACGCTTTCTGCAAATATACATTAATTCATTATAAACTTAAAATTAGCTACATCTAAAGCGTTGGGGTAGTTTCCAAACCCTACAGACTATTTACAAGGTAATAAAATTCTTACATACATAAAAATGTGTGTGCAGACATGTCTCGAATTGAAAATCTCATGCCAGCCAGCTGACCAAAGTCAACCCTGTAGGTCGTTCTACTGGGAGAAGCATAGTTTTGGAGATATCAGCTGTAGAGATGTTGGGCTTCTCACAAATATAATGGAGTCGGGTAGAAGAAAATACCTGATTCAGATTAGGAATCTGTGCTGTCAAAATGCAGTGCTACCTTCCCATTTGCTCCGCTGGATACTTGTACAAGCGTAAACTTGCAGAGAAGCAGACATCCAGTGGCGAATCCCATGGGCGCCTGCAACAGAAATGTAAAAAGAGCAGTCGGGCTGGACAATTCTGGGTAAAATATGAATCCTGACTTTTTGTGATTCAAAATCAAGATCACAATTTTCTCAGTAAACAAAGTTGCTCAATGTTCAAAGTTAGTAGCACCAGAGCTAAAAACACAACAACTGAAATAATATGACAGCACTGGACAAACAGCCACTTTCCGTAGTGGAAGACGAGGGATTTCGTCGGCTCATTCATCACTTTTCAGAGGCCTCACAATACCGGCCTGCAAAATATCTATAATCCATAGATTGATCTTTCGTTTAACACAGAATTTAAAAAACCATCCATGCCTACCAGGTCAGCAAATTTCACCACCAGTGGCGATATTAAACAGAAATAAATCAGTTATCGATATCTGTCAAAATGTCCCCACAATGTGATAAAAACCTGTTATTTTCATATTGCGGGGAGCATTATTTTGGTCCCCTGAATTTTATAAAAATTTGCGACTGAAATCAAAAAAGTAAAAGTGTCAAGTCTTGTATGTTGTTTGGTTACTTATGGTTAAGGTTAGGGCTGGGTAGGGGTTAAGGTCGTCATGATGGGATTAGGGTTTTGCCCATAGAAATGAGAGTCCCCAGAATGATATGGATACCTAATGTGTGTGCGTGTTGGGGGGCCAGATAATCCTGCAGGCCCCCCTGACAAGATCTCAAACTACTTTCCCTATCATCAACTTCGTCCGCCACACATGGGAAAAGCTAAACACACACTGCATGACTACCCCTGACACCCCGAATACATTTCACTGCCAAAAGATCAGGAAAACAGAAAAAGGCTAAAAAAGACACAATCTGCTTGTGTAATGTGGTTTATGTGACTGTGATTGACCTATGACATGGATTTTTTTGGGGCTATGTTGTAGGTATTCACAGTGCACCAGTGTAAATTATATGAACGAAACTGAAAATAACTGACCGATCCTGGACCTGTTTGAGTTGTGACAGTTTGCTTGTCCAATCGGCATGCTGTCAGTCCTGTTGGCTGCCATCTATGTTCTTACCCTCAACTGTCTGTCTCTAACTTATCCCGCCCCGCAGCTGTCTGCCTGCAGGTCACCACAGCTTCTCTGCATGACTTTCAGCACCTGTCGCTCAACAGCCGGGGATCACAGCAGACCGACGGAATTCCATGTAGGACACAATGGAAATGACCAGAATGTGAAATGCTGAATTCTGAAACACGAGGACAAGCAGAGAGTTAGTGCCCATTAAATATAACTAGTATCTCCAGCCCTTTAACATAAAGAAGCCAGTCAAGCATGAAGAGTTGTTGCAGAACGAGGTCCTTGGCCAAGCAGCAAATGGCACTTACGCAACACCCAGTAAAATTAAAGACACTCGCGTTGCTCTCAGAAGATGGTATACGGTGTCAGACCCTGCGGTACCTGACGGCTTTTGTAAACATTAGCTTGTGCTAACATGTTAAAATAACCTAAGTACACAGAGCAGAGGGGCATGATAATATGTAGTAATACTTTAGTCTCTGTCGTAGATCTCTGTCAGTGGCGGCGTAGGACATTTTGTCGAGGAAGCTTGTGGCACCCATGATGCCCGCTGTCAGTGACAGCTGGGCGACGATGAGAAATTGGGCGGGTATCGAACCCACAGCGCGTGTCGTTTGTGCTAATCAGAAGACCATGAAGGAGGATCAGTGAAATGAGTGGATGAGCATGATGGAGCTTTTTCCAAGCATAGCAGACACCAAACTATGAGCTGAAAACGAGAACCATGGCTGGAAAATCACTGCTACCAGGCTACCTAGAGGATTCAGTTACTACAGATTATTTGCTATTATTTGAGTCTTAGAGGCTATTCTCATGTTAGTAATTAAATAATTATTACTGTCTCGAGGAATGGTGTGAGTGTGCCCTGTGATGGGTTGGTGCCCCATCCTGGATTGATCCCTCTGGGGTAGGCTCCGGACCCCCCACCACCAAACAGTTTTAGAAGATGGATGGATGGATATGTCCGGTGTCATTAAACCTACTTAATAAAAACAAACAGAAGAATGATGCACACGTCTAAAGGTGTATCCCAAAATCAGAGGAGCAACACAACTTAGACCCCTGCAAGATTTTCATCTCACACAGAGGAAATGCAAAACTGGATATTAGATATCATATAATAGACAACAAAACAGATTTAACAGTGTACTGGGCAGTTTGCAGCCAAGTGTGAAGCAGTCAGGATGAGGATCAGCACTTCTACATCGGAGGCCATGGTTCTCAACCAGAAAAGAGTGGACTGCCCCCTCCAGGTTAAGGATGAGTTACTGCGTCAAGTGTTTCAGCATCTTGGGATCTTGCTCACGAGTGAGAGAAGAATGGAGCGGAAGGTCGACAGGCAGATCAGTGCGGCATCAGCAGTTATATGGTCATGTCTGTCATGTTAAAGACAGAACCGAGTAAGAAGGCAAAAATTTCGATTTACCAGTCGATCTATGTTCCTACCCTCATCAGTGTTACACGTTCAGGGCAGTGACTGAAACAATATCACAGATACAAGCGGCAGAAATGAGTTTCCTCCACTGGGTGTCTGGGCTCAGTCTTAGAAATAGAGTGAGGAGCTTGGACATTCAGGAGGGGCTCAAAGTAAAACCGCTGCTCCTTCGCCTCAAATGTGGTGATTCGTGCATCTATCGGGGATGCCCTCTAGATGCCTCCCTCAGGGGTGCTCCAGGCATATCCAACCAGGAGACCCAGGACATGCTGGAGAGACTCTCTCTCTCAGCTAGCCTGGGAACGCCTTGGTATTCCCCCAGAGGAGCTGGAGGTAGCTGGGGGAGGGAGGTCTGGACATCTCCGCTCAGACTGCTGCCCCCGTGAATCGGATAAGCAGTGGACAATGGGTGAACGAACAGAATCAAGGACATTTATAAACTAGAACTACATTTAATGTACCATGTTTTTGATTTAACCGCCGATTTTAAAATAATTCATGCTAAAATATGGTCCATATGGTCCCATTAATTAGATAAGAGAAGAAGCAAACAGACTCCCAAGCCTTATGTTAAAATCTTTATTAAATGCAGATAAGAACATATTCCAGAGGGGGCCCCTCCCCCTCCCCTCCGGGCACTCACAAACCATTAACAGAACACTTTCAGACAGCAGCCTGTCCAATCAGGGCAGAGTGAAGAATTGTACAAAGCGGTCACAGCCTAAGGTCTGGGAGGGACATCACGCACAGCTCACAGGCCACACACAAACACTAAACTCAATCCTATCTGATCCCAAAGTGTTTTGGGATCTCCTCACAACTGCAGAGCAACATCCTGACAGTCTCACCATGCAGAACTTTCAAGTTACAGTTAAACAGGATTTCAAAGCAGGTTCAAGTAGTTCCTCAAATCGCCAAAAATGCTAATGAAACTTCACCTAAAAACTCCAAATGTGAAATTATTTCAGCTACGCTGGCTATCTCATATGTCACCACTGTGGGTCTCATTTCCACAACTCTTATCTGGGTCAACTGAAATACCGTCCAGCGGTAGCCAATGGGATCATCGCTCTGCCGTTCCAGCCGGCTTAGTGATTTAGAAGCTCACGGCCCATCGCGCAGCATCACATCAGCTGGCGGCGCCTCTTGGGTCCTGCCCACAGAGCGCCCCCCCCCCGCCCCGCCCCGGGTGACTCCCAGAAAGCACTGGCTGGCCATAGGGAGGCGCCTGCAAGTCAGGCCACTCAGCACTGCAGCTATTCCATAAATTAAAAAAATCTGAGATTGCTACACACACACCAAGCAGTGCCAACCCTGTTAGTGTGCAATAACATCCATGGACACAAAGCTAATGCACATGCAGCCACACGTTACATTTTTAAAAAGCTACTTAACCAGCCAATAAAAATATCAAACATATAAACAGAATCTACAGTAAATGTGAGTGGCACGGCACACCTGGGTTGCGAAGAAACGGAATTGCTGGCACCCACAGCTCTGGCCCCACCCCCCACCTCTGCCCACTTCCTATCAGACGGCACGCTCTCACAGAGCCATGCAGGAAGACGCGGCAGCAGTGGCCAGCTCCAGAGCACATGTGCAGAGGCAAAAACACACAAAAAAGTGCAAGCTTGCCCTTTAAAAGCAGGGCAGCTCATACACAAGATCATGAAGATCCTCTCTTCACATGAATAGGTCATAGCTTTATTTCACCGTTTTAAAACATATAGACAATACAGCAGACATCATATTATCTCATTCTAAAACGTCATCACCACACCCATGCAGAATCTTCCAGAATCTTCGTAGTGTGACTCTGTACCTCCGCAGTCTTGCAAATGTGCTTTTAATAGTCAGTTGAAACAAATTTCACACCAAATGGGAAATGGGAAAGAGGCTGATTGTCGCCGCCCTGGTGGCGAGCAAGCCCCCCTTCATTTCAGCATGACTGGGACTCTCAGGCTAACACTGTGTCTGGGACACAGCCGATTTCAATATTGACCAGTAACTGTCTTGTCTTCATAGTATGGACCAGGGGCTCAGTAAAGCTCCATTAAAATCACTTTACACAAACTAAAAGATGGTGGAGGGGGGGGGCATTCCTCAAAAGTACCCCCATTTGTTATTTGATGTTTGCTTCAAGTGCGGAGACGCCCCCCAGCAGCTTTCAATGGCGATTTTTAAGTTGGTTCGCCAAAACCAAGGAGCCCCAAGCAGGCACCCCCCTGGGTCATCTGGTGCTCACATCGACAGTAGCTGCAAGGAGCAGGGGGGCAGAGCGGCTCAGGAGGGGGGGGGGGCCTCAGGCGGCCGGCCCGTCGCGTACCGTCTCCGTCATCCGCCGTGCGCTGTAGTAGGACAGGCTGAGGCCCATGGTGGCCAGCAGGGCAGCCAGCTGGTTTATGCCTCGGTCCTGAGGCGGAGTCCGCACCTCGCCCGCCGCCTGCCGCTGTTAAAGGGATACTGTGAATTAGCGGGTCCGGCTGGGACAGAACACCCGGCCCTCCCTCCACATTCATGTTCCCTTCACATTTTGCTTTAATATTGCACTCCACTGCTATCACCACCATTTGCCTGCACCCCCAGCAGAGGTGCACTGACCTGGAGGAGCCTGAAGTATCCTGGAGTGAGACGGCCAAGCCTGATTATCATGGCTCCAGCACGGCAAGATGACTGCAACACGGCTCTGATCTGCGGGAGGGAGACAGCACCCTAGGTCAGGCTCCCCCCCCCACACAGCAGCGTATCAGCCCTGCCTCACCGAGAAAACCCCATCAGTGTTGCGAGGCAGAAACTGGGACTAGGTTGGGCTCCACACCACCCAAAGACCCAGAATGCAGTCACCCGCCCCCTCCCTCTCTGGTTAGGAACACTTGATGCCTCAGGCCAACATGAGCATCAAAATCCCTCCACTCTCCCACCCCCTCTGTGACCTGCACCATCTCCCTACAGACTGACCAATCAGATCAGACGGCATGACCGCACCAGTCCCTTCACATCTGGTCCTGCTTTGGACTCAACGCACACCAACACCGCCCTATCACATTTTATGAATGCACTGAATTAAACACGCAAGCCTGAACTGGATTCAATAAGCATTCTTTGACGTCCAATTAACCACATTAAGGCAGGCTTCAGACCGAACGGTTTCCCCCACGATTCATAACTGCCAACTTCAGTTAAAGAAAAGGAGCTTTCTGACCGAACAACAGAAAGCTGTTCCAAAAAGCTGGAGAAGCTGACCAATAATTTGGATTCTGTAGAAATCTGCCCAGAGGTCCGGAGATCCACAGTATCAGCAGATGGGGAATTGACTCGGCACTGTGGAGTTTAAGCATTAACCCAGCGGAGCAGACTGAGGGAATCAGTCTGACTACTATCGAGAGGAGAGCAGGAGCAGCCGTATTCATATGAACTACATCTACCTCTGAGCAGTCGGCAGCGTAACATATGTGGGAGTGAGGGGGGGTCCCTTTAACATTCTACAAACCTAGCAATATAGCAGCGTGGTTCAGGTGTGAAAATGGAATAACTAAAATCACACCAAAATGAAATCCCAGGCCATGGAAGATTTCAGGAATTCAAGCAGGTTCAAGGAATGGGTCGAGTACCCAGCTGTGTGTGTATGTGTGTGTGTGTGTGTGTGTGTGTGTGTGTGTGTGTGTGTGTGTGTGTGTGTGTGTGTGTGTGTGTGTGTGTGTGTGGTGAGGGGGAATTAGGAAAAGGGGAAGACCCTTAGAATTCTCACCTTCAACAGGCTGTTGGGGACCGCCGGTTCTCCACACAGGCCCGCCTGCCCACCAACTAAAAGCCCCTGGCAGCAGATAACATCCCAGAGCTCAGCGAAAACTCGTCGTACTGAGAGGGCTCCGCCTCACGCTCCGCCCTTTTATACAACCCACCCCATCCAACCAGAAGGGCAGGCTCACGCACGCGCTCACACAAACCAACACACACTCACAGAGCTGTCAGCACATGTCACTTTATCAGCAGACACACCTCCAAAGTCGTCAGAAGAGACTCTCATCTAGTAGGCACATGGGAATGTTTTTTCGTGGAGTGTGGGGGTTACAACAAGCCTGAAAACAGAATTGCGTCAAAGAGCTATGGAGAGTTTCCGAGATAACCACAGTACCTTAACTGACCCACTAGGCTAGTGGAAAGCAGGAAGCAGATTTGCGGAAGGCAGCTAAAGGGAGGACCGGGATGTCTGGTCACATGACCAGCGACCACCATAGAGGGCCAGGCAGACCACATGGGTTGTGACATCACAGCAGGCATGCCCATTCCGGTCTGCCTGCAGGTCACGCAACCAAAATGGCTCCTTTACTGAAAGCCTAAATTGCATACAGTGAATCAAGCGACTACATCTAATGCAATGTGACAGCGCCAACTATGCCTGGAGCCACAAACCCTACCCATGCATAAACGCAAAACTCAGCACGAACCAGACAGTCATTTGCCCACCGAGCAAATGTGGTAAAATACAGCTACACAGCCCATTGCAGCATAGGTTCCATTCTGCGCTACATGTGCCCCCACCCCAGTTAACTCTGTGACCTTATTTCACAGAGCAACACCAACATGGCATCAATATAGTCACACCTGTCACCTGAGGCTATTGACACGTTTACACCTCTCAAAAGGAGCGCCCGTAGAAGAAAAGCGAAATAACTCAGTTTTCCATCAAACACAACCACGTAAAGTGGGTGGAGGAGCAGCCGTCTGGTGAGCCTCCCTAAAATTCATTAAGGGGACTGGTTGAGTGCCGTGGACACAAACCGTTTGGCAGATTAAATCCAGCAGCACCTTGAGGGTGCAAAAACATCTGTACTTTAAAAAATAATTAAACGTGTACGTTTTAAGAAAAAATACTACGTCAATTACACTCAATATAAATGTCCTAGTGTGGTTAATGAAACATTTCCAGCTGTCCGTGCACATCACCCAAAAAACCCAGAATGCAGCCACCACCCCCTGGTCAGGAACACTTGATGCCTCAGGCTAACATGAGCATCAAAATCTCTCCACTCTCCCAACCCCTCTGTGACCTGCACCATCTCCCTACAGACTGACCAATCAGATCAGATGGCATGACCGCACCAGTCCCTTCACATCTGGTCCTGCTTTGGACTCAACGCACACCAACACCGCCCTATCACATTTTATGAATGCACTGAATTAAACACGCAAGCCTGAACTGGATTCAATAAGCAACATCATTTCCAGCTGCCCATGCATACGGCATATGGGTGTGAGACCTCACTCTGGGTTCCTCGCCCATCCCCCACTCTCTCCCCAACTCAGAGAAATGCAGATCAGCTCAAATGAAAGCTCTAATTGCCCCTGATGCTTGCATAGGTGTGGGTGAAGATGACCAGGAAGCCAAAGAGAGGCCTATGCAAAACACCCATATCTCCCTTACATACTCCCTTGTCTCACCACACCCCACTGAAGGATTTCCACTCCTCTGAACAGTAAGTATCTGTGTTGTTATGACAAGAAATTACAGTGCATTTTAACCTATATACCACAACGGCATACTTGCATACCAGTTATGTCAGTCCCTGTCTATACAATCAAATTAATTTAGCTAACAGGTACAAACTATGTCGTACTAAGATGGGGGTGGGACTAGAGCCTATTAGTATAGGACACTAAGCACTGGTACACCGTGAATGGGATTCCAGTCTATCTCTGGGTAGACATGGAGGACTGCTGGCCAAAAGCAGAGTACTCAGAGGGAACCTGCTTAGCATGGCAAGAACATGAAAACTACACAGACTGATTAGATGACTGGAAACAAGCGGAATTAGGCTTTTCTCTAATCTTTCACAAACAGACACTATACGTTTTAAAAAGTTACCTCCTGCTTAAGAAAAGGGAGATGTTTTCCGGACAACAACATTCGGAGAGTCACTATGCCCCAGCTAGAGTAGCTGGTTTCATGACATCTTTACGCACGAGCCCCATACTTAAACTGCAGCAAACCTGAAAAACCTAATCACTGGTTAACAAGAATTGTTGCGCAAAAGATAGACTGAAAAAGCCAATGAATTAAGTTACACATTAAGAGTAGCCAAAGCGCCAAATTCCCTCCTTTCGCTTACAGACAAACCGACCACAAGGTCCTAGGGCTCACGGTCTAATATGCCAGTTCTCCAACGACGATCCGATTAACCACACTACTAGACCTGGAATTTCACCACGTATCAGGATTCAGCGGGGAACCTCCTCTCCATCTACTTTCCCCTCCCGAACTTCTACTTAAATCCAACATAAACGCCCCCGCCCGCAGAAAAAAAATCTTTAGACGGGACGAAAGTTAAACTGGAATCGTAAAATACGCCCAATGCTGCCGAATCATTTGCATTAATATGACGGAGCATGAAACGTAAATGATGGTCACGATCGGCTCGTGACAAAATCACTAGACAAACGAACTAGAGTAGAACGTGCGGATAAAATGTTCAGAGAAAACGAAGATGATGCTCCCTTTCAGTCGAAGGCGTCTTTGAGTGATGTCCACTCTTCTGATTACTTTCGATCAGTTAATTCAGATAAAGTCGTGTTTCCCTCAAATGCACGCTATTTCAGTGTGCATCGCCGCATTGAAATAATCTATTACGCCGTTTCGCAAACTTAAACTCGGTCACCCAGCCAAATAACCACGAGAACATGAAGTCCTAAAGTTATTCCAAATATACTTACGCACGCACCATATCCGGGTCCCGATCCAGATAGCCGTGTCGGAAACTCTCGCTTAAGAATATAAAACTGCCAGTTCAAATAATAATAAGAAGCTCACGGAACAACGCTCTGTTGCGTCACGATGTAAAGTCGTGCGGCGGTTATTCGAACATTTTTCGTCTGCATGAAATCTGTGCGTCTCTGTTGATCACCAGATTAACCCTTTGTTTGCCGTATCTATTCATTCGACGCCGAAGCACGTTACCCTCTTACCTG
>JAOYFF010000135.1:12589152-12615584 GCA_025773925.1 Cryptomyrus ogoouensis
GCTAATCGTTTTTGCATGCCACGCACTGCTAAATCACAGACCAGATAACGTTACCCTTAAAAATACCCCCCTGGGACTCTACTGAGATTAACAGTGAAATTTGCATTATAATATGCAAAACAGCACATACAAAATACAGCCACATCATTTTTTGTTGTATTTTTGTGTTAATCCAGAAGAGCACTTGTGAGGTCAAGCACTGATGGTGGATGTGAAGACCTCTCAATCTCCATTTATCCCAAAGGTGTTCAATAGGGTTGAGGTCAGAGCTCACCCAGTTATGTCTTTATGCATCCCAAGACATTTTTGACAATTCTATGCTACCAACTTTGTGGGAACAGTTTGGGGAAGGCCCTTTTAGTTCCAGCATGACTGTGCCCCAGTGCACAAAGCAAGGTCCATAAAGACATGGTTGGGTAAGTTTAGCGTGGAAGAACTTGACTGGTTGGCACAGAACTCTGACCTCAACCCCATCAAATACCTTTGGGATGAATTAGAATGGAAACTGCCAGCCAGGCTTTCATCTCCAACATCAGTGCCTGACTTAACAATAATGTGAACACTGTGATCTTCAAGGACCTCAGACCGTAACTGTATATGCCCTCATTCAAAGTAACCTGGGAAGGCTTATATCTGTAAAATCATCATGCTTTGCACTTGTGCAACAGCCCTGTAATTAATTGAAAAGCCAAACATTTAAAGTCAGCCTTCATGTCCAACATCAGTACTTGACCTCAGAGCTATGCTTCAAAGTCTTGTGGAAAGCCTTCCCAGAAGAGTGGCAGCTGTAATAGCTGCAAAGGAGGGACCACCTTCATATTGATGCCTATGGATTTTGAATGGGATGTTATAAAACTTCCTGTGGGTGTATTGGCCAGGTGTCCCTATACTATATTATCCATATAGTGTAAATGGGTATAATTAAAAGCAATTAATTCATTATTTTCAGTTTCATAATCAAAATATGTATTGTGCATTCTTCTTGCTTAACCCCATTATTATAAGCATTGTGTCATAATATAAATTTGCTTATTATAAGGGAAATGTGAAAAGTACTATAAAAACTTTGGCCACAAATAATTTTATTTCCTTACATAAACGGTGCAAGTGAAAATTAGATAGATAGATGGATGGATGGATGCTGTACTGACCTTAGGCTGGGACAGAGAGTGACACCTGCTGGACAGGGGATATCGTGCTTCACTGTTATCCAATGTTGGTGTAAGGCTGCCCTCTACTGTGAACCTTGTCTACTGCAGACATTGTCTTTACATACATGGTTTGACATCACCCTAATAAATTACGTTTCATTTAACTTATTTAGCTGTCTTCAAAAGCAATTTTAAATTGAGAGCCAAGACAACCAGTCCCAGGAGTAATCGGGGTTGAGGGCCATTCTGAGGAGCTCAATGGTGAAATAACTTTGCCAAAAAGGGGATTTGAACCAATGACCTTCCAACCCACCGAGCCACACAGAATCCATTTATGACCCTCGCCCACAACATACTCTGTTTGGCCCATAAAATTTTAAACTAATGCATTTTTGTTAATGTTCTTTGTGATTTTTAGCTACTGTCTCATTTTATTCCCTATACCTGCACTCTTCACTGGAAAATGATCCAGGATTTATCAGTGTATAATAGACATGCAATAGTACAGTGTAAACATATAACAGGACAAGTCACATAAAGTGCAGGTGCAAGTACTACAATAAAAGTTCAGATTTAACTACTGATGATGATGATGGCTGGAATGAAACTGTTCTTGAATCTGGGAATGCTGTCAAGCCCCCCACCAAACTTCACTTTATTTTTTATTTTTTTGGAAGATTTGATGGGTGACCTTGCAACCCTCGTTATGTCATTATGGAGTTCCTGTCCTGTAGCTCCACCCTACCATACTGTAACACCACAGGCCAGGACACAGGTACTGCAGAAGAAGTTAGTGAGATGGTTCTTACACATCTTCAACTTAGCCTTTTCAGGGTGTGATGATGCTGACGGGCTTTCGTGAGGATTACTTCAGGGTTCTCTGTTCGCCTCAGCCTTGCTGAGATCTGCAGGCCCAGGATCCTGATGTCACTTACAGTTTCCACCGGAATATCAACAATGATGATAAGTGTGTGACTGCTGTTGTGTTTTATGAGGACACCAATAATCTCCATTGTTTTACTGAGCTTCAGACTGTGGTTATTTTTATAGTATCGCTCCATCGGCTCCGTCACTCCACTCCAATTCACTGTATGAGGATTAATCATTATTGGTGATGAGACCCACCAATAATGTCTTGATGATACAGTTTTTCCTGAATTTGGCCACACAAGCATATAGGTGAAGAGGGAATACAGGCTTATACTCAGATAGCAGTCTTATCAGGGCAGATAAGGTTTTATTCAGGAAATCCAGGAATACAGTATCATCATGTTACTTGCAGCACTTCAAAAAGAATAGAGGGTTTAATTATTAAATATCTATGTATTTCAAAAACAGAAGCATTTGGCAGATTCAGACTAGATTTTTTGATGAGGTAAGATATATATAATGAATAGAAAGAAGGTGGAAGCAACCTCATACCTATTGGACATTTGATTTTGGGACACCTTTAATGAAAACTATAGTAATTCTAATCAAATCACTCTGAGGGTGAGCAATTAATTAGGCCTATTCATTTACTGTGAATCAATGTGCACATACATTGACAAATGTTTCTTGCATATATAGTGGTCATGTTCAGCTTAAAATGTTCAGTAATACAGGTCAGGTCAGGTCAGGTTGGGAAGCATGTGCTGATGCTGACCCACCACTCCCAGCGAAACTCCTCGGGATCCCGGCTGGCGACCCCCCGAGGCAGATACACGGTCCAGTCCCACCCTTCAGAAATGGCCGTAACTGACACTCCCTCATAATGCAGGTAATGTGCCTCATTCGGGACTCCTCTAGCAACCGTTCATTCGACACAAAGTCAAACCAGCGGTACCAAAGGATTCTCTGAAGAGACACAGTACCGAAGTCTTTGTCTCAGCTCACTGGATAGCATCCATGTCTCACAGCCATACAGCAAGACAGGGAGCACCAAGACTCTAAAGACTTGGACCTTTGCCCTCTTGCAACGATATCGGGAACGCTGTCGAGATAAGTCAAACGGAATTCCGAATCGCTAACTGCAAACCATCTTTACCGGGGTGCTGAGTTGTGACACAAAATTTAAAAATAATAGCAGAGCAGGGCTGTGCTCTGCCCGCCGCCAGAGGCGCACACCGTGTACTGCCTGCCGACAGAAGTGCCTGCTGCGCTCTGCCCGCTGACAGCAGCACCCACCGAGCTCTGCTCATTGCCCGCCAGTGCCCCGACTGTGCTCTGTTCACTCAGATGGCTCCTGCCCAGTCTGTGGCCGTTGCCTAGACAGCTCCTGCCTGCTCACCCGCCTGCTCAACCATCGGCGCCTCATTGGCCCCAGCCTGCTCACCTACCTGCTCACCCACACCTCAGCAGCCGTGGCCCCGCCTGTCTCAGTCTACCCACCGTCGGCCGCCCAAGTTGGGGTCAAGAACCTTTAAGCTCCCACCGGATCAGCACCTTCTCCCTACACTTCCAGTACCCTATTCCATGGCCCTCCAGGAGGAGGCTATGGGGAGGAGGATACGCCGGGGTCGCGAGAGAAAGATCCTGCTCCATTGTCAAGCCCCTCGCTGGAGTCCACCACGCCGTAGCTGGGCCCCCTCCCAGAGCCCATCCATGGCAGCCGGGCCAGTCCCAACTTCGGTCCTGGAAAATGGGACTTGTAGTCCCTCTCTGGAAAGGGAAGGGTGATCGCCTGGATTGTGGGAACTACAGAGGGATAACACTGCTTTCAGTGCCGGGTAAGGTCCTTGCTAAGGTGATCAGATTAACCCTTTGGCATTTATCACTTTCCTGGATCTCAGCAGCTCACAATACTTTTGTGCTATAATTAGCTCTCCCACGTGGTTGTTTGGTTCACCCCCGAACCCCGATTTTACACACAAAAAAAACAAAATAGCTTTTACCTGGAATTTAAAAGTCTTTTAACTTTTCATTAAAGTATACAGTCTCTCAAATCCAGCTAATATATATATGCCTCTTCCACTCAATTAATGTTTTACTTTAAATGTGTAGATTTTCAGTTAAGTACAGAGCTGTTGCACCAATGCAAAGCCTGCTGCTCTAATCCCAGGTCACTTGAAGATCACAGTATTCAGTATAATTGTTAGCTCAAAACTGGGGTCCTGCTGTGTACAGCCGTGGCCAAAAGTTTTGAGAATGACTCAAATATTAATTTTTAGAAACTCTGCTGTCTCAGTTTTATGATGGCAATTTCCAAGTGCTCCAGGTTGTTATGAAAGGTGATCAAATGAATTGCAATTAATTGCAAAGTCCCTCTTTGCCATGAAAATGAACTTAATCCCAAAAGACCCATTTCAACTGAATTTCAGCCCTGCCACAAAAGGACTTGCTTGCATCATTTCAGTGATTCTCTCATTGACGTAGGTGTGACTGTTGATGAGGACAAGGCTGGAGATCACTCTGTCATGCTAATTGAGTTAGAATAGCAGACTGGATGCTTTAAAAGGAGGGCAGTACTTGAAATCATTGTTCTTCCGCCGTTAACCATGGTTACCTGCAAGGAAACACATGCAGTCGTCATTGCTTTGCACAAAAACGGCTTCACAGGCAAGGATATTGCTGCTAGTAAGACTGCACCTAAATCAACCATTTATTGGTTCATCAGGAACTTCAAGGAGAGAGGTTCAGTTGTTGTGAAGAAGGCTTCAGGGGGCCCAAGAAAGTCCAGCAAGGGCTGCGACTGTCTCCGAAACTTGATTCAGCCGCGGAATTGGGACACCAGGAATGGCAGCAGGCAGGTGTGAGTGCATCTGCATGCACAGTGAGGCGAAGACTTTTGGAGGACAGACTGTTGTCAAGAAGGGCAGCAAGGAAGCCACTTCTCTCCAAGAAAAACATCAGGGACGGACTGATATTCTGCAAAAGGTACAGGAATTGGACTGCTGAGGACTGGAGTAAAGTAATTTTCTCGGATAAATTTGCAGGCATCAGGAAAAAAGATTGTCCGGAGAAGAAACGGTGAGCGCTACCATCAGTCCTGTGTCATGCCAACAGTAAAGCATCCTGAGACCATTCATGTGTGTTGTTGCTTCTCAGGCTCACTCACAAATTTGCCTAAGAACACAGTCATGAATAAAGAATGATACCAAAACATCCTCCTAAAGTAACTTCTCCCAACCATTCAAGAACAATTTTCTGATGAGCAATGCCTTTTCCAGCATGACGGAGCACCGTGCCATGAGGCAAGAATGATAACTAAGTGGCTCAGGGAACAAAATTTTGGGTCCATGGTCAGGAAACTCCCCAGACCATAATCCCATTGAGATCTTTGGGATTTGGCCCAGAAGTTGATTGACAGCATGCCAGGGTGAATTGCAGAGATCTTGAAAAAGAAGGGCCGACACTGCAAATATTGACTATTTGCATAAACTTAATGTCATTGTCAGTAAAAGTTTGGCACTTATGAAATATTTGTAATTATACTTCAGTGGTACCATAGAAACATCTGACAAAAAGATCTACAACCACTGAAACAGCAAAATTTGTGAAAACCAATACTTGTGTCATTATCAAAGCTTTTGGCCACGACTATATGAATGGACATAATTAAAAGCAAAAGCAATTAATTTATAGCTTTGGTTTCATAGGCAAAAAATGAATTGTGTATTCTTCCTCCTTAACCCCATTTTTATAATCTGTGTCATAATAACAATTTGCTTATTGCAAGGAAAATGTAGAAACTGTAATCAAAACTTTGTCTTTTGTAAGCTGATCTTAGGCTGGGAGAGAGAGTGACACCTGCTGGACAGAGGATATCGTGTTTCACTGTTACTGTTGTCTCTCTGTTCAGTACACGTCCAATGTTGGTGTAAGGCTGCCCTCTACTGTGAACCTTGTCTACTACAGATCTTGTCTTTACACATATGGTTTGACGTCACCCTAATAATTACGTTTCGTTTCACTTGTATAGCAGATGCTTTTATCCAAAGCAACGTGCAACTCAGAGCAGGGACAATCAGTCCCTGGAACAATCGGGTTGAGGGCCATGTTGAAGGGCCCAATGGTGAAATAACTTTGCCAACCAGGGGATTTGAACCAATGACCTTCCAACCCACCGAGCCACACAGAATCCATTTATAACCCTCGCCCACAACATACTCTGTTTGGCCAATAAAAATGTTAAACTAATGCATTTCTGTTGATGATCTTTGTGATTTTTAGCTACCGTCTCATTTTATTCCCTATACCTGCACTCTTTACTGGAAAATGATCCAAGATTTAAAATGTTTCATTGGCCATGTGCACAAAGTGCTTTGGAATCCACACCCAGTTCAAGAACTATCAGCATATAAACTAATAGCAATGGACATGCAATAGTGCAGTGTAAACAACAGGACAATTCACATAAAGTGCAGATGCAAGTACTATAACAACACTTCAGATTTAGCTGTTGATGATGATGATGATGATGATGATGATGGCTGGAATGAAACTGTTCTTGAATCTGTGAATGCTATCTATGTATTTCAAAAGCAGAACCATTTGGCAGATTCAGACCAGATTTTTTTTTTTTTTTTTACATTTTGATTAGGTTAGAGGTATATAAAGAATAGACAGAAATTAGAGAAATATTCTCTGTACATTTCCATTCACTGAAGAGGAAGGACCTCGGGTAGAAGCAACCTGCTGGACATCTGATTTTGGGACACCTTAAATGAAAACTACAGTGCCTAACTGTGTGGTATGGCAGCTGCACCGTGGCAGAGAAGGAGGCGCTAAAGAGGGTGGTAAAATTTGCCCAAAGGACCATCGGGTGCAGCTTCCCACCCATCGGGGACATTTACATCATCAGATGCAGGGAAAAAGCCTCCTGCATCCTTCATGAGCCCACCCACCCTGCAAATGAACTGTTCACCCCCTTGCCGTCGGGAAGGAGGCTGCGCTGCATCCGAGCAAAAACATCCAGACTGAGAAACAGCTTCTATCCAGCTGCAGTCAGACTGTTAAACTGCTCCACCACCCAAGTACATTTTGCACTATAATTACTTGCCTTGTCACTCTGTCACTTACCCTTGAAATTGCACTGATCACTTGAAGTCACTGCTACCATACTGTACATTACTTTTTAATTTTTACGTCAGAGGTTTTACTTTAGCTCATTTTATTTCCAGTTGATATTTTACTCTAGCATTTAACTATTTATTGATTAGTAGCACGCTGCACGCACCGAGACCTGAGAATCTCTGTTTTGTTCTAATCATGTCAAGTGGTTTGAATGACAATAAAGCTGATTCTGAGATGTGTTCAGTAATTCTAATCAAATCACTCTGAGAGTGAGCAATTAATTAGGCCTGTTCATTTACTGTGGATCAATGTTCACGCACATTGACAAATGTTTCTTGCATATACAGTGGTTATATTCATGTTAAATGTTCAGTAACACAATGTTGTACATATCAAAAGATTAAAAAAAAGCCCCAAGGCCTTATAAACAGCATAGTCACTATTATGTCAGACTGGCATTGTGACAAATGTTTATCCCAACTTAATCATAAAAGCGTCGTTCTTGTTTATGCATTTGAAAATTTTGGACAGTCAGTTATTACTGACAGTGCAGTTACTATAACAAAATGCAATATACAAGAAATGAAACAGACGATTGTTCAATAATGATTTTATTCAGAATGAATTTGCAAAAATCAGTCTATTAATTTATTACACACACCACCATGCAGGACTGTGTGGGTGGGAACCACATTCAGATTGTTTAGTTTCTATTATACTTCTGCTCCAGCATTTTTTTTCCATTTATTCCTAATTCCAGCATCTGCATCTGAAATTGTTTTCTGAACGATAATTCACACTATGAATAAAATTCAGCCAAATTCCACTATTAAACAAACTACAGCTCTCACTAGAAACAGGAAATATTTTGAATGACTCCTGGTTATATTGTGTCTTGCACATTAACTGCTTAAGTCTGACATCTATCCTTCCAACAAATCTTTTTAATTAGGTGATGCATTACCCAAGACCTATGGTTTACTCATCACCATTAGACATAAAATATACCAAAGCAAGTACCATGTGAACAAGATCTGCAAAAAGAACATTCTGATATCTGAAATATTTTGATAAATTTAGTAGTATTTATAAAACAAAACTGACCCAAACACATTAATATAGTCAGAGGCTCTTGAACTATTTCAGTTGTCAGACAGGCCCCTACTATTTTGTGATGGTGTGGTTCTTCTCCACGGGGGATAAAATATAGAATTTGACATGGGGGGAGGAATCCTGAATAACAGAATTTAAAAACTACTTCGGGAAAGGGGGGGCATAAGGATTAAGTTTTATTTTGACTTGGACACACAAAATACAGGATAAATCATATCGTGTACTGGTTCAAAACCGGTCAGTCCCATAAAATATATGGGTGGCAACTACAAATTTAAAGACACTAAACAAGGCGAGTTGAGGCCCTGGGCTTCAGCTTGGGGAAGTCTGTGCATTAAAGCACCCCAGGTCACAATGTAGCAGATTTACACAGCCCTTCTGGTGTGATAGTTTCATGTGTACTGTACATCGTGCAGGTCTACTGTAAACAATGCTTAGTCGAACTTGACTCCCTTCAAATTTTTTCAGGCTACTCTTTGCTGTCACTTATAATGAACTAACCAGGGGTGGATGGGAAGATTTTTTTAGTGTCAGTTTAAAGTGGGCATTCAGCATGCCCTGAAACCAGTCCTTTGATAAAACACACACTACCAGACAAGCTTTTTTCCTCAGTCTTTTGTACAGGAGACACAAACTTTTAAAACAAACCAAACCAAAAGTCATGTTCTTTTTTTTTATTCATGAAAATGACTTTCCTCCAATATTTCCAAAAATATTTCATGAAAACACAAAAAACATATAAGTTTTAAACTAATTCAAAGTCTGCATCATAAATGTCAATTGGGAAGGATTTTACTTTTAAAAATGTTAATTCTGCTGTTCCTAACTGGTTTACCTTCATAATGCTGCTGTTTGGATTCAAAACATTATAACAAGGGACCTTCAATCCCATTTCTTATAACAAATATTTTAGCTGCCTTATGATGTTTGGTATTTAAAACTGCATTTTAAAAACCAAAATGTAGGATAAAAATCGTAACATTCAGCAGTTTAACCGATTTAGAAAGGGCACGACATTCTGAGAGAATAAGGACGGAGTTTATATGACAATGGCATTAAAAAAAGATTAGAACACGATAGACCCCTTTACACACGTTTCAATACATCAAATGTAACTAACGATAGAACTAAAAAGGGCATTTTTATATAAAACTTGGTAAAAAATAGTTATTTCAAACTGTACAGTCACCAAGTACATAGAATGCTCAAAAATTCAAAAAAACACTGTTCATTTGGTGTCCCCAGCAGCCTCCACCTTCTGTGCCTGGAAAATACAAGGCTTTTGTCACATGTGACATCAATTACAAAGCATTTAAAGTCTACCTTTGCAAGCCTGACAAACACTATGCATAATAAATCGCATACATTAAAAGAGAAGGGTGACATATGACTATTCTTCCCAATTGATTACATGGTGTTCAAAAGCAAAAAGGAGACCCTGAGAATGAACTTGGGAAACAGCTTCTTTAACAGAGCCACTGACCACGCTATGAATGCTTATGGTCTGGATGCAATAGAAGCTACACATGCACGCCTTGGAAATGAAGCATACCTGGTCTATCTTGGCATCTCCATTTTCAGCGGGGTTGTCTTTGCCCTTCTTTCCTTTGGGCGCCTTCTGTTAATTAGAACACAAACATCACACAAACCCAGTGATTACTATTTGGCACATAGCTTCTGTGAAAAACACCCAAATTCCCAGACTCTCTCCCCACTCCACCCGCACACCACACTGCATCACCGGGGACCATTAAAACTAAGCACAGCCTCACCTTGGGTGCAGCCTTTTTCGGCTTGGGTGCCGGTTTAGGGGCAGCAGGTTTCTAATGAAGATACAAAAGGTACAGGGGTTAGGAGGTGAGGGACGAGGCAAGTGATGCACAGTCACGGGAGGATGCGTGACAAAACAGTAGGAGGGTACTTACAGCTAACAACCTCGCAGAGCGTCTGGGCTGCAGGATGGAAGGAAACAAAAAAGTATCAGTCACTGAACACCGAAGGGGTCAGGGCACAGAAAACCCCACCATTTGGCCACACAAACCAGACAGAGAGCACACAGAAGAACAGTGCGAAGACACAAACCTCTTCCTTGGTCTTGGCTGTCTTCTCTCCATCAAGCTGCAAAGGAAGTACAAAAAACTTTAGTCCAACGCACAGGTCCAGCCACTGCAAAAGGACAAAAATAGTACCTCCATAATGCCAACTTCGCCCTAAACCACTTGTTTAATATGAAATAGACTACATCATACACAATAAATGATCCTTATGGAACATGGCTGCTGCCTGCATCTGTCAGTCAGCTAATTAAAAAATTTAGACACAGGCCCTCAAAAAAAAATCATAGTGCATAGTTACCATATTATTAATTAAATTGCATTAATGTAGATAAAATGCCTTATTCGCGCAAATCTCGCGGAACTGCAGCGCGGGAACGCGCTTCCGCGTCGCCGACGGCGCGCTTAACGGTTAGACGGCAGTGAGTCTCCCGCGCAGATTCAAATTCAAACGTGCGCTATAGCGCCGCCGGCGCGCTTCCCCCGCTCGCTGACAGAACAAGGCGCGCTCACGAAGCGCCGGGGCTGCCAGCAAGGAGGCGCGGTTCTAACGGCGAGCAGCGCAGCCGCCCTCTCCCGGAGCCACTTCTCCGCAACGTTTCTAATTTTTAATCCCCCGGTCGCCCTCTCCCGCAGCCCCATTCGAATTCCCCAGTCCATTTCCCCACAACGTTTCGGTCCACTATTAACCCCAGGGCCGCCTTCCCCCACATCCCCGTCCGCGTCCCCGCACCGTTTCTGTCCATTTTTATCCCCGTGGCCGCCTTCTCACACAGCCTCGTCCGCGTCCTCGCACCGTTTCTGTCCATTTTTAACCCCGCGGTTGCACACAGCGTCCCGTCCTTCCCCATCGCCGATATTAGCATCCAGCTGGCCGGGAAGGTCATGCAAGGAAACCGCCCACTTTTAAAGGCGACAAAGACGCATAAGCTGTAACGTCTCCAACATGATTTATTTGGCTACATGACAAACGACCCCACCATACACATTTTTTAAAAAAAACAGGTGTTTCATTTTTCAAATCAGAATTGCCTTTATTTTTTTGTGTGGCTTATGAGCATTTATTAGCCACTAATTTGCAGAGGCAACAACCTATTTAACGGAAGACTTCGCGCCTGTGTAAAGATTATTTTCGCTAAATAATGAAGTGGTAGCTCGCATGGAGCTGGGCGGACATGACAAGCTAACGAACACAACAATAACAAAGATGGCAGCTTAACGTCTGGAGGGAAGTGGCCGTGAAAGACCGAGGCGGGTACCGTCCGCGACTTTTTTTTAAAAAAAAAAGTTGCCCAACATACTGAACAAACTCAAATTTCTGCCATAAAATTCTATACATATACGATAAACGCAGCGGTCACCTTGTTTTAAACACTAATGCAAATGCACACCAAATTTGATGAATTTAAAAACACCTCACTGCTGGTTATGTTGTCTGCAATATATTATTACATTGAAAAAAATAATTTTAATTGCCTGCAAAGACATTGATTTCAGCTATTTTAGCCGAGGCTGAATGCTGAAACAAATTGGCGCCGGCGCCATCGCTCTCGTAGGGACAGCTTGTAGCCTACGAGCCGGACTGCTGTCACTCAGCCTCACGGAGCCCGCCAACGTCGAGGTGCAGTCGACTGCTCGGCCGCGAATCACGCAGAAATAACTACAGAGCAGCATCACCGACTAGACTCCCAAAAAGCGCCGTTCTACCCCCAAAAATAAATGCCGCCGCGAAGCGACAGAAATGCTGCGTTTTACAGCGTTGCAAAGTAAAGGGTCCTGAGTACGTAAGAGAAAAAAACTTCACTGCTTTGTACATAATGTCAGAAATAACTACAGCGAGCTGCTTCGCAGCATAAAAAGTGCATTAAGTTACAAGCCATTTCCCTACCTTTCTCTTAGGCATGTTGACCGTCTGAAGTAGGACGAAAATTCAACGAAGGGGAGTAGGCTCTTTCAACGCCACAGATATCACTGCGCCAGCCGATGGTGGCTAAATGTAAAATAATAACGGCTGTATGTTTTATAAAGTTTTTATATAGAAATATAAGATGGAAACCGGTTCAAACCAGATTTCACATTCTGCGCACAGCCATTGGACACGAACGGCATTACGTGCTCAGGGGAGTCGCGCATTTCTTAAAGAGACAGAGACACCGCGCCTTTCGCGGACTTCAGAAGATTTCCAGGACCGCCGAATTCGTGCAATTGAAGGAAATATTAAACTAACTTGGTTTTGAATGTGAAAGGTATTTTAAATCTATTTTTTAATATATTTTATCTAGTTTGTCAAGTTTGAATTTTCACGGCCGAACTCCAAGAGTCGTTTTCTTGCATAATTTTATCATTTCATTGGCGGTAATATTTAAGGACAAATTATTTGGATCATTGTTCAGAAAAACGAGGGTGAAATTATAGATTGTAAATGTGTATGCGTGAAATATTAATTGCATACACTAGCTTTATTTTACTTGTTTTCAGTTTATTACAAGAAAACTGAATTATGTCCCAGGGCTCCATGAAAAATACCCAAAATAAAGATACTTTACAATTACACCAACAGTTATGGCAGACAAAAACAAGCAATTAATCACATTAAACGTTCTGTCATACCACAAAATGCATTTTAAACAAGTAGTCCAATTAAGACCTAGTGTGACAGCTGCACAATGTAACAGCTTCATCCCCAACTCAAACACAGTTCCAAGCTTTTAATTCTGCTCGAATGTCATTGATCATATCTACAGGTGAGAGCTAACCAATATTAAAAGTCCAAAATGGTTACCTCGTCCCACAGAAGTGTCTTGGATTGTGACCAGTATGACAATGCACAGTCTGCAGTGTATGATACAGAATTTCGATGAAGGACAGTATTTACCAGAGAACATCACCAGTTTCCAGCACTTGGGAACCAGTCTCCAGCACTTGGGAACCAGTCTCAAATGTGGCTGTGTTTGGATAAATGTTATAGGGATATTGACAGGGTTCCTGTAAATCTGACTTTGATAGTACAATTCCCCATAGGGGTAAAACCACAGTTGAGTCACCTGGTAAGTACTTTCTGATAAAATACAAAATAACTGCCAATTACCCACTACCTGCAAGTACTTCAGAATGGACTTATCCTTCATATCTTCTGGACTATGCAAGAACAGCCTGGCTGTTTAAGTCTGTGAAGAAACTGTCCCTCTTATGCTGAAGTGCATTGAGGAAGCCTTGTATCCTCTGGTCCCTGTCCACTGCATAGCTCAGCAGAAGGTCCTGTCTGGTGCGGGCCTCAGCTGGCCTTGCACTCCCATGTTGCTGCAGAAGTTCTGCTACACAGCTGCAGTCTGCCTCCAGCTGCTGCCGGGCTTGCTCCTCGTGGTGCTGGTCCCGTGCTTTCTGCAACATGTTTCATAACTGTGGTTTACATATAGCCGCCACCCTGCAGGCTCAGGACAAAGCAGTGGCACAGTGCTAGTGGCATCTAGGTACCAGGCCTAAGTAAATGCAGCGAAGTGTCGCTGTTCAAGCATGCACTGCACACCATACCTGACCCACTAAATCACGAGCATTTGTTTAGCCCAGAATTAAACTTTTTACATTTAAATATTCAGACCTGCATCTGGGTAGATTTTTTGACTCCTCGGCACAATAGGTGCGTTACACACATACCGATGTACGGCCCGCATCTAGAAACCTCCCCACGAAGCTCAAACTTGATGAGTCATAAGCGACATTGCACTTACCCACAATAACCCTGCTTGCCTTTGTTTTCCCATCTCAGTTTAAAAATCTTAGACACACATTATACTACATTTCTCCGAGTACAAACTAAACCAAACAATAAGATTATACTATATACATTAGTGTATACACCTGCCTCTTATTACGAATGTGCTCCAGATGTTAAAATGACTAAAGTTTCTACCCAGACAATTAAAAATGTACATACAGAGAGTGAACAATGAGATGGAATGACAGATTACCTTCGTAAGACTGACCTTATTTAATGCAATCTTAGAAGTATAACTAGTTTGAGATGAGTTGATAAACTGTTAAATACCAACATAAGTAGGAATGACTATATGTAAAGTGGCAAGAGACCCTACCTGAAGGGGCAAGTAATTGAGCTGGTACTGCAAGATTGCCTCACAGAGGTTCCAGAAGGAATATTCAGGCCATAAGACAGACTGGAACACCAAGCAAGAGTAGGTAGTCTACGGGATGGACAAGAGCTCCGTCAACTTTGACTTAATGAAACACATAAGCATGTCACATGTGAGGCAAGACAGCACATATACATGCGTTTGGTGTGTCAGGGGCAGAGGATGCAGTGACACGCACCTGCCAAAGCAGGAAGTCGCTGAGGCGTACCTCCCCTGAGGTACGGATGAGCAGGTCAGGATCAGGGGAGCCACTACTATACAGGCACTTGCTCAGCAGAGACTCTGAGACGTCACTGGGCAGAGGATATGCTATTCAGGAAGTCAGTCACACCCTGCCAGCTACCATTTATTAACTACTAATTTAAAATCAATCCTGCTCTGCATAGCTGGGACCATGTATTTCACTGTGCAATCTCTTAATGTGAAGATTCTTTTGCAACTTTCCTAATAAACATTCAGTCAATTATAGTCAGTGGCTTTTATTTATAATACTAAATACAGTAAAAGCACTCTTATCTGGTCTTAAAGTAACTGGCACATTCAAGTAACTGGTAGTGATGTAGTCAAGAACACCTAAACTGAGACCAAGTTATTACCAAGACCAAGGCTTATAATAAATAAATATTTTCTTAACACTTTCTATGAAGCCCATATTCATAAAGCCTAATAATGGTTCTTATAATTCATTGTAACATTCATAAATTATTATAGACACAGTTATAAATATTTATAAAAAGACATACCCATGTTTCTCATGCATTATGAATGTTCTATGAAGGTCTCATCTATATTGCACTATGGATACCTTCATAATGAATAATAATGGTCAGTATAACAATTAAGAATGCATTGTGCTGCATTATGAAGATATTTATAGTGCCTTATAGATGAGACTTTCATGGAGCATTCATAATGCATAATACATAATAGGTTGTGCTTTTTTATGAATAGTTATAGCCGTGTTTATAATGCTTTATTAATGTATTATAATGCATTATGAAGGTATGTATAAGGCTATATAATGACTGCTTTAAGTGTTACCAATATTTATTTCCCAGAACGGTAATGCATGTATTATTGTGGATGCAAATATGCACTTTGGTTTTCCATCTAATGCAAATATCATCGATATTTTATGGATTATTAGAGATGCTTTTTGTGGGAAATGTTTTAAAAATACAGCTCATTATGCAAATAATTACTCTGGAATATTTAACGCACAACGCTGCAACCTGGATGACCTGATCAAGTAAGTCCAATTGAAAAGATTCATGTCTGTGCGTTATACTTATAAGTTACGAGCCTGAGATTAATTGGTGCAAAAATCAACGCATCTTGTGTTCGTCAGGTTCTCAGGGTTAAACAGATGAATATTAAGCAATTGTGATAAATATTGAGATGTTTTAATGAGTGGTCTTGACTGGTCTCAAAATAAAACCTTGAGTCCTCTATGTTTGAGACAAGACAAAGTCAAAGTCAAGTCAATTCTGAGACGAGACCAAGACCGTGAAAAAGTGGTCTCAGGCTGTCCTCAAAACCAAGACCGGTCTCGAGTACTAAAACACCAGTAACTGGACAAATTGAAAAATATCAGTATAAAATGTAAAAGTTCTAAAAAAAAAAATAAAGTATTAACACTAAACAATAAAAAACTACCCTAAACTAAAAACAAAACAAAGAAAACCAATACAAATACAAATATCAGTTCCAGTGCAATCCCATGGAGCGGCATGGTTTTATAATCTTTCTGCTTTTTCTGCTATCGTTTACCTCACGATATCTTGTATTGTATAGAACAGTTTAATAATCATTAGTGTGCATGCATCAAAAGATTAAAGTTTAAGAAAAGTGTTATAATTCTGTGTTTTTCCCAGAGTATTCTATTACGTATACAAAAAAATTCAGCTATTTGGCAGTGCCTTGGTCTGGATGTTGCCAGATATGAAAACTTTTACTGTATATGCACACACATGAGCAAGTACACACACACACACACACACGTTCAACATTTTTTACATATTCCTGAACTGCAAGCCTCCACCCCACAGCCTACACTAAAGACTACCGAAGAATACCTGGATTTTATCAAGCGCTGCTCCACACCCCAGGCCATCTCCTTCACAGCATTTGTGATCTCATGTCTGGAGGTATAAGCGAAGCAGACGTTCAGGAAGCACCTGCTCAGGAAGAAAAGGAAAAATCGAAAGACAGGAAGCAGCATTAATTGCGATGGTCAACGTGTACACCCCGATGGAAATACCTTAAATCTCATACAGGCAATGGAAAAACCAATCAGAGGAAAATGACTCTACAAAGTAACCATATCGACGACAGCTGTGGGGTTTGACTATCAGTTATTATTGTTCTCATACTTTGTCATATGATGAGAGTCATTTGAAGGGTGTGACATTCTAACCACAGTGGATATTGGTTTTTCATTTTTCATATTTTTCGGTAAGAAAACACCAACTCTGGCATATAGCAACAATCCCAGAGCACTATATTTTATAACTATACAAATCTTATATGTATTTATAACATTAATGGAGAAAGGTTGATCATCAACTGTGATTCATAATTTTCCAAATATCATCTTTCAGTGCAAAAACGTTTTTTTGTTTTTTTTTTCACTGTCAAATGTTCGCATTACTGATGGACTAGCGTTATTCAGCAGTACTGCAGCCTTCATTATTGAAATGAATTTGTTTTTTCAGAAACTTCAAACTCATTTGCTGTGTTGAAATGTTTACTACTAGATCTCCCTCGTGAAATGTTAGAAGCGGTGTTTTTAGTTTTCACTAACATTAAAATAATTCCACATAACAGACATTTTTTCTAACTGTTTAGTACTCGGGTGTGCAAAGCAATATTGGTCACCATTTTAAATGACATCATCAGTGGTAAATATCGGCTCGTTTTTAAAAGTTGCTGTACTGGCCAATACCGATAGTTCACCAATACAATAGGTCAGGGCTATTCAACTCAGGCCCTCGAATCCAAATCCAGGCCTTGTTTTCAGTTCTCCCAGGTAATTAGTTTAATAATTATTGATTCTGATTGGTCAGAGGCTTCACACCTGGCTTACAGGTGAAGGAAGGCTGGAAAAATTAGCAGGGCTCAGCCCTTGAGTTGAATAGCCCTGCAATAGGTGCATCCCTAAACAAGATGGACACCACTTCAGTTCCCAAACCTCTCCTCAGGGGCACACCAGCCGTTCCACATATTCCTTAAATTTCACCACCAGCTCAATTAAATCATTAATTTAGTTAGTTAATCAACTAAATGAAGCACTGATTAGCCAAACATGGTGGGCTAGTGCTCGAGTCAAAAAATACATGGGTGTGTTGGACAGCTGCTGCCAATATAGGGGTGACTTTAGGAAAGGTTTTGAAATGGCTAAGCTGACATACCGACAGACAAAAATCATAGATTTACACAAACATGAAAATCATTTAAACATCATTTTCTCTGACTGCCTAAGACTTTTGCACAGTACTGTATAAATATAAATAATTACAGCCACGGAGAAGATCCCCAGGCCATACTGGCGTGCCGGGAAGCCGTAGAGGTGCCTACTTGTTGTGTGTCCTGGTGGCCACCACGGCCTGGGCGATGAGCTGCTGGAGGTCCAGCGGCAGCAGGGTCAGGTCTCCTAACACTCGGATGCACACGCCATGCTTTTCCAGATTCCCCCTGGGATGTGGGAGACGGGGGTCACGTTTGAGACCTTGTTTTTCTGGAGTGAGGTAGATGACTTTCTGACAAGCATCTTAGACACCGTACACACAGACAAAAGGCACTGCCCCACAGTGGCTAGATTCCAGGTTATTCTACTGTGCTCATACATACTCCATGTTGTCCAAGAAAATTCATAAGCTAAAAATAACCTGCATGTTCACCTATGCAAAACAAAAAGCGGTAATTTAGGATATGCATTTATTGTCGTCTTCAAAAAGGCTCCGAGTCCTATCCTTCTAATCCACTGTCCCCTAATACTCACTGTTCCTCCAAAAGCTTCTTAAACTTCTGCCTGGCCAGCTCCATCAGACCTTCCACCTCCTCTTTGGAACGCTTGAAGTTCTCAATACTGAAGGCATACACCGTCACCTCCCGGATGTCCAGGTTTAAACACCAGCGCAGGGTCTGCAGAGTAACGCAATCAGATGTGTGTGCTTGAAAAGCAACTACAGGAGGCAGGGCAGAGCTTGGATCTATGACCATGGGGCAGATAGGTCTGGTCAGCAGATGGGCAGCAGACTGTCGATTTTCGTTGTTTCCCCGCTCTGATAGGTCATCATATGAGCTTAGATGTATGCAAGGTATAAATTAACTGGCAATTAAAAGTTAACTGACAAATAGGGTGGATATTAGGAGCGGAGCAGGTTTCCATGCAATCAGGAACAGCCATATGACTCCGGGTTTTGTATAACAGCACCTCACCTCAGCCAGCTTGTCGAAGCCCTGAGTATGCCCCTCCTGGCGCTCCACATGGCACTTGCGGGCGTAACGCCGGTTACCATCCATGATGAAAGCCACATGCTTAGGCATTGGACCAGCCTACAAGAGCAGATGTGATAAAATGATGATACTGCTTCATTTTCCATTTGCATAAGTACGAGTGCAGGTACAATAGAAATCCATCATATCCCATCATCTCTCATTTTGAGACTCTCACGCACAAGCCCAGGGTCAGCACAGGATCAGCCATTTATCCAACACCCATGGAGAATTTATGGGGGGTTTGGGCCCAATGGACATGTGACTATTCTGCCGAAGATGGGATTCAAACCAGTGACTTCCCTGACAAGCCCACTGTGTCACACACTGGGATGCAGGATGGACAGGTGAAAAAGACATTAGTGTCTCATCTCTGATGATGGAGACTGAGGGCAGACTTTGACCCGTCCAAATGAAAACAATTTTTTTAAAAGACTGCCCACTTGTTTTAGTGAGGTACCAAGAAAGAGGTTTAGAAACCCAATGGAACTGATTTTCCACTATGATTTTTCCAGGTTGACTGTGTAAGAACGCTACAACGTGCAAGACAGCAGGGCATATTCGTGTCTGAAGAACAAACCTTCAGTATATTAGCAGTGAGCTTCTCAATGAAGCTCAGCTCCCCCTCACGGATCCATGACATTTTGTGCTTCAAGATGTCCCTGTCAAAATAATAAGAAAAAAGTTGATGCTGAGTCTCCTTATCAGTTGAGCCCAGCGCAAAATATAATAACCATTTCATAAGTAGGACATTGAAACTAAGCTTCATACAGCGTTCAAACGTGTTGCAACCGGTTCTGAAATTGTCCAAAGGAAACATGACTGGTACGATACCGAGAATGGCGATCTGCCTGATGTTAGTTCTGCTCAAAGCTTCCACTCCCATGACCACACCAAACCCCTTACAGCTCACGCCACCTTTCTTTTTAAAAAAAAATTATCATTCCGCATGGGCACCGTCCACTGAATGCTTTACGTGGATTCTCTTACTGTGCCACATACAATATCACAAATATGTACGCCTGCCTCGTTATGACCGCAGTGTATCAGTATCAAGTTAATAACATCGCTCTGTGAGAAGAAGACAAATTAGTTTAAACGAACCCATCACTGATTTAGAGGAAAACACTCAATTCTACTTAAGTCAGAAACGACACTACTAACTGTAACCTTAAGTATAGAAAAAAATAACACTCGCCAACTTAATAAAACATATTTCAACTCAACAAAAAGGCGCAATTCACAAGTCTTTTAAAATGTCTATATTTCACAACTTACGGTTTTCCACAGATGTTAATTCACTAGCAATACGCAAGCCGTTAGTAACAAATGAGCTGCGGCTTATGTTAAGGATGACGTCTTCTTCCGCGTCCAATGGCTTACGTCATAACCAAAGCGACACCCTTTGCCCCTGACGTTTAATGTGCTCGCCATCTGTTTTTTTCAAATAGGATCTCTCATATATGAACATTTCCAGGAGTGTGCTTTATGGAAGTATAAGGTGCTTGGTTCTGAAGAATATAGCTGCTGACGCAAGATAATTAAGTCATTTTCTACTTATCCAGTTAAGTCACAATCACTTTACTATTACACACCAGTATTTACGTAATTAGTTTGTTTTACTTAATGAAATATTTATGTTTAGCAATAGCGGAGTCAGAAATCATAGAGTGGGTGGGCCGGGAGAAAATCAGGTTGGCTAGACCCATAACTTGCGACAAAATCACACTCCACTCAAGTATATATTTTAAACAGTTTTAAATTACCCATGGCATTACTAGGATCAAATGAACAAAGACAATGAAAAATCTCATTTGCCTCCGAATAGCACTTTTCCTCCGATTGATCTGACCACGCATACACATTCCTGTCAGACATTTTATCTTACTGTATCGTTTGCTATGAATGGAGTTCCATCTGAGTGGGCCCAGCACCACCTGGACCAACCTGTGCGGCTGCAATAGATGTGTAGTTTACCAGATTCATTTTAGTATACTGAAAAAAACAGCACCACGTGAAATCCAAGCAGATACTAAGAATGACACTTTATTGATCCTTCATGGGGATATTCTCTTTTTGCCTACCCCATCTTGCTTTCCAAGACACACAAACATATATACTGTAGGTGAGAGCAAGCTTGGCAGATAAGGGCAGCTACCGGCAGAGGTGCCCATGGATTTGGAGGTTAAGAGCCTTGATCAAGGGCCCACAGATGTGACTATTCTGTCAAGGTGATCTTCTGATCACAGAAGCTTAGCCTGCTGAGCCACTAACTGCCCCGAGAAGTCATAAAGAAAGCTCTAACCAAATACTTGTACAATGAAGGTAACCAACACCAGACACATTTAACAGCGTTTATGGTAGAATAGCCTTTCTCTTAAGCAGCAAACAAAACACATAGAAGAAATAAAAAGAACAGAAACATGCTGTCTTTCTAGTTATTTAAATGTAAACTCAAAAGATGGTTAACATATCACTAAATCTTGCAAATTCCTACACACCAGGGAAATTCCTGTGCCGCAAGGAGACAGCGGAAGCCAAACCTAAAGTAGAATTTCTAATGGAAGATGCAGCATTTTGCTTCTGCGTGTGCTCAGCCCCAATAGGCACTAACCCTTTCGTACCTGCAGGACCAGGTGGATGATGGCCCAAAATGATGGCCAGGTCTTCACAGGTAGCAGGAGCACAAGCTGAACTGTCAGCATGTTGGCATGACTAGACACTTGGACATGCACATGGATTCTATATTTGGAAGTCATCCACCCTTCCTCTCCATTGGTCTGTGAAGGATTGCTTGTATTATTTACACCCGGATCCACAAGTCACATACTCTGGGCCTCTGTCATGTAGGTGCACCTGCAACATAATGCCCATTTGTTTTTGGTGCGTTTTGTTAAAAAATAACTTAACCTAGATCCAAGTCTGAATATAAAAGGCATATAGAGTCAGATCATCCAGAAGATGCATCATGGGTCCTCATGCAGTGAGTGTGATTCTCAATCTCCATCTGAATAGCAGAAGCTTAAAACAATGCAATTAATCTCCCTTTAACAAAAATCCACCATTTTGGTTACCTGAAGTGTATTGTAAAGTAGGAAAACCCAGAATTGAAAGGCATTTAATCGTAAAATTGAAAATCATTATTTTCTGAGAAATCGGATTCGGTGTAAGTATTAAACTTATTTTATTATTTTAGTTACGCTGCGTAAAAAGTACACAAGATTTTATTGTTATGATTATCAATCGTAAAATTATTTCAATTATATACATTCGGTCTGCAAAAAAATGTCTCCGCTAACATAAATCTGAGCCTTAAGCTAAACTGAACCACTGGATGGCAGCAAAAACAGTCCTGGAGCTGCCGACAGAAAAAAATAATAAAACAATCACGGCTAATTAATGTTTCCTTTATTCTGTGTTTGTTTATCCTTCAACGGAACATTTATCACTCTTTCTAAATAACAAAACAAGACTGCTTAAAGTGGTGCTCAGTGGAGTATGCCATGCTTTGAATACAGTGTAATTACAAGAGGCCAATGATGTGTTGATTATAATCTCAGTGAAACAGTCGAGTATGGGGAACAGAAGGCACCATGCGCGTTCCCGCAGTCCGCGCCTCCGCCTGCCGCACGGGGGCGCCCACAGAAAAGCACCGTTAGTGCCGAGGCGCCTCAGAACTGGGCTTTTTGTCCCTCTTTGTTCCGCTGGAAAGTGCTGGCTGAGCGGCTAGCAAGAGCACAACAGACCCGAGCTCCTGGATAGTTATACAACCACTTCGATCTTCCGGGCCGCTAAGGGAGCCCGGAAAGTGACGGAGAGCTCACGGAGGGACGCGAGCATCCGAGGTCGCCCGAGGAAGGAGACTCGGTGGGATCGGCCAGGGAGAAGGGCCGCGGGGCTGGGGGCTCCAGGAGGAACAGGGGGCGGGGGGTGTAGCAAAGACGGAGACGCCTGCACGCCGAGCTCGGGGGCTGCAAATCGCCGGAGCCAGCGGGGCGGAGGGGCCGGCGTCGCGGCTGTAGAGTCCTGGCCTTTCTGAGTGGATGGGATGGACCCGGGTCCGTCTGGCGCAGGTGAGTCGGCGACGCTGCTGGTGGTCAGTTCTGAAAGAAGCGGCCGCGTGGATATGTCGGGCCGCGGGACCCAGGGGTGACGTTGGATCTCTTCTGGTCCCGACCCAGAGTCAGGCGAGTTTACCCGTGTGTGCCGATTTCACCGTGGCTGGTGACTTAACCGTTAATCGGCAGCTTCTAGGGGGACTCGTTGCGGGTGTTATATTAACGATAGTGCTGCAGATCGGGTGGGGGGGTCGTGAGAACCTGAGGCACTCAGGCAGAGGTGGTGCCCCCATCCACCCCCTCTGGACCAGCTGCTCACACGCCCACACACACGCCCGTCTGTCTGCACGGCGCTACGCGGCAGCTCCGCCCTGGCATCCCCCTGTAACCCGAGGCTCACCCTGCGAAAGGGTTCGTACCGTAAAGGTGACAGTCCTTCGTTCTAAGAAGCGAGAGGTCGCCTGAAGTTGCTGTCGTCTCTCAGTGCATCTTAATCTTCTGTTTCGGCAGCGTGTTTCTAGGCGGTGCGCGTGCTGTCCTGGAAGCCACGTCAGTGGTCTCCCCACGTGGGGGTGTCTTGTATAGAGCACTGGTTTAGGAAATCCGTCTTACCGAATTGAGCAGTAACCTGTCTTGTTTAAGTGCTGTGAGAGCCCTGACCTAATTGATTGGGTTTCTTTTTTTTTTTTGAGGGAGGGGGGTTGGTTCATGATGTCAGGAGGGGAGCTGTTTCTTCTTTCTAGGGGGGCTTATTCCATCTGCCACGGTGTTCCCGTATGGGGTGTCCCCCTGGGGGAGGGCGGGGAGTGGATGCTCGGTGCTCCTTGGAGTCAGGCAGAGGGAGATCAAATCGCCCGCTCTGATTCACGCTTGGGTTCATCTCACTAAATCACGCCAATTCAAATGGCATAACTGAACAATCCCTGGAGTGGAATGCTGGCAAAGTCGTTGTAAAAATGTCTTTCAGTTGATCATTGCACATTTATTTATGAATTACACCATTGGCGTGTCATGACAAATGTAGTGTAAACATCAGGAGTGTCTCTTGTCTGAAAGTCACTTTCAACTGACTGACATTTTAACAGCTGCCTGTAATGTTGTATATTGGGCATTTTGTCATTTTCCCCAGCCTCTGTTTTCCCAGTACGTTTGTGGTTTTTGGACTGGAGAGGAAAATGCCAGGCAGGTAGTGTAGTGTCATTGTCACCGTGTGTGTACTGTATGTCTGTGTGTGGGTGCGGTCGCTGACCCCCCCGGCTTTAGGTTGTCCGCCGCTGCTGTTACACGCTTAGTGGTAACGTTGTCGAGTGAAGGTGTTCCCAACGTATAGCATCCAAGCCAACTTTTTTTCTCTCGCACCAGTCACTGCTAAGCTGGACACGCTCTTCTACATGCATCACCTAGTGTAATTCAAATGGCCTGGACTGGAAAAATTAGTCAGTACTGAGTGTGTGTGGAGTCTGTGCAGGAGATGATTTAAGAAACTGTTCGGCGGGGAATAAGGAAAATCATACCCCCTAAATGAGTGTTCCGCGTAGAGGGCAGTGTTCAATGTAAGAATATTCCAGAATGGGTTGTTGTTATGGATGCGTAACCAAAAGCACCCCCCCCCCAGAAGGCAGCTGGCGAGATCTATGCTCGCTTGTGTGGATTTCGTCCTGGTTCATGTCAGCCTCTCTGGGAGGTGGGTCCCACGTCGACCCTGAGGCATTGTTCGCGGCTATTCTCTCTAATTCGCGCCCGTTTAAATACTCAAGTCGTGACAAGGAGAAGTGGCCGGTCTCGTTCGCCGGGTCCGCAGATGTCACGGCAAATACGGCTGCTGCCACTTGGGGGCACTAGTCATAGGGATTTCCCACATTGGAAAACGATATTACTGATAAAGTGCTGCACTGAACTGTTTGACGCTTGTCCATTCAAAGTGGCTGTAGTGCTGATGAATATTTATTTCAACGTGTTAAATTTTGCTGCTTTCAAATACATGCTCCTTTGACTTTCAGTTACTTTAAATGGGATTCAGATGAGCTTGTGAAAGTCTGCAGCGTTTCGGCGAACATGCACGTGTCTTATCACGGCTAGTGAGGAACTAGTTTCTGAGTACATGATGTTATTCATTTTCTCACTTCGTACAGGCAGTTTGTGTTAAACTGCTCTTCAGCGCTCGGTGGTGATATGTATTTCCATTTGATTAGGGGCAGCTGGTAATAAGGTTTTGTATGTAAGGTCTGTTTGGAAAGACTTCAGATTCTGATTATTCAAGTCAACGCAGTAGTATTGCTATTATCAGGAAGTGTGGGCCCACCACAAACATTATCCTTGGTTACACACATTATGTGTCAAACGCTGAAGCTGTTTCTGGCTTGCACACACTTAACACATTAAATGCCCTCTGGGGGGACGGTCTCCCCCAGCACGGACAGCGAGAGACCCCACAGATGACATTTAAAGCATGTTCTAGCAAGATGTTCTCTCTCTCCTCCAAAGGGTATATTGTACTATAAAAAGAATCCGTGGCCATGTTGCTAGGGAACGTGATGTAGCGCTAAGGAAACGTGGTCCATCATGCCGGCTGGAGCCTTCTTTAAAAGGGGCCACCCCATTACGCGCTCTTACCGCTTAATTGGGCCGCGCGCCTTACGGCTCGCCACTGCCCCTTAACCCCTGCTATACCTGCCTCTGTCCTGCCAGTGATGGTTTAAATCTCTTTTCTGCGCTTTCTCTGCCCCTGGAGTTGCCGTGGTGACAACAGTGCCAGTTATCTATGTTCAATATGTTTGTTTCAACTGAAGACCTGTAAGCGTGTTCAGGGACCCCCCGCCTCCCCCTTCCATTCGCAGGCTCTTAATTAACCCTAAACATTTTTGCCGAAATAATAATTCCCAGCATCTTCGATCCCTGCCCAGCAAAGCGGTTGGCTGTTGGTCTCACACGTTTGTGATGTGGCACAGTGCTCTGCATACTAGGGGTCACTCTGCCTTTGTTTCTTGATTTTATTGACGATATTAGCAGTTGCTTAGATGAGTTGTACAAATGTCAGTTTTGTAAATTATTATTGCTACGATTTAAGCTTCACTGGCCCGGCCCAGCCCTCCCCATTCTCCCCCAGCGCAGACGTACTGATCTCCATGACAATGCGCTTCTGTGGCGTCTCCATGGTGAGCCTGAGAATGTTGGGGGGCCCTCGTAGTGCGTGTGAGAGGTGGGCTTCTCTCCCCTTTTGCCACAGCCCGCTCAGTGCAGGGGCAGCTGGCCCCTTTGTTAGCAAGGCGGGAGAAATGGGGGAGTGAAATTAGGATGCAGACACCTCTTCCCCCCCCCACCCCCCCCCCCCCCCCCCCACCCCCCCTCCCTCTCCCCCCCTTCCTTCTCCCCCCCCCCTTCGCTCCCCATCTCTCCTCCTCGCCCCGTCCCATCGCC
>JAOYFF010000135.1:12662087-12674717 GCA_025773925.1 Cryptomyrus ogoouensis
TCTTTTTTTGTTATAACGCACCCTGCCTCTTATTTTTGAAGGCCTGCAATTCTCTCCCCCCCCCCCCCCCCCTACCCAGAGCTGCTGAATGTAAGCAATAGGTTACCTGGCCTAGGCTTAGGAAGAAGGAGCTGCAGTGGAGAGGAGGAGGAGGAGGAGGGTGGGAGGGCTGAAGGGCACAGGCTGGGAGTGTGGGGACCGCGGTGGAGGGGTGCATGTCTGCTCTAGGGAGACGGGCAAATGCAGCCATAGACCTTGTCACTCCTAAGTGTCGCTCCACTCTAGTTTTCCATGTGCAGCAGCCTTTACTGCGCAAAGACGAAGTATATAAACCCCATTCCACTGGAAATAAGCCCCAGCCTTAATGTATTCTTATCGTTTAGCTTTTATTTATGACGTTCAAAGCCTCAGTTGGGTACAGAAAAAAAACCCATGAACCCCACTGGTATTTAATTCTCCTTTCTTTAACCACTAACCAAGCTAGTTAGAAGTCAGGTGTGTGAAGTTGTAACCCTTTCTAAGCGTCATACTTGTTCCAGTCCATGGATGTGAAATGCATGATGTCCAATGGCTCTGAGTTATATTAGGGAGACCTGTGCCTGTATTATGAACTCTAGTATTGTCTTGAGCCCCTGTCCAGTTTCCCAGTCTTTCTGTTGGTTCTCACTTCCTCTTTGCTGGGAGATTGTAAATGGGAGACATGGAGTTCCCATCAGGACTCATTGAAACCAAACAGGGGTTTTCCTGTCATGCCCCCTCCCCCAAAAAAAACAAAAAAAAAACTTACCATTTTGCCATCAGCATTCCAGCAACAAAATGCAAGACCAGGCGTACAGGTCGTTTTGGCCTCAGGGACATTCCCATGTTGGCCAGTAGGGGGCAACTGTGACGCCTGAAAGAACCAACCCCATGTCTGCAAATGGGGAAAAATTAAGCAGCCTTGGACGCGTTGGTACTGTGCCACCAGCCGTGGTGGCCTTATCCGTCCTGGGACACACCTGTGGGCTGGCAGCTGCTGCCCGTTTCCTGGTTCTGCAGATGCCTGCTCCGTAGATGCTAAGCACACCTGGTGGCCCTCCCTTAGGGCTGAAAAGGCGGTACAAGGAGTTTCTATCTCCTATGATGCCTTGGAGCATGGGCGGGGGGAGGGGTAGGATGTGTCTGACCTGGTTTAGACTGCCTCTGAGAGAGGGGACCTTCCTGTCCACCTTCCCAAAGTTTACTCCCTTGGGCCCTGGGGGGGCTGCATGTCTCCAGCTCCCTCCACCTTTTCTCTGTACTTTTGCAAAGGTTCTCTGTTGTACCAACAGGTCTTTTATTTTGAAATGTCGTCTTTTATTTTCTGATCATTTTAGGTTAATGGCCGTTAGTGTTGCTTTGCTTCAGTTTGAAGTGTAACTTTCACTAATACTTGCAATAAAAAGCTTTGCTTTAATTCATTTGGTATCTTTTCCTGTGTCTGCGTTAAATGCTATTTTATAATGAATGTTCACCGTCACAATGAATCCATCGTCTATTTCTCAACACTAAACAGACAGGTCATGAGCAAGGTCGAAAACTTAAATGGTTCTGAAACTTTTTCTCATTTTACCAAACACTCTAAGTTCATATACTTAAGTAACATCTTAAAGAATATTGGATCAATGTATATAATGAAGTGGTACATGACAACAGGCTTCTTAAATTTATGCGTGCGCACACACACACGTATGCAGTGGCCTGGGACCTGATGGGTTACACAGCCTTCAGGGCAGAGAGTTCGCGGAGACGATGGAAAGAGGAGGCGCTTTGCCCATAGACTGGCCGGCCTGCTCAGGTGTGGTTAGGATTTGGTGCCATTACTGTTGGTCTCCTGGGGATTGAGCATAAGACTGGAGTGGGACTAAAAATAGGCCAGGACTTTGGGGTCTCTCACTATAATTTTTTTTTTTTTGGTGGGGGTTGTTCTCTGCAATGATCATTGGATTCCCTCTGGGTATTCTGGACTTTACCACCCCCCCCCATTCAATTGTTATTAATCTTACAGGGCCTTAATCCACTCACAAGGTGATAAATATGAACTAATATGAATGCAATGTCAGTGTTAACCGTGGTCAGGCTGTCTGCGCGTGTGTGTGATGGTCTGGCCGTCTGCGTGTGTGTGTGTGTGTGTGATGGTCTGGCCACCCAGTGCATGCATGTGTATCAGCAAGCTGAAAACACTACAGCCTTCACCCTCCAAAAGAAATGGAACTAGTTTAGCAGAGTAAAACAACTGTGCAAAAATAGACTAAATAAGCGATGATTAACATATAATTACCAACTTAACTTCCTCTGCATATAATTACTGTCCACCTTTAAGATTTGCGTGAGGCAGCCCTGACTGGGAGTGCTGGGACTGACTGGCGACACTGCCAGTATTTTTGACTGGCACTGTGTGCCAGACAGATGCCTTGTGGGGTCCTGGCGTCATGTGTCATTTGATGTAGTGGCTGACCTCTGACCTCCGTGGGCAGACAGGGGACTCTATTATACCACCCTGTCACTCCTAGTTAGTTCACTGGTGATCTCCTTGTAGGCCAATGCCAAGCCCCACTGTCACAGCCAAAAATAATCAGCATAGAAGGTATTCTACTGTCACAGTAACGGGTCACAACCCAGCTTATATAACACCTACATCATAGAAAATTCTGCTCTTTTTTTTTCTTTTGATTACAGAGGGGACACGCTTCCCTCGACCTCCAGGGCAATAGCTAGAAAATCCTCTTCTACCTTGTTCGTTTAAAAAAAAATGCATTATAATATTACTATTAGAAGCCGTCACGTCAACGGTACTTATGCGGGACGTCCTGTCTTGCGCCTGGCAAGCGCAGAATCTACAGTAACATGACATGCAGTTCCATCTCACGCCAGCAGGGGGAGCAGGGGGACCTGAATGGAAAGGACAGCGCTCCGTAGCATCAGAGTATCAAGGCAACTGACACAGAAAATCGTGAAGAGTGAGAGGCTAATAAATGTGCTATAAATCACCCAAATAACCACTGTGTTGATATAAAGCCGTAAAGTCAGTCGGCATTTCACCTTTTACCACTTGGTGTCGCCTTACTGCAGCAGCTGCTGTTAGCAAAGTGATTCTTCTGTGATTCTTACCTCAAAATCAATAGAACCAGTCTTGGAGGTTCTTTTAACACTATCTTTACCGGCTTCAGACAATATAATTGGTTTAACTTACGGTGCTTAGCTGATCCTTTTATACGAAGGTTACTTTACCGGAGTACTTTAAGGGTCCAAACATATGTTACTCTAGAACTCAAGATTGTAACCTTCAAATTTCAAGTGCCTTTCAACCACCATACTGCGACGCGACTTTCTGCGGGGTTATTCTGGGTAAATATGTCGTCTTGTGGGTTTTGTGACTGCCGATCTTTGCTGTGTGAGTGTGTGCCTCAGATGAGTAATACTCTGTTCCTGTAATCAGCTGTAGGTAACTGTACCTACTAAGATACAGAAATGGACTTTGAGGAATATTTTTGTGCCTTTGGGTGGACATAAATGTTGTTTGTACCTTCGGGATGTTCCTCAGAGTCCATTTATGTACCTTAAATTAGACTGAAAGGTGCATTTACCTACAGCTAAGGGTTCAGCCCCAATGATAAGCAAAGGTACAACTTGTACTCTTTTTTTTCTGACTGTGTCTAGAGCAATTCACATTACCGTAACATTTTGTTATTTGTTACTCTGATTGGATGATTTTATAGGTAGCCACAAATCAAATAACACACAACTCCACTACCATTCAAAAGTTCACTTAGAAATTTCCTGGTTTTGCATGAAAACATGCATGAAATGTTTTTGAATAGGAAATATAGCTAAATAAATAGGAAATAGTCATTGACAAAGTTAGAAATAAGCAGGTTCTTCAAACTTTGCTTTTGTCAGAGTCCTCCATTTGTGGGAATTACAGCCTTGTAGACCTTGGACATTCAAGATGTCAGTTTATTTAGGTAATCTGATGAGATTTCACCCTTTGCTTCCGGAAACATCTCCCACAAGCTGGCTTGGCTTGACGAGCACGTCTTACATACCATTGGGTCAAGCTGCTCCTATAACAGCTCAAGATAATTGAGATCCGGTGACTGTGGTGGCCACTCCATTACACACAGAATACCAGCTGACTGCTTCTTCCCTAAATAGTTCTTGCATAGTTTGCAGCTTTGTTTGGCTCATTGTCCTGTCGTAGGATGAAACTGGTTTCAATTAAGTGCCGTCCACAGGGTGTGGAATTACATTGCAAAATCGAGTGACAGCCTTCCTTCTTCGAGATTCCTTTTACTTTGTACAAATCTCCCACTAAAGCAGCCCCAGACCATCACATTGCCTCCGCCATGCTTGACAGATGTCGTCAAGCTCTCCACCAGCCTCGCCATTTGATTTGAGCCTCACAAACGTTCTTCTTTGTAATCGAAACACCTCAGACTTAGATTCATCTATCCATAGCACTTTTTTTCCAATCTTCCTCTGTCCAGTGTCTGCGTTCATTTGCCCATCTCAGCCTTTTCTTTTTATTGGCCAGTCTGTAATACAGCTTTTTCTTTGCAATTCTGCCTAGAAGACCAGCATCCCGGAGGTGCCTCTTCACTGCTGGCATTGAGGCTGGTCTTTTGCTGGTCCTGTTTAATGAAGCTGCCAGATGAAGACCTATGAAGCATCTGTTTCTCAAACTACAGACTATAATATATTTATTCTCTCGCTCAGGTGTGCACCAGGGCCTCCCTCTCCTCCTTCTGTTGTGGTTAGAGTCAGTTTGTGCTGCTCTGTGAAGGGAGTAGTACACAGCATCGTAAGGGATCTTCAGTTTCCTGGGAATTTTTCACATGGAATAGCCTTCATTTCTCAGAACAAGAACAGACGGAAGAGTTTCAGAAGAAAGTTCTTTGGTTCCGATGATTTTGAGCTTGTAATCAAACTCACAATTGCTGATGCTCCAGTTACTCCACTAGTCAAAGACGTCTTTAATCAGCACAACAATCTTCTTCTCTGCTAACATAATTGCAAAAGGGTTTTCTAATGATCAATTGACCTTTTAAAATGATAAACTTGCATTGGTAAATATGACATTCCACTGGAACACAGGACTAATTGTTGCTGATAACGGGCCTCTATACACTTATTACAAAATTAACAACGTCTACACAGTATTTATGATCAATCTGATGTTATTTCAACAGACAAAAAACTTGCTTTTTTTCAAAAGCAAGGACATTTCTAAGTGACCCCAAACTTTTGAACAGTAGTGCAGATAAAATGTTTTTAAATCATTTAGCTTCATTATATATATATACACACAATTTGTTATTTTGATACCCTTCCACAAAAAACAAAAATATCTCTGAAATAACTTGAAAAGGTTTAATGGCATCCTTTATTGTTTATTCCATATTTAACACAAATCAGGCTTTGCTTTTGATTATTGATTCAGTTGAATATTACATACACTGTCCGGCCAAAAAAAAGTCGTCATTTGAATTTATACTTAAGAGCCAATGACTGGATCATTATTACAGCTCAGCAACGTCATGCAGCAATAAAGTGAAGTCAGCTGAGTACCTGAATCTCCTGAATGGCCAGGTTACACCTCCATCCATCATCAATGGATTTTTTATTCCCTGTTGGCATGGGCATATTCCAGGACAAGAATGCCAAGATTCATTGTGTTCCAATTGTCAAAGAGTGGTTCAGGGAGCATGAGGCATCATTTTCACCACAGAGTTGTGACCTTAACCTCATTGAAGGTCTTTGGGATGTGATGAAGGAGGCTTTACGGAGTGGTTCAACTCACTTGTCAATACGGGATCTCGGTGAGAAATGAATACATATCTGAATAAAAATAAAGGGTGAGATGTTACATAAGCCTGTGAAAACAATGCCATGACAAATGTGCGCCATAATCAAAGCTAAAGGCGGTCCAACGAAAAATTCAAATGAAAATGACACAGACAAAAAAGATGGTACCCTTAATTTAATATTTTGTGGCACCACCTCTTGCAGCAATCACTGCCAACGAGCGACCTCTGTACTTCACAATGAGACATCTGCATTTGCCAACAGGTAGTTTGGCCCACTCTTACTGAGCAAACTGCTCAAGCTGTCTCAGATTTCTTTTAAAGCTTCATTTTTCCCTCTGCAATCATAGAGTCTGTCCATACTATTTTAGCATATCTTTATAAAATAAACAACAAATCATTTCTCTTCACAATATTACTGGTTTATTCTATCACATACTAAAGGTGTGCAGGTATACATCAGACAATTGCTTTTAAATGAATCACTTTTCAGGAGAAATTAAGCATTGTTTCAATGAATTACAAAAGCTTGCTAACATTAACATTGACTGACTCACTCAAGATGTTTCCTACCATTCATATCATGCATGCATAAGCCACATGGTTTAAGCAAATTTTCCAATATTTGAAGAATTATCATTTTTTAAACAAACCCGCAAGAGGGATACAAGCATCATCCAGCAGTTTCTTCAGAGTTTTATTTTCTCTGCCCCCGACTCCCGTAACATTTTTGGCATCGTTTCCAAAATTGTTGTCAATCACAATTCAGCAAACCATAAGGAAACTGGGGGCTTCACAATTCATTTTATTATTTTAAGAAATCTTGTATAATGGTTTAATGATGCCTATTGATCCATCTTAAATTTAAGTAATTCATCATTATGACTACTATGATGATCATTAGGCTGTTTTGCCGGCCTGTAACTCCCTGTAACTCGCTGGCTGACCCTGTGCTGTGAACCCAAGCTTGTCTTCACCTGTCAGCAAAGAGACTTTGCCCATGGGGATTAATAAAGTATCACTCTTCTGTTCTTACTTGCCACGCTCCTGCTCCCCCTCCCTCGAGCCCAGATCCAGTACTAGTGCTACTGGCTTCTGCTCTTTACCAGCATACCCTCCCACTTCCACTGGCTGCTGTGACAATAGGAGGCAGGAACCCTGGGGTCTCCTCAGCATCCCCCTCCCCTCTGCCCCCTTCCCACCTTTTCCCCTCAGCACACTTCAGAAGTTGCCCCGCCGTTTCCGCTCTTCCTTTCTCCATGTTCCCCTCCTTTTCCCGCCATACTCTCCAAACATCCAACCCCGCTGAGATCCTCAGGTTTGGCCCGGTGCCGGATCTCCACAACGTGACTCTCCTCGTGTTCCACCTTCCTGTTTGAATTTCCACATTCTGGCTGAACTGGCTCTATTCAAATACGTTCTTCTCTGGAGGAAGTGGAACACAATACTCATAATCCAGCAGGAATGAACAGATGGCAGGCTGATAAGATGGAGGAGAGGCTGAGATGAGGGTGGTACCTTTCCCTTAATTCTACTTGCAAACCTCAGACCTGTGCACGCGTGTAAGATGTGCATCAGCATCCGAGTACTCAGGATGACTGAGTCCAACCTGCTCTAACTCTATGGACCAAAAGCCCATGCCACAGATGCCCCCTAGGGGCTGATATCAAAACTACACTTCATATGATGGACTTGTTTCAGAATGCAGTGCAGCAAATCCAGCAGCTGTCAGGATCCCCTCTTCCGGGGGAAATGATTCATGTGAGACCAGGTCAAGGCACAAGAACAGTCTCTCTGTGCTGTCGGTTGTGTTACCATTGGGACTGAGCTCTCTGCCTGAATATGCTGGCATTAGATTAGCTATGTATCAGCATGCTTCCGTGTGGTCCTCATGTGATACTGAAGCCTTTCGGGGATATAGGCCACTAAACAAGGCTGCTCAGCTGGAAGCCGGCACTGCAGATCTGCAGGGCAGCCTATTCCTGGCTTGGTGAGCGATACTAATCCTGCTAAACAGCCCGCTTTCCCTCTATGTGGCCACACCCGATGATGTGTGGACCATCACCCCAGAAACGCCCTGCAGCGCCATAGAGGAACCCATGGGAACAGGCATGTTTTTGAACTGCAGAACCTCAGTGTTTTTTCTGTGTCTGCCTGAGCAGCACCAGGCCTAACTAGAGGAGGACCTGCCTCCACTACAGTGCTCCCTGGAAGCCGGCCAGCACCTTTGGGGGCCTAGTTACTGCCGCATTCCATCGCTGGTGCCCTCCAAGCATCAGGATGTCCACCTGCATTCAGTGAGGGGAATTCCACGCATCCTGAGACTGTACAGAGCACTGAGGTAATTAGTTGTGCGGGTCAGAATCAGAATAGCTGTCTGGAGGAAGTCTCACTGCAGTGCCCTCTGCTGGTGCAAATATGCACTTTTTCAAAAAGTCTGTAAAAGAATTTTAAGCAAAGTGGGATGTATAAATCAAGCTCTACATGTGTGCGAGCATTTGTCTGCCTTGCAAACGAAGGGCATCCTGTCCAGTGCTGTGCTGCCTGCGGTAGGATACAGAATCACGTGGCCCTTTACTGGGTAAGCAGTTGGAAGATGGATGGATGATTGGCTTCTAGAACATTCCTCAGATCTGACATATTTACCTGTTTAAGAACGCTACTATACAAATACTTCATTATATGAAGCATCTTTCATCAAGCATATATTATTTCCAGAAATTACCTGCAAACGAGTTACTACTTTATCATGTAGCCACAGGTAAGCAAAAGCCAGGGACACAAAATCCTTCAGGTATTTATTATCTTACATAAAGGCTCCACTCAAAATAAATTCTAACCAATCTGGAGCAAGTTTACTGGAGTAATAAGGACCCTTCTATTGGTTCCTCGCACAGCCCAATCCATAGCCCATTCATCACCACTTAATTTCTGTTTCAGAAATGCATTAAACCTGATGCATTTTATGGCAATGTGGTACTGAAACAGAAAGATTTAATACATATTAAAGCAGGGAAGGCAGCATTTATACTTTGTATGAGGCCACTGCACAAAACACAGATATATTACAAAGAATTACTACTGCATTAGGTGGAAAATTCATGGAATGAAGTTGGCAGGGAGGAGTTTCCCCTCATGCATTCGCATATAGGTCAGTGCCGAGAGGGAAAAAAAACACTCCCAAAGAAAGCCATGAGCTTCCTGCCGTTCCAGGGTGTTTGCCAGTGACAGGAAAGTTCAGGGCTCCTCACAGATGCTCTTCATGCAGCGTCTCCGCTCTGATACTCAGTCTGCTGCGTCTCCTGGCGGGACACACGTGGTCATTTACCATCAGGTTTAAGGCCATCGTACACCGCAGATAAACTAACACACCTTCAAATTGCTTCGGGGAAAAGGGATTCCAACACTGACCACAGGCAGCTACTAATTTCTTATTAAATATGTCGATAAAAACGTATCTTTGTAATACCAAACCTGTGAAACAAAACTGATTTTTCAGGCAAATTTCCAGCTATTTTTAGGGGAATTCTTGGTGGGAGTGTTGTGGACATATTCTACCTCCACATGTAGTAAGTGAAGATGCCAACACAGCTGAGAAGGCCAGTGAGGGAGATGGTGACCGCAAGTGTGCTGCTTCCGTGCCTCTTACAGGGCTCTGAGACAGGGGGGCAAATGGGTGGCCGCAGTTCAGTGTCCAGCCACACAGGGGCAGTCACATACACATAAATATATACGGACACTTGCACACACAAGTACAATTAGTATCATGCAGCAAACATACAACGTGTTTTCTGTGCAGGATTGGCAGAGAAATTGCCTGGTTTACACCACCTGCCATAAAGCTGGCTGAGTCCTTCCCAATACTGTTACTGACGATACAAGTAAAGTGACCACATGGCTCAGAAGACAGGTAGAGCACCCGACTGTCGGCTGACAGGTACCCCATCTCCTCCGGGACCGTCTGCTCTTCATGTAGCCAGCTGAAATGGGGGTCTGTGCCTGAGGCCTCACAGTGTAGGGAGGGGTGGGATATGTTGATCGACGTGGACACCTGGCTCACGGCTTCTGGTGGGTGAGTGGGGGAGGGGGGGTGAAAAAGGATTTTAGGATTGTAGTGAACAGTTTTGATTTGCTAGTCTAAGCACCACTGACACGTAGCTTACTGTACTCTCTCACGAGGCAGCTGGCGCTGTGTAGCACATTGGTCTGGTTCATCACTGAGATGGTGTAAACACCGCAGTCCTCCACCCTGAAGTCTTTCACGATCAGCGTCGCCCCCCCGTCATCCACGCTCTTGCGCGGGTCTGCGTTCTGACCTGGGAATACTGCCACCCGGACCTTTGCTAGACCCGCCCGGTTCTCTGCATCTCGCTCCCACATCACTTTGGTCATCTGCTCTCCAGTCTTCTTGGAAATCTGGGCCTTCAGCACCAGGCTACTACCCGGAATCACATGCAGAGGTTGCCGAGTCTGGATGTAAACTGTTAAGCAGAGGCACTGCGGAGATACTGAGAGAGAAAGCCATTGCTCACATAAATACTACATTTAATCTTCAGCTTGGCTCTCGAATAATCGGAAGCCCTTCCATCTGTCAAAGCAGTTATACTAACCGTCCTATAATAAAAGTTAAAAAAACTGAAATAAGTACATACTGCTTGTTTCCGAACTAACCGGTCCTGGGAAAGTCATAACTGATTAATCGAGTGGCTACAGTTGTTACAATGTGCAATGAACAAGACAGAAAAGCAACACTCACACAGCGCAAGAAGGAGTAGCTTAGACCACGTCGGATTCAGCGCCATGACCCCAGGAACTCGGCGAGAAAATCGCGCACACTTCACTTGCATCGGCGTCCCGTATAAAGAAAGCCCGAGGCGCGCCTTTTGCGGGACTCTCAGTGTGTGCACCTTTGCGCGTTCCCGAGGGCGATCCCGCACGTCTAGAGTTATGTCGCGCTCACGTTTTCTCCGATGTCAGGGTGCAAAGATAATGGTTAATAAGAGGAGGAGCTCAAGTGGCCCAGGTACTTTTCTAGGATTAACAAAAAGAAGTGGCGCTTCCCTTCCTTCCTTCCTTAAGTGAATGATAGGCGCGCCGCATAGTTTTTTAAGGACTGCGTTTTCCCTTTCCTGTGCAGCCCTGTCGGTGGGCAATGTTTGTTTTTATTCATATTGAGAGGTAAGAATAGCCATTCCCCATCTTTGCCGATAGCTTCTTAACACATAGACTATTCAAGTAATTTGTCACCTAGTCAAAAGCATAATAACCAAAGGGTACTTTGTATGGCTGAATTGCGTGCAATAAATGGCGACGTTGTATAATCTGTATTTGTAGATTTTAATATTTTACTGTCTAAATAGTTTGCGTATACAAATACACTACCTTGGTTTAAAGCTTCACGGTCACACCTCGCGACCAAGTTAAGGGGGCTTAACGTTATATTGAAATTGCCTTAATTTCTTGTCCAATGGCATTATGTCAGATTTGTGAATCGGAGCTGCCTCTAGCAGAACAAAACTCTACCGAATTTCATGTGTGTGTCAAGGTCTGCGATCAAGATCGTGTGCAGGACGCGTACAGGGCTGCTGAGAACAAGAAAACAAGTGTATGCGCGCAGCTTTATAACATGGCAAAGACGGACATTTAATGTCTAATTATCTTGAAAAGCCACCGCGTAAAATTTATTCAAAATAAAGCTAAAAGCAATGTGTGGGAGCATTTCGTTGTAATTAATGTCGATGGATAGGATGTGAAATGTAATTTAATTAATGTCGATGGACAAGATGTGGAATCCCAGCTAATAAGCGACGTCACCGTGACGTTTTTGGACGTCCACCAGGTAACGTTTTATTCACAACGTTAGGCAGACGTCCGATTTTGGTCCGCCCAGGAACATTTCATTCACAACGTTAGGCGGACGTCCGATTTTAGTCCGCCAGGTAACGTTTTATTCACGACGTTAGGCGGACGTCCGATTTTGGTCCGCCAGGTAACGTTTTAGTCACGACGTTAGGCGGACGTCCGATTTTAGTCCGCCAGGTAACGTTTTATTCACGATGTTAGGCGGACGTCTGATTTTAGTCTTTGAATACTTGAAATAAATATATTTATAATTGATCGTTTTCCTGACAACTATCTTTTTACACAGAGGCACTATACTTTATTTTATTCACTGCTAACAGTGTGTATCAGGAGTTAGTTATTGCAAAAGTAATGTGCATGCAGGTGATATTTGTATAGATTTATCTGCACCCTTCTGGCAGTGCAGCCATTGCAGTCGGGTGTAGCACACTACGACAAGAAGTTGTCCGACTTGGCTGCAGTCAGTTTATATTCCACCCCTGCAGCCGCAGGCAGATCTCGCTCAATGTCACATCAGCTGCAGACAGCCCAAATCGAACGCACCCAATTTCACACCCCACACCTGATAATTCACACGCCGAGAAGCGATAAAGCTCGCGAAACGAGGCGCAGTCCAATAGCTCTGCTTAGCGCATACAACTGTCTTCACCTAGCAACCTATCACCTAATCAGAAAATAGTGTTGCCAGGTCAAGTATGTTAATTATTTTCATTTGTAAGCGCACGCTGTTCTTATACGCTCTGAATGCGTCCATAGTTCGCAGACAAGCTGCAGAAGGACCCGCACCAGGTAATCGTTTGTTATAAATTTTCCATTAGGTTACATTTCATTATGAGCTAAAGTGCTTAAATGCAAGCCACTATCTTGGTGTGGCGTGTGAAATTATTTAAATACTTGTTCCCATCATGGGCGTAATTTCCAGGGGGGTTAGGGGGGTCATGACCCC
>JAOYFF010000135.1:12674817-12691358 GCA_025773925.1 Cryptomyrus ogoouensis
TGTATGGTCTTCTGTAACTATTTCATCTGTGTTCTCCTAGGATGATGCTGCAGTGAGAGATACAGGGGAAATGGAGCTGGGACCTGAAACGGATGAATTTGCTTGTTAATGTTGATTTTAACATTTAATAACAACATTCTAATGTTATGAAAGTTTTTGATGTTAATAAAGTGAGATGACTGAAATATGGAATTAATTCATTATTCATATTTAAATATATATCCATCTATCCATTATCCATACCGTTTTAGGACCATACAAAATAACGTCCAAATGACGTCAATTATAAACGTTTTCATGACATTTGTCGACGTTCAGATCACGTTGAAAGGACGTCATTTTGTTAGCTGGGATATGATTAAGATATTCAATGGCTAATAGGCCTATGGACATGTACACAATTGTACACTGTACTGTTGGTGAATGCGGGGATATCGTAGGGACGGTTTAGTTGTTCGCAGGGACGGATGGGGATAGACATAGATATCCCCATGCAGCTCTCTAATCCTCATTTCCATTTCATACTTGTACTGGGCCAAAGCAATTCCATAAAAAAGCATTTGTATTATAAAAATACAGGATTTTTTTTAACAAATAAGCCACTGTACTTCTTTAAAAAATGTGTCAGCTAAAGGAAAGCTTTGGTTCGTGGACGAGAGTATTAAAGAAGTCTGCGTATTAAATAACAGTTTGCCTTTCTAAGGGGAAAATGTATTTTATGAATACACACTTCATATACATAAAATATAATTCCACAGTCACTACACAAATGATTAAAAAGAAACTATTAGAAACATGCAGTCATTAAGGTGACCCTGTTATACCCAAGACGAGGTATCGTTGTGCATGTTTGTATTGTGTTTTCCTTTGGTACCAGCAGATGGCAGCAAACTGGTAAGCAGTGGCACTCCAGAGATACTGAGAAAGAAAGCCATTGCTCACATAAACGCCATGTTTAATTAAAGAATAGCCAGCTTGGCTCTCAAATTATCGGAAGCCATTCCATCGTGTCTCCCTTTTTTCTTCTTATACAACCATCAATATGCCAGTCTCATACTGGTGTTTTGTTCGATCGATGATTTTTAATACAAAAGCCTTTCATGGGAATCTGTGTGCTTTCTTACTGTAACTGATCTGTCCTCACTGCTGTATGTCTTTAGTCACCCAAAGGAGATTTTCTGTGGCATCTCTGCAATATAAGCTGCAGCACGTCATCTGGATAGTTAGTCGTGTACAAGCAGGACTTTGGGCAAAAGAAAATCAATCGACTAGTGTTTTGGAAACACAATAGCAGAGACCAGAGAAATGTAATCCAGCCAATGACACACCCATTCATCTCCAAGGAAGAAATGTGACTGTGGACGATGAAGGACTGTGAAAATATAAGAAGAAGTGAGAGATTGTGCTAATATTGTGAGTGTAAGTGATCGGCACAGCTGACCGTGATGACATCTGAGGGCAGCATGTGGTTCGGTGGGCTAAGCTTCTGTGTCTGTGATCCAAAGGTCGCTGGTTTGAGCCCAGCCTTGGCACACCTGTGGGCCCTTGAGCAAGGTCCTTAATCCCCAGCTCCCTGGGTACTGCTACAGGCGGCTGTCGTTTGCTGCCAAGCTTATTCTCACCTATGGAGAAGGAGCAAAGCGGAATAGATGAGAAGAGAATTCTCCCAGGGGGATCAATAAAAGTATAGGGGGGGGGGATCTCTGATTACTCAAATTGAAATAGGGCCAGTCTGATGAGAATGCAGAGGGTGTGGAATGTTTCTCTTTAGTTTCTGATACTTCTAACGTACAGTAGCCTGGGCCTGTTTTTCACTGACGGCCTGTTTAGTTTGAACATAATTAAAACTCTTGTTCCGGTCAGGATCAGTCCCATCTGGCCCTGTCCCATGAGTTTAGGCTTGCAGAACACTGGGTCTGACACCGGGGACAGGTGCTCTGACCCAAGTGCCACTGGTTGAGGTTGGCATCTGGCCAGCCTCGAACCCATAACAAAAGGGAGTCTGAAACAATGGCTAACCACTCACTTAGCCCATTAAGCCACACAGGGTGTAGGCAAACACACTAGGGACTAAGAGCTACAAGAGAGGAGGGAAAAGGCTGACCAGTGACACCTGCTGGCCAAACGGGGACAAGACACATGGAATAGGGCCAGAGTCAGATCTCAACCTATCACCCAGGGTCCAGTAACTGTTGGAGAACACCTGCCAGAGTGACAAACTGAAAGAAATCTGCTAATATAGAAGCAGAAGCAAACTCTGCTCAGGAAGCTGAGGTTAACAGCCATGCAGGTGTTAGTTTTTTTTTGTCGCCCCCCTAATGATCCTTGGCCGTGACGCTCATTTTTAATGTCACAGGCTGGACCACCTGCCACTCTGCAGATGAATCTGTCCTGCCCACTTGACTTGGCTTAGGTCCAGCCTTGCAGTGACCAGATCTTCACACAAACCTTCTGTCACTGTTCAGTAGAATTTAGGAAGAACACAGCCTGTGACATATAGGGAGGGAGAGAAGAAACAGAGTAGGGGGGTGTGCTGGGGCTGGGGAGACACTCACCTGGGAATTGCATTTGATTTGTTTCATTTTGATGTGTTTCCCAAACAACCCACCATGCCAGAAAGTTAATGTACAAGAGAGCATGTGGTAAGCGGGGGTGTACTAAACAGGCGTTGATCTCACGTGTTTGCATAGTGCGGGGGTTGAGGATGTGTTGAACGGGGGTTTCTGTAATTCACATGTAGTCAGATGACTTTCCAGTCTTAGCGACTGAGGGTGAGGATTTCCAACACCTACACTACTATCGGTGTGGATCCAGAGCCACCTGCTAGGATGTGTCTAGTAACAACATCCTTCAGCAGCCAATGGCCAAGACCGAACTGGCTTGAGGCATCATGTAGGAAACGGTCAACGGGCTCACCTTGTCCGATAATGGAGAGACGGGGCGGGAACACAGAACAGATCGGTGCCGTCACAGAGTTGTCTGATAAAACTGACTAGGGTTATGAGAATGTCTTGCGCAGGTAAGCGGGCTCAGTTTAAGGCCCTTTCTTGTGGGGTTCTCTCGTGCAGTTTTATTATTAAAGAACGCTGTTCCTGCTAGCTCAAACTTGTGCACGGTCTGTTGTTCAGGAAAGCAGATTATCCACATGGAAAAAAGTGGAGTCCTTCCAGGAGGACCTTCTAGACCAGAGGTGACCAGTCTTATTCAGAAAGGAGCAGTGTGTGCAGATTTTTGCGGTAACTTTTAGCTGAGCTGATCAAATCCAGGTGTGAGGACTTTTCAACCAATCAGTCCTTTAATTAGCAATCTGTCATGACCTGCTCGTACGCCGCCCTCGTTACCTTGTGTGAAACCCCAATTGTTATCAGCTGTTTCGTGTTATTCCTGATTAGTCCTGTGTATTTAAGTCCGTGTTCAAGTCTGTTTCCCCAGTCCGGTCATTAATGTTGCTTGTCTTGGAAGTTCTACCCAATAACTAAAGTCCTTTGTTCATATCCATGGCTTTGTTCGCCTGCTTGTCTGAACCCAATGTGACACACCTAATTAGGGAGTGGCAGTGAAAACCTATGCATACAACACCCGTTTCTCAGCCCAGTCATCGGGGAACCCTAGAGAGTCCATGTTTTTACTTCATCCCAGTTCCTTACCAGACAGCAGTGTTAATTTTGACAGCAAATTTTTATTTAGTTGTAGTCATAGTCTTTTGACTAAAATGTAATTTAGTTTCAGTCATAATTTAGTCATCTAAATTATTTTAGTTTTAGTTGACTAAATATCATAAAATTACAATTGACTAAAACTACAGTTGATTTAGTCGACTAAAATTTAAAGTGTAAAGTGTAATGTTTAAAGTTTCCCTTTGATGTCAGAAAGTCATTATGTTCACCAAGATGAAATGAAGCCAATGTTAAGGGATGATGTTAAGGTCTGACTGTGCAGTACACAAAGACACAGATTGCACTATTATTTGAAACACAAACTTATGTTTATTTACCGGGGTACTGTAAAATCAGAAGTGCTATTAGTGAAAAAATTAAATCACTTCAAAGTGCATAGGCTATAATGCCACCAGGCCTGCTCTCTCTGAATATTAAAATAGAAATATTAAAATAAATATTTGTAGATGTAGTTTATTGGTGATTTCATGTTTGTTGAAGTCTCCGCTTTTTAACAGCTGTATAAAGTAATGTTATTTGTTATATAAATCGAATCAGGGGAAAAAAAATGTACGTTTTCATGGCTGCCATATCTCAAGAATCTGGCATGACAATCACGCTGGAAATCTAACGGCAAATCTATATTATACCATTATAAACGTAAAATTGGCTACGTCCAAAGTGTATTTACACGGTTAAATACAGAAGCAGACTATTTACAAGGTAAGAACTGATACATGTGTGCAGACAACTCGAATTGAAAATCTCACTCCAGCCACCTGGCCGAAGTTGGCAACCCCGCGTTTTATTTGAAATAAAAAGTAAAATGCGGTGTTTTCGCCTGAAACAGCTTGTCATTCCGTTTGCGTTACTCCGACAAATATAAAACAAATATGAGAAAAATATTTCGAAATAATACTGTCCATATCCTACTCTAACAGCGATTAAAGTGATAAGTTCGTATGTATTTATATTAAAACAAGACTTTAATTTTATTACCGGTGTGGGATTATAGAAAACCAATACTTAAATCCATGAACACGTACGAAGGTATATGACATAGACACGACTATATTCTACGGCTTAAGTTAAGCACTTTATTTAAACATTTTCACATTTTATTTATTTTCTCATTTTGAAATGCAGCCCTACCTTTTAGTAGATGCTGATACAACTAATAGGCTACTTAAATATATATCACACTAAATAGTTAGACATTATGATCTTCCGAACCTTTGCTTCAAGAAATTTTCTCTAACCGATCCCTGCCTTACGCGAATTACATTAGTTCTGATTGTATCTGGTCTCTAGCAAACATTTTCGTCTCGTTTTTATTCGTTTACGAAATTGTCAATACACATCGTCATAGTCTTAGGTGTCGCGAAATCATTATTATTTAGTTATCGTCTCATTTTAGTCTGAAAATAAAGGTCGTTGGAGATAACTATGACGAAAATTTTTCGTCAACAAAATTAACACTGCCAGACAGTCCACATTTTTGCTCCCTCCCTGTTCTAGATCATTCTCTCTCACCCCTCTGCCTCTTAATAGAGTCAGAAGCCAGTAACATTATATAGGTAAACATGAAGTCCCAGTCGACTGTGAGTACAGGAACTTTTAGAGAGAGATTCTCAGTTTTCATTGATTGTGCTTTGAAACGCTAAATGCGAAGCTGCATCCTCTCGCAACCTAATTTGCTGATTTCTTGGAATAACAAGGAAACCGCGTGACAGAAAGATGAGCAGAGAGTCTAGCTGTGAGCGATGAAATTCAATTCTCATTTTTACTTTTGCTTTAGATGCACCTGGGGGTTTTCGTTGTTGGGTGGCAGGAAGCGAAATCTGCAAGTAAAGGTTCTTTTGCAGTGTTTTTTAGAACTTCTGTCACATATGACCCACCGTGATATGGGCTGTATTCACAGAACCAGAAGGATGTTCTCAGGAACTGAAATGAAAATAAATATTTTCTCTCTTAAAAACACACTTAAAAAAAAAAAAAGTGTTGTTTTTGGATTATATTATTGGAAAAATCAGGACCTACAAAGACAGATAGAAATGTCCTGTGTAATTATGAAAATATTTTTTATTATCACAAGCAAAATACATCTTTATTACACCACAGTAGTAAAAATGTCAATTAATATTAATGAAGATAACAGTTTCTGCATTAATGTGACACAGAAACCTCAGTTGTTAGGTTGTAGTCATCTTCTGCACTGTCCCAATCACACTATGCTGATGGATGCTATCATTTGGATGCTATCATTTGGCACAAAACCCTGTGAGTGAGTCAATTGATAGAGCTTGATGATTGGCTGGGAGGGCCACCCTGTTGCCTCAATAAATAGTCTGCAAATTGAAAAAAAAAATCTGCAATTCTGAGTTTCCTATGGTGTAATCTGTTTCATAATAAAAGCATGGCTATAATGCAATGAAGGGTATTTAAAAAGAGATTGGAAGTTTGATCTGTGGCTGTATTACATTAACAACAGAAGAGATGAAGTGTATATAAATATCATAAAAAATATTTACCGCTAGAAGCAGACAGCAAAGGGCAGGGTCACCAAGACCCAGATCCAGCTGCTGCATATAAGCCCATCACAAGATGCTGAGATGACACCTAGGCCCCAGTAGACATGGTAAAATCAGATCATTAATAAAGACCTGTGATCCAGGTGATGGTGGATGTGGGGGCTTACCTGTGATGTACTGGGCAACACTGGTACCCTGGCTGCTCCTCACTACACAGGTGTAGTTTAGTCCTCTCTGTCCAGACAGGAAGAGTCTCCTGCCGTCTGCAGAGAGGACACTCGCGTTGTTGGACACGTCCACCCCATCCACTAGCCACACGAACCCCGGCGTGTCCCACCGTGTGAGGGGCACGTCGCAGTAGAGCGAGATGGACGCTTCTGGTGGTGTCACTGAGAGGGGAAGGCAAATGAGAGATGGGCACCAGAACTCCTGCTTTGGTACCGCCTACTGGGCCATTACAGGGGGAAACTGTAACCCACTGTTCACACACATGACTCTCCGCTCCTCAATTAATTGCTAAATTAGCTAACTGTTTGTGTGCAAGCGCCCCCAACGAACTGGACAAAATGCCGTTAGGGGTGCTGGCACGGTGGAGAAGCCACGATGGGCTGTTTTTAATTGAAACACTGCTCCGTCGACATCTTGTGCTCATGGCTGTTGTCAAGAGTTGTAACATAGGTGCACATCGTTATTATATAAACAAGGTCTTAACTAACTAACTAGATATACGCTCATCAAACACAACCACCAAAGCTTCACAAGTGATCTGTCCAACTCACCAGCTTCTTTTACGGTCCGTCTATCAATGTATTCTTTCCCGTTTTTGTCAGTCACAGTCACAGTATAAATTCCATAGCCATTTTCGTTCAGTTTAGTAACTTTCAGTACCGTCCCCTGCTGGTCGAGGGTGACATCCGACTTGAAATTCCTCCTGGGATATTCGGCTATCTTCTCTCTTTGGTTCACTGTATGCCTCTCCCACGTCACCATTGAAATCTCATGTCCTGGGGTTTTGTTGACTTGAGCTTCCAGAACCAGTGTTTGACCCAGGGCAACTTGGACGGGCTCCCCATTTAGCAAGTGGACAGACATGCAGTGGTGCCGACCTGGCACTGGAAGGAAGCACCGCAAGTCATAACTGCAAAGTGCACTGAAACCGGCTGAACTTCAGAGTTCCAAGTTTAAACATCCACTGAATCTGAACTATTAGCAGAGCAAGGTTCCATCTTACAGCATTCGCAAAAGTGCAGGCACCCTAAATGCAGAATGAGAGAGAAAGCGAGTAGGACTCACCCAGCGACGTGACACTAATCATAAACACTAAATATGCTGGGCGGACTCCCATCATGCAATGAGTCCTGGAATAATAGTAGAAGCTTCACTACTAATGGTCAGGAAGCTGTGGTCCTGTCACAGAAATATCGCGTGTCATAGAGATCAGAGGAGAGTCACATGTGGCTGAGAGACATAAACATCAGCCCCACGTTTCTGTGGCTCGGTGGAGTGTGAGCATATAAAGGTATTTTAAACGATAAAATATAAACAGTGCGTTGTTAACACAATTAATAGATGTAAGGATCACTTCCCTTGGTTTCATATTTTTAAATTGTAGATCATTCACAGCACATTTGTTGTAAACCAGCTTGGTTTTATATCACATTTACCAAAACGTTCCGTATTCAGTCAATGCTCGCCAGCCCTGCAAAACTACAGTCTAAAAGTGAGCAAGGTTTAAACAGGAGTTAGTCTTACCTCAGCTTCACGCTGTCTTTACAAAGCAGTCACGGTGAGCCGGGGGCAGCTATAATAAAACTGAAAGACCAGTAATTGCATAAAAAAAGAACAAAAACACATGGAGGAGGGGCTGGGGGACTGACTTCCTTTGCGTTTGTTTCTTTTTGGTGATTAAATTACATCCATCTGCTGTTCCTACTGGGACCTGAAAGGGCTTTGAACTCAAACGCCTCCAGCTGTGGTACATTATGCTGTCACATCCCTGGTGAAAAAAAACTGCTAAGAACCAGCTTATGCTGGTAGCCGGTGTTAGCTGGTCTACAACGGTTTAAGATGGTCTTAGATGGTTATATTCTAGCTCTTGCTGATCTTTGATGTTTTTTTTTATTTTTCATTGTTTTATCTAGTTGGTCGTAGCGGCATGGCCAGCTAAATCAGCTAGAATGACCATTATAAACTGGTATGATTAGCTAAAACATAAAACCATTTTGCGAAAACATGCCTTAATTAAGATAGGCGGCTATCATAAATTCCACAGCCCACATGAATTCTGCTGAAAGTGATACAAGCTGATATGTGGAGCAATATCATATTGCCTGGCAAACCTCAGCTTTCTGGCTTGATTGGATGATATTAGTTTGTTAGGGTGGCTCTTTGGAAAAGATTAGCATTACAGTTCGCCTCCTCTCAGGTTTACAGCCAAAGGACTCAGTTTGTTCTGTAAACAGTTGCTGGCTGAGGATTTCCTGTTTTTACTGAAATTTTGACGCAGAAGAGTCTGACATGTGAATGAGGTTGGGTGCACGTCACCTTGGTTAGATGTTTTTGCAGAGAAATGGAAAATCATAATTTTTACGGTTTTAATCGGCTTCTTTATCGGCCCAGTTATGTTTCTAAATGATTCCATGAAACAACCCATCTTGGGTGTGAATAAACAAGATAGTGGCACACATGAGTGTACGTGTTATTTGCTGCTTTTGATGGAAAAACTTTTCTGTTGACATCTTGTGGTCATGGCTGTTGTCAATGGTTGGAGGGAACGTACATCTTGTCATTATTTAAAGGTTAAATTTGAGGTTAATTTTAGTGTCCAAAGAGCAAAGTCCAAAACAAAAGTATACAATGTTAGGAAGGCTAACTTTAATGGTACTAGAAACTGTAAACTGGATGGAGATAAATAACAAAACAGTTGAAGAAGCATGGGAGTTGATTAAAAACACATGCCTGTGTCCAGCAAAACTAAATCTAGGAAACTGCAGCCAAAGTGGTTTACTACGGAAATTAAGAATAAAGTCAGGAGGAAAAGGGCTCTCTTCCACAAATGGAAAATAGCTAATGATTTCAAAATAAAACAGGAGTGTCTAAGTCTACAGGTTGACTTAAAAAATAACGTTAGACTTGCTAAGAGGAATGTCGAAAGGAAGATTGCATTTCTCCTGCCCCGATCGCCGCACCTTCGGTGTGCCACGCCCCCTTGTTAACCTCGTGTGGATTCCCCATGTTCACCAGCTGTTTCCTGTTGCTGTCATTAGTTCAGTGTATTTAAGTCCACGTTTATGTTTGTTTCCCCAGTCCGGTCATTGTAAAGTCAGTGCGTGTTTCCCTATGTATATCTACCCTTTTGATTAAACCTCGTGTTTCCTGATTTCCTGCCTGCCGCTGCTCTGTCTCCGCCCCGTGTCCCGCTTATTGCACGACAGCATTGGAGGCTAAGGATGACATTAAAAGTTCTTCCTATATTTTAACTCTAAAAGAGCTCTAAAAGCTCAAATCACTAATTTGCAGGATAGTAAGGGCCTTATATTTGAAAATGAAATTGATATATTAAATGAGTTTAATGATTATTTTACACAGGTGTTCACAGTAGAGAACACGAGTAACTTACCACCATTTAGTACAAATACCTTTAACTTTACTATTGCAGAAATCCTTATCTGCTGGTGTTGTACCTTCTGATTGGAAGCATGCTAACATAATGCCCATATTCAAAAAAGGGGATAGAAGTAATCCAGCAAACTATAGGCCAATCAGTTTAACTTGCATAACTGGACAAGTAATGGAAGCTATTATCCAAGTAAAAATGGTAGATTACCTGGATCTAGGTGTGTGGAGTTTAAGTAAAGGGAGGTGATGCTATGATTATACAATTCCTCGTTAAGACCCTACCTAGAATATTGTGTGCAGATTTGGTCACCTTACCTTAAAAAGGACATTGCTGCCTTGGAAAGGGTGCAACGTAGGGCTGCAAATATGATTCTTAGTCTTATGAGGAGAGGTTAGCAGAGCTGAATCTAAGGGGGGACATGATCCAGGTATATAAGATTCTGACAGGTCCGGATGCTGTTCAGCCAAATGGCTACTGCAATATTAGTTTAAATGCTGGAACTCGTGGCCATAAGTGGAAATTAGCGAGAGAACATTTTAAAATGAATTTGAGGAAGCACTTCTTTACACAGCGTGTAGTTAGAGTATGGAATAGTCTTCCTGCTGGTGTAGCGGAAGCTAAAACCCTGGGTTCCTATAAATCAGAGCTAGATAAGATTTTAACAACTCTGAGCTATTAGTTAAGATCTCCCCAAAGAGCTTGATGGGCCGAATGGCCTCCTCTCGTTTGTAAATTTCTTATGTTCTTATGTTCTAGATCTGAGACAGCTAACTAACTAATTACTCCTCAAATAGAACGATGGCATACTTCACGTCAAACGAGTTAAGGTGGGGCGTGGCTTTCGCCCAGCCCCGGGGGGAAGACTGGATTGTCTGGTTGAGTGTCTCCCGGCATAGTGAACAAACAGCAAAGAGAAGGTGTCTCGAAGGAGGACATGATCCCACCAGCATGTGGGGTGGAAATGTGAATAGTGGGGATGAAGATCCTGGTGAGTGATTGTGCCTGGTGTTTATTTTCTGTGCTGTTTGTGCGTCTTCAATTACTGACAATAAAATGGTGAATACACTCGGAAGGACATCTGTTGACTTTTAAATGGCACTTAGTATTTATCTGTACAATCAAACTTCAGGGAACTGTACAGCCTTCACTGTCTCATACAACATGTGATCTGAATTTTGGATCTAGTGTCCTGAATTAATATGTTTTCCTTCCAATGCATTGTCCAGCCTGAGGGAATGCAACGCGCCCCTGTTGTCCTTTGTCTTCTGGCAGGTAGGGCGCCTCCTGCTGCGACCAGGCTTCCTGTTATCTGCTTTTTGATTGAATGGAAATCTATCCACTTTGTCACAATTCTTCCAATCAGCAGCCAATGTTGTCGCCTGCAAATTGCCTCATCTACCAGCAGCCAATCAGCAGCCAATCACATGTGGGGTTACTAGCGGGCTTTTGAAACGTGATAGCTGGGGACAGGACTATAAAAGGCTCTGGATCGTGTATTTGACCAGAGCTTACTGGTGCGTGCATGGAGCCGTCAGCCCGACTGCATGGGAGTGTAAACTTGTAGCATGTCAAGAATGTTACTGTAAACAAAAAATGCCAGCCAGTCGGTGAGTCAGTGATAGTGAGGTTTCTGTCACTCCAAGAAACCAAATAGCAGAGAGATAGATAGAGAGAGCAAAGTTTCAGCCAGATTCAGATAGTGAAACTGACCCCTCCCCAGGGCAATAAGGGTTATTTATCAGTGTATCTTAATATTTTTTTATGTATCTATGGTCTTCTTATGCCTGATGATTATCGCTTCATTGTTGCTTGATATGCTACAATATGCAGGTTAACAGACTGAAATGTTCAATAGACACACAAAGCTTGTGAAATGAAGGAATGATCTTGTGATTTTCCTTGTGGTAGCAGCCTGGCCAGCCGCCCTGTGCCAGAATCCCGTCCCGATCCAGTTCCAAACATCTCCGGTGCTGGTGAGGACCGGGGCTGCGGCAGTGCTGGAGGTGATCACTGTGTCAAGTGCCCTCTCGATAACCTGGGTGTCACCGACAGGGATCACGTTGGGACTGTGGGTGGGGGGGCGGGCAGTGCTGAGCAACGTGAGCCAGTACACGGGTCGGATCACCATCACAGCCACTCAGCTGCAGATCAGCTCCGTCCTTCTGACAGACACTGGAAACTACACAGTCATCGTGGATCCCGGCAGCATCGTCGGCATGGTGAAAAGCTCACGCTCCGTCCTGCTACACGTGTTCGGTGAGGCGACAGAGCCATGGCATACTGTCTCACTTCTCATATATAAATATCTGAAAGTTCACCATTTGAAAATCTTCTTCCCTCTCCGGCTGACAGATGCAGTTGCCGGGGTGAAGCTGTCCGTCCCCCCTGTTGCTCTCGAAGGTGGCAACATCTCCCTCACCTGCACTAGGACGATGGGGACAGAGACGAGCATGATCTGGGAGAAGGGGGGGACCACCATCTCTCCTGACTACCGGATTACAGTTACGGACAATTCTCTGGTTATCAACCCGGGCAACAGAAGTGACGCAGGGGTCTATAGCTGTACGGTCTACAATCTTGTCAGTGCTATGACTGCCACAGCCAGCTTCACTGTCTACTGTGAGTCACAGCAAGCCTGCTCTGTATACACCTTCAATAACTAGTCTCTGTCTACTGTGAGTCACAGCAAGCCTGTTCTGTATACACTTTCTATAACTAGTCTCTCTGTCTACCGTGATTCATAGCAAACTTCTGCAACCGCAGTCTTTTTTATTGACTCATGAAGACGTCGGCAACAAAGTGTCTGTTTTGACTTGCTTCCCATTCTCGGCAGATGGTCCAGACGCCCCAGTCCTGCAGCAGAATTCGCAGGCTAACTGCGTAGGAGGGGGCCAGGCAGTGGTGGGGCAGACGGTGCAGCTCACCTGCACTTCCGTCTCGCTGCCCCCCGCCTTGTTCTCATGGCAACAAAACGGCCAATCCGTGGCGGCAGACCAGGTCAACGGCGGCGTGCTCACCCTCCAGGCCATCACCACCAATCAGAGCGGCCAATATGTCTGCATGGCCAGGAACGCAGTTACAACACAGACAGCGAAGCAGAGCATTGACATCACCATCGTCAGTGAGTTACATCATGCCGGTTCCTCTTCCCTATGCTCTCTCCTCTTTATCTCCGCCACTCATTCTCCACCACATTTGTCTGCCGCCCCCTTCCAGAAACATGCCTCAGTGTCGGTGCCGTGGCTGGGATTGTGGTGGCCTGTGTTCTGGCTATCATCTTCATCATCATCGGCATCATCCTGCTGCTGTGCTGCAGAAACAGTGCGTGTGCCCCCATGTATATCTGCGACTTCACGTCTCCATGTCTTCGCGCCCTGTTTACATTGTATTAACACCATGTTTACACCATGTTTACACTGTACTTTAGGAGACTCAAGGCTCAGGGGAGACAAGCCAAACCCAAGCTCAGCGCCTGTGGTAAGATGACTCTCTTCTTCTCTATCGCTACGCAGCCTCTGGGTCTTTGACTGTCTGCCTTCCCTTCCAGCCCTCACCAGGAAATCTTTGATAATTTACACAGCAAATCTTAGTTTTGCTAATTGCGGATTTTTTTCTGCAGCTGTTTTGAAGTAAAGTTTGCTAATTAACGCCTAACGAGGGCTGCCCCCGGGAGGCAGGGATGTGTGTCTATTCCCGTCTGACTTTTCTTTGGTCTCCTCAGTGTTCTCCAGTCTGGTGTGTCTGACCTCACTTCGGGGTTTATGATCTCTCTCACCCAGACCGGTCCGCTTCAGCTTGCCCCACAGAGCTCGTTCTGGAACAGGGCGCCTGCCGGTTACTCAGATCCCCCCTTGCACTCTCCCAACATGCTCCCTGATGCCCGTCAGCAGTACGCCCATACATCCCCGTCCCTGCAGCCAAACGGCCCTTATACACGTGGGCTCCAAGGAAACCCTGCAGGCCCCGTCTCAAACCATGGGCGCCCGGACGGGGGTGGGCTGCCACCCGGCGGGTCGTACGCCCCAGAGAGCCAGAACCGGAACCGGACGCAGACCGGACATGCTCCACCGGGTTCAGTGCCCCCCCTGATCCATCTGACCTTGAACACGATCCAGCCCACAGAGCACATCAGGAGCGACGGCCAGCCGCAAGCCGTCCACCTGAACCTGAACGCCTACCCATATCCGGTCCGGCCCAACCCGCACCAGAACAGCGACGAGATACACTTAAACACGAATGGTGCTAACACGCCACAGCAGGCTAACCGTCACACTGTGGATAGCGGCCTGTCACAGACCCCTCCTGTACAGCAAGGTGGGGGGGCACATAATGCTCCTCTTATCAGTACTAGTAATGTGGAAAGCCAGGCACCTACCCGCGATGCTGTCATCCAGACGAGCCACACACATGTCGTCAACTATGGCAGAACTGAACAGCAGGACGCCAGGACGCAGACCTACTGGTCTGAGGCTGTGCTCCCCAGTCACCCCCGGCGGCCCTGGGACTGGCTGCGTAGGACCCCTGCTTATCCAAATCGCTCTGTGGCCAGTCATAGTAGCTCATCCAGCTGCACCCAGTCCAGCCCCGAGCCGATTGCAGCTCAGCTAGGAAACGGCCCCCAAAACGACACCACCCCCGCTATCCGAGGACCTCAGAGTCAAACGGCACCTCAGAGTCACAGCCAGACCCAAGTTAGCGTCAACACCCAGACAAACAACCCAGAGCCACAGGATTTCAAAATGACATGGGTTCCGACGCCCCTGATCCAAGCAGCCCCGCAGAACACAGTCACCCAAACACAGGCCGCGCAGCCGGTACACACTGCTAAGTCCCGCGATCCCTTCCAGACCCAGAACCAGCCAAAGCAACCTGTTCCGGCCCAGAAGACCCAACCATCGGCCAAGCGGCCCCCCACGCCCCCACCAGTGCTGCCGCTCTCCCAGTTCAAAGCTCTTCCTCGCCAGCACCTCCCAGAGAAACGCCCCGTCCAGCAGCTACGCCCCCAGCATAAGCCACAACCCAAGAGGAGCACAGGCATCGTCCAGCCCAGCCCTCACTGGAATGCTGTGAATGGCCCCGCCCACATGCAGGGCCCCACCCACATGATGGGCCCCGCCCACACACTCGGCCAGCCCCACTCTCACATGCACGCTGGCCCGCAAAAACAGGTGAGGGACTCGCTGTCTGTGTAGGAAATCCTCTGTGGCAGCCTTGCTGTGGTCAGCTTTATGCTTTTGTGTTTAATGTGTTTAGTAGCCTTGTTTACCTCCACATGTCAGAGACAATGTCTGCGATGCTGATGATATCACTAAAAGGTGCTGCCCCCCCCCCAACTCCAGAGCTGCGCAACGCATGTTTGTGACACGATCATAACAAACCAACCCCTCCACCACAGGTTTTTCGCAGCAGGATGCGGTACTAGGTGAACTGTCAGGAGGCCCCAAGGTTGGCTGATTGACCCACATTTCTGTCAGCGAACGACGGCATCGTTCAGACTGATGTCTTCACCATGGAACCAAGGACTGGCCCCATGACTCTGGCCCTTCCGACGTCATGGAAAGCCACAACAGCTGGGAGAGAAGTACCGCTAAAAGAATCCAGCTGCTCGACCCTGACTCCTCCAGGCAATCCCCAAGAGTGCCAGTCCCATAGAGGGACTCAATTTCCGTGGCAACAGCAATTCGGCAGAATCTGCCGGTGCGCCACTCTGCTCAGCTTAGAGGACTCCGCTCAGTATCTTCACGGGGAGCTGCTCGCCTGGCTGAATGACGAGCACAGATTAATTAACTGGATCCATTTAACGATTCAACAAATCACATGATTGTGAAGGCTGAAGGACAGTGTTTTGTGGACGAGCAGAGTGGTGACTGCTGCCTTTTACTGGCCTGTGTTTGACTGTGTGTGTATTCAGGAGTATTTATAGGGTGTTTATAACCTTGTGGTATCACTGTCTCCCATTAATGTTTCCGTTGGGATTTATGCTCCAAGTCTGTGAAATTGATCAGGGAAAATACATATATTTTCTCATTCCTGGATGTGAAGCTTGCTTTTTATGCTGGGAATAAAGGCATAAAGTTATGTGATGTCTTAAAAGTGCCCTTTTTGCTGATTTCTGGATATTTAGAAGTGGGTCTGACATTTTCAATAAATGCTTAAACTGGACACAGCACCCCCTGCTGGCTGACAGTGAGAAAAAAACAATGATCGTAACAACCTGCCAAAACACATAAGAAGAAAAATGAAACCGAAATGGACAGCAGGAAGGTCATGTCTGGAGTGAATCACAACACAAAGGCACATATAATAACAAAAAAGAGCACTATTAAAACAGCGTGAAAGTATTTCTTAGAATAGTCAGGCATATCTTTGTTTTTTCTCTAATTAGAGATGTCATGGAGGAGCACATTATCCTGAATAAATGTATGTATGTATGTATGTATATGTGTGTATGTATGTATGTGTGTATGTATGTATGTGTGTATATATGTATGTGTGTGTGTATGTATGTATGTGTGTATGTAGGTATGTATGTATGTATGTGTGTATGTAGGTATGTATGTATGTGTGTATGTATGTATGTAGGTATGTGTGTATGTATGTATGTATGTGTGTATGTAGGTATGTATGTATGTGTGTATGTATGTATGTAGGTATGTGTGTATGTATGTATGTATGTGTGTATGTAGGTATGTATGTATGTGTGTATGTATGTATGTAGGTATGTGTGTATGTATG
>JAOYFF010000135.1:12696312-12713600 GCA_025773925.1 Cryptomyrus ogoouensis
CATACACACAGATATACAGACTCTTAGATACAGACGTACACACAGATGTACATGGACTCATTGCCACAAGCATACACACAGATATACATAGACTCTTAGACATATACATACACACAGATGTACACAGAGTCACAGACACAGTCATGCACACAGATGTACACAGACTCATAGACACAGATATACACACAGTGAAATCACTCTGCTAGCTCTTTTAGATAAAACTGATTAATTTTGGGATGTGTGTGAAGTGTGGAGTCTGGAACACATTGAGCATGAGGAGAATCAGGTGACTGGTGTCCTTCTCTGGATAGAAATGGATAGAAATTTACTTCAATTTGATAATCCATCCATCTTCAATTTGGTCTTCCAGTCATGGTCAGCAAAAGAACAAACTGGATGACCAGACCCAAGATTTTTCACTGGGTGGGGGTACCAATGGCATTACATGGATTATTTATGGGGGGGTGCTGGGGGTAATAATAAAAATTATTGATCTGGGGGGTTGGCAACGGTCAAAATTATGGGGGTGGTGCCAATCCTGCTTCCAGTACAGAGTCACATGACTAGGTAGGGGGACTCCCTGTATGAGAGGCCAGTCCGTCATAGGGAACAGAGTTATGCAATAATGGACAATTTGGAAATACCTAACTGACAAACACAGCGAGGGGGGTGCGGGATTCCACCTCACGTCCCTGGAGACACAGGTCTGCCACATTGTACTTTTATAAACTTAAACTGAGTAGAAATAAACTCAGAAACACGCAGGCAGCTGGACAGTGAAATGCTTTTCCTGGAAAATTGCTTCTCAATGGGGAATATTTACCTAATTATAAAAACAAGAAAAGATCAAATATGAATCCCTAAAAGAGAGAAGCGCTGTGTGATCAGTGTGTCCCAGAACAAATATTCACTGGGCTCTGATTTTATACCTGAAGAAGCAGACTCATCTCTTTTCAGTGTCATTGTCCATAAGAAGGATGTTTCTTCACTTTGGTCTGCACATTTTTGCTTGATGTAGAGAAGGAAGGAAAGAATTTCCCCACGACCACAAACAGCGTGTGCTCAGACACGCAGCAGCTGAATAGCGGAAAGCTGGCCAGGGTCTTTGGTGGGGGGGCGGGGCTGATCATCTCATGAACCTGAAAGACACTACGACTTCTTATTTTGAGACCAATACCTTGTAAAAATATTAATATATGTATATTTATATCAGACCTAGTGATCAGTTTTGAGAAATGACAGGATACATTCTAGAAAACAGCGGAAGAGCACTTTCCTCATTGGTACAAAGAGCACATATCATTGCAGTTACAATCATGCTTCCTCATAACACAGTTTACTCGTGATAACCACCTTAATGCAGTCACCATTTCTGATCATAGTAAAACAGGCAGTACACACTATGGACAACAACTCAGTTCATACCAGCTTCAGATGGTCCTAGTTTCCGGGCACAAAGTGCAGAGACTGCATCTCTCGTGAGCAGTGGGGTGTACATTTGCATATGTGTATATCTATATGTGTGTGTGTGTGTGGATATGCTTAGCTTTCTTGGGGGAGGAGGGTCATTGACACCTCTACAGACGACGAAATCAACTGCAAATGTAAGACAATGAACAACAATGCAAACAGTTACAAAAAATTACAAATGAAAAAATAAAACAAATGAGACGATAAACATGACAAGTTGCAGCACTGAATTGTCACTCATGAGAGAGCTCCCCGCTGTGGGGAAGGCCAGTGATTGCCATCCTGTTAGGTCACATGTCTGCTTCACCATAAAACGGCGAGCAGTGCCGAGGTCTCAGAGCACTGTCAGCGTCGCCGTGGAGGAAGGCCAGAGAGAGGCAGCCTGCTGTAGGTACGTTGCGTTTCTCTGAGACCGATCCAAACCTTCACAAGGCATATTCATGCAGAACGTCACCAGTCAGCAGAGCCAGCGCCAGGCGTGATACTCAGCACTTAACAACCTTATGCCATTCTTTAATTCTTAATTTCAAAAGATGAAAGATTTTACAGAACTTTGTGACTGTTAGCTCATACAAAGCACTGAAACACCATCATCCATTTAAAAGACGGTAACTTTTTAGAGAAAATGTGCAATATAAATTATAACAAATTGCTGATTTATTGATTTTTTTCCAGTTGGAAGGATTGTTTATGTGATTCAGGATTTGTCATATCAATGAACAAGCAAAGAGTCAAGTTATTTTTTTATTCTGTCAAGCACCCTGATAAATGTTGTATTTTTCTTAAATTGCAAGTTTCTTCAAGTTTTGCAAATAAAAGGATTTATGGAATTACATAATGTATAAAACGTAATCTAATTTTCATCACCAGCCACTAGGGGTGAAAGTGAGAGCGTGGGTGTGAAATGCATAGATGACCTTTGATGCAAGAGCCCTGTAAAATATATAACTGTGTACTGAGAGGCAGACAGTCAAAAGGGGCTTATTTACATCCTATAGATCTCTATATGCATTTATTCATATGTAAATATATGCGCAAAAGCCTCTCTCACATCTGTGCTTCCTCAAGCGACGTTTTAGTGACGCTTATTGTTTGTTTTAATGAACAAACACGTCGTGGATCACAGAGAAGAAACCAAACAACCGGCGCCTTCCAAAGGCCACCTTTTGCACCAGCTTTTGCAGGGGGCACCACGCCGCATGTAGCCCATTTCATGCGCTTGTTGGGTTGACACACTCAGCTATTACCAAGCAGCACCAGACAACCAGGTAGAACGAATAAGAGGGCTCTTTTCCCCTGAAGGTGTCCGACTTGGCTTCTTAATTTACAGATAGCTGTCTCTTTCAGCTTGGTCTTAGCTTGCGTATGACTCCTTACTTCCTGAAGTGAACGATTAGCCCTTCGCATCAACGTCTGAGTAAATGCTCGCGCGAGCGTTGTGTTTACCTCCGGTGGCAGTCTGATGCGGCCAGTCGCCACTCAGTGTCACACATGATATGTAGGGATGCTCGAAGCATGAGAGGTCTGAGAAGCGGGCCGGATTCCAGACTTCAAGGTTTGTGGTGGCTTTGCTGGACTAACTAGCCGTGTTCGAAGGGTTAAGAGTGTTGCATACCACCCAGTGGAAGGCATGGAAGTTTCTGTAATGAGGTGAGCCCTCATTTCTTGACCTAGGTTGCAACATTGGGCAGCATCGGTAAATATTGATTTTTATGATTTTACCATTTGGCAGGCAAGCTCATATCACAGCAGTTCAGTACATTGCATAGATTTCCTTTCTCATCCATCACCGCTCTCTATTTTATGTTGAATTATTGTGATGAAACCATTAAATGCATTGTTGAGCTTGGATGAAAGCTGAATGCTAACAGAGGCTGTTGCGATATATAACATTGTGTTTTAGTGATATACACTGCCGCTTGAAGGCTTCGCCTGATAAGCGGCCTGTGACCCCGGTTGAATATTGTTCTTTAGCCTGAAGGATTTGCAAAGTAAGTCTTATAGGTTTTAAGTATGAACAGACATCAGGTTGATGATTGCATAGATCTGAAAGCTGTACAGAGTGTGTTTATTGACAAGCACTAACTTGAATCGCTTCACAGACTGGTTACCTAACTAGCTTGACTAAACGAGTCTGGTTCCCTGGGAAGATTTAAGTCAACAGCTTGCAAGAGAACTTCTCGGGCATGCCAATAAATAACGGCTCTTTCCATTTCCCCTTTTTCTTTGCAGAGGTTATCGTCCACCTTCCGCTCCAAGATGACAGAATACTGGAGTCATGAGTTTTCACTGGCAGTCTACATCATCACCTTCGTGACGGGCCTGCCCGCCAACATCTTGGCCTTCTACACCTTCACTCTGAAGGTGAGACAGAAACCCACACCCATCGACATCCTCCTCCTGAACCTGACGGTGTCCGACCTCATCTTCCTCATCTTCCTGCCATGCAAAATGATAGAGGCGGCAGATGGCATGCATTGGAACATGCCCTATTTCCTGTGTCCGCTCTCTGGTTTTATCTTCTACACCACCATTTATAACAGCACCTTCTTCCTCACGGCCGTCAGCGTGGAGCGCTACCTGGGCGTGGCGTTTCCCATAAAGTACAAGCTGAACCGCCGGCCGCTCTACGCCGTCATAGCCAGCATCTTCTTCTGGGTGGTGTCCATGTCGCACATCAGCATCGTCTACATCATGCATTACACCGGCACAAACAGTTCCATCCCCAAGAACGTCTGCTACGAGGACTTCTCGAAGGAGCAGCTCAAGATCCTCCTGCCCGTGCGTCTGGAGCTCTTCCTGGTTCTCTTCTGTATACCCTTCCTCATCTGCAGCTTCTGCTACATCAAGTTCATCTACATTCTGTCCAGGCTGCCTCACATCAGCCCGCACAGAAGACAGCGCGCCATTGGGCTTGCGTTGGGAACACTGCTGGTCTTCATCATGTGCTTTGGCCCCTATAACGTGACTCACGTGGTGGGCTTTGTTACCGGGGGGAGTCCCAAGTGGCGTGCGCAGGCTGTGCTCTTCAGCACCTTCAACGCCTGCCTGGACCCCATCATCTTCTACTGCTCCTCCTCCACGGTCAGGAAGATGCTGAACCGCATCCTGAAGGATCTGGTGGAAAGGCTACACATGAGGTGCTGCCAGTGTCCACAGTGGAGCTGCGTTGGGACGGAGGAGAGCACCACCCAGAGCTCCAATGACACCACCTGAATGGCTGGTAGCGTGCTTTGGGGTCCCATCCACATGGACTGGTTCTCTAGGCTGGCCCCTACGTTTCACGTCATGGACTTTTTAATGCTAAACACCGGTAGTGATGTGCAGAAAAACATGCAGCGCCATTCACCTTGTCACACCTAGTTGCTGTTGATCATTTCTGGTTGCATTAGTTCATTGATTAGTTCATTCATTGTTTTGCTTTATTTGGTCAGTTTGTCCTGGACAGCGCTTTATATGCATGTCATATATGTATATATTTACATGAAGTTGTAAATATGTTTATATATTATAAACATATAATCTATATTATGTTTATATGTGGAGTGACATTTTTGTCTATTTATGTCGATAGAATATTGTCTTTTGTCTGGCATTAGTAAGATATAGTAAAGAACAAGACTTTTAATATGTCTATTTGTTACACAGCAAAACCTTCTGCTATAAGAATGTACACAGGGACATGTCACTTTATCGTTTGTGATAGCAATGGAGATTTGCACCATTATTTTTTAAAAAACTTTTCACATGTGTTTTAGAGTATGTACGTAGATGAGAAAAGCCATTTCCCATGGCCTCAGCTCAGAAAATTCACGGAAATATATCTGAAGGAATCATGCCGGTGAATGATTCACTAAGTTAACAGAGAATTTTGGCAAATAAAACTGGTAATAATCGAAATGGTCTACATGTGGGAGTGAAGGAGGCTTCTGAGTAGCTGGTGTTTGTTTCAGGCATGCGGCTCATGTCGTAATGCGCTGGTGTAGCGCTTTCGTAACGTGCATCGGCCTGGTGGCTGAGAAGATCAGAAGGCCCATTATTCCAAAGCGAGTCTGATGGAGACTTTCTGAATTATACATAATGCTGATCAAGTGCTGTAAATCTCGGGAAATGGGAATAAAATGCGGGACAGTCATCCTCAGTACAATAAAAAGATGATGCCTGAAATGTGTCCTATGGTTTTTAATTAACTCTGCCGCCTTCATCCAAACTGAGTCATCCGACGTCGGCAGGATCTTACGGGTATTTTGCGGGAAAGGAGTCGGAGGAAACCCACGCAGACACATGCGGACATGCACAGGTCAGAGTTCATGGTAACCAGGAAGAATCCCTTCATAAGACATTATTGGGAGGTGTGGTCATGATTTAAGACTCGTCTGCAATTGCCTCTTAATTTTTACCAACATATACAATACGTATGTACAGTACTGTGGAAAAGTGTTAGGCAGTCAGAGAAACTGATTAGCCATTTATCTGGTAATAAGTGTGAATTTGCTCTGAACAAAAATAATAATAATAATTTAATATTAGAACATATGCCAGTTACGAGTAGCACAACAAAACTAACTAGAATTTCTTGCGTTCTCCAGAAAGTTACTGATATCTAGTTGGATGGCTAGATGAACACCGCTTCAGTTCCCAAACCTCTCCTCAGGGGCACTCCAGCCATTCCATGTATTTGTTAAGTATCATTACTAGCTCAGTAAGTTAATTGATTTAGTTAGTTTAAAATGTCAGTGAGGTACTGATTAGCCAAATGAGGTGTGCTAGTGGTCGAGTCAAAATATACATTTGTTTATTGAAGGGTTGCTGCAAATCCATTGGTCTTTTCCGGAAGCCCCTCCAGCATCACTTACATCACTTCCTGCCCACCTGTGATGATTCAGGTGGACGTGAGCTTACTGGCCTTCAGCTAACCAGCTGGTAAACAGCTCAGGCAGCGCAAGGTCGATAGCATCAATTAAGAGCTGAGCGGCCCCATCAAGTCACACCTCCGGCAAATGAGGGGTGGGGGTTGCTGTTTGGACCAGAGGCTGTACACCCTTGTTCATTGTTTATTTTTTCATCCTCAATAATATTCCCCCAGGGGAGGAGCCAGAATCAGAGAGTGCCCTATCTCGGTCACTCGTCAGCTGACTGATATCCCCGGCACAATCCCGATTTGTGAAAGGTTTCCAAAGAAGTACAGCATGAACCGCCACCCCCACCCCGCCCAAGACATAGTTACCTAGGTGACCTTGTTTGGAGAAGAGGGGGGATCAGGGGCAGAGGAGGAGTGTGGGTGGGATGTAGATTACAGTGGTGCCTTATTAATTTTCCAGCCTGTGAGCTGAGGTGAGTGAGCAAACAGTGAAGTGCATTGGCCAGCCGCCCACGGCAGCCTTGTCCAGAGAGAGCCGGGGTGATCCGCGGGGCGCGATCTACTGCAGGCATGGGAGGACCTGCGGCTGCATTTCCCTAGGGTGAGTACGCAGGGTCTGGCTAGAGAAGGGGCCCCCTCCCCCTGCTGGAGAATGGAATTTAAGGGCAGTTGTAATTATGTCTTCATTACATCTCCCTCATTACCCACCTCCGTCAGGTTAATTCCAGAGAGCCCTTAAATTCCAGTCTTGAGTGCGCTCTCGGATTTGACTTAATGGAGCCGTCTTTCATTCCCCCTGTATCTCCCTCTGGCTCCTTCTTCCTCAAATTGTGCCGATTAATTCTGCCAGGTGTCCAGGACACCCGGATCCTGAGACGCGTGCGTTTACAGCACAGACCGTAATTATTTCCCATAGTGTAATAAGTGCCAAAACGTGCGTGTGTTTCTCTTTTAAAGCATGAGTCCCTTACATAATATATAGATTTTAATCAGGACGTTCTGTCGTTCATTACAGGCGTAACTCATGATGAAACTTGTGAGGCGTAGCGGTCAGTGTTAACAAGTGTAGGGGATGAGGAGCCTGATGGCTTTATGAACCTCCCGAGAAATGCTGGATGAAACGTGTCTGTTGGTTCATTTTTCCAAGGCTTTCTTGGAGTGATTAAGAGTCATATATTTTGGATTGTGAAACTACTGAAGAATCCCTTCTGGTTTGGAAATGTTATTCAACAAATATAGTACTGTGCAAAAGTCTTAGACAAAGAAAATGTTTCAACTATTTTTCTGTGTAGTAAATGAATATTTCTTCAGGAAAAAAATACAGTCTAACATTGAACATATACAAGATACAGTAACACAATAAAACTAAGAAGAATTTCTTGCGTTCTCCAAAAAGTTACTGGTATCTTGTTGGACGGCTAGATGAACACCTCTTCAGTTCCCAAAGCTCTCCTCAGGGGCACCTCAGCCATTCCATGTATTTGTCATATCACCACTGGCTTAATTAGTTAAAATAATTAGTTAAAATAATTTAATGAGATGTTGATTAACCTGTGATCAGTAAGTGTCCCATCCTCGGTGAATCCCTACCTTGCCCTCGTAGCTTCCAGGATAGGCTCCGAACCCCCGCAACCCTGAACAGGACAAGTGGGTATAGAAAATGCGAGACGGATGATATCGATTAACTAAACAAGGTGTGCTGGTGGTCGAATGCATGACTACATGAGAGAATTCGATGGTTGCAGCAAATACTGGGGTAACTCAGTGGGGACTGAAAGGTACTAAAATGGCTATGCTGACATAATTTCATAGTTTTACACCAATATGAAGACCATTTAAACATAATTGTCTTTGCCTAGGACTTTTGCACAGTAAAATTAATTTTAATACAAAGCATAAAAATATGCTTTATACTGTATGTTGTCTTGTAAACAGTAGTTACTTTACCACATTCCAGACTTAGTTTATTATTGGGTTTATAAAACACTGAAGCCAGTTGTATCAGGTATTAAAAAATGTGCAGCTGAAGTAATTAAAGAAACGCGTTAAGGGGAGGGCTGTAATGTTGTATTACAGGTGTTGCTGTCCGGCCCAAGGCTCTTCCTGGGCTGCCATCACAGGCAGTTCTAGACCTTAAATCGATTTAGCAATTTGTCTCATATTTCTGCCCGCACAATTTTTCTTGTAGGGAGACCCCCTCACTCCCCAAATTTTATCATTTGCAAATGAAATGGCCCCTATGGGTCATATCCTAGAATTACCCCTGACTGACCAGCTGGCCCGGTATCTTTTCCTGACACACTCCTATCTTCTATACCAGCGTGCCGAACACTATATTTCTGTTCAGCTCAACACCGCCGGCTGCCCGCCACACTAAACGTCTCTGTCCGGTCTGTGTCTCTCTGCCCAGATTCTCCAGTGCCATGCCACCATTCCTCCCACCCGCTGTCGAACAGCCGCCCGGAAACGACCACCTTATCATGCTGCCCCTCCCCTCGCAGCTGGTCCTGGCAGTCTACATCATCACCTTCTTGACGGGCCTGCCTGCCAACATCCTGGCCTTCTACACCTTCAGTGTGAAGGTGAGACAGAAGCCCACGCCCATCGACATCCTCCTCCTCAACCTGACAGTGTCCGACCTCATCTTCCTCATCTTCCTGCCCTTCAAGATAAAGGAGGCGGCGGACGGGCTTAAGTGGTACATGCCAGACTTCCTGTGTCCACTCTCCGGTTTTATCTTCTACACCACCATCTACAACAGCACCTTCTTCCTCACGGCCGTCAGCGTGGAGCGCTACCTGGGCGTGGCGTTTCCCATCCAGCACAAGCTGAACCGCCGGCCGCTCTACGCCGTGCTGGCCAGCATCTTCTTCTGGGTCTTCTCGCTGCTGCAACTCAGCATCGTTTACATCATGCCCTACTACAACCCTAAGGGTGACAGCTTCAGGACACCGACTCCCCAGAACGCCTGCTATGAGGAATTCACCGATGAGCAGCTCAAAATCCTGCTGCCCGTGCGCCTGGAGCTGTGTCTGGTTCTCTTCTGCATCCCCTTCATCATCTGCTGCTACTGTTACATCAACTTCATCCGCATCTTGTGCAGGCTGCCCCACATCAGCAGCCGGAGGCGGCAGCGCGCCATCGGCTTGGCGCTGGTGACGCTACTGGTCTTCGCTCTCTGTTTCGGCCCCTACAATGCTTCCCACGTGGTGGGCTTCACCACTGGAAAAAGTCCCCACTGGAGATACATCACCCTCCTCTTCAGCACCTTCAACGCCTGTCTGGACCCCATCATCTTCTACTTCTCCTCCTCGGCGGTGAGGAGCACGCTCCGTGACCTACGGCCGGGGCTTATGAGCAGGCTGCGTCTCTCTGACTGCCTGAGCTCCCCATGCGCTCACTGCTGCCCCCTGTTGAAGCGATCTGAGACTAACAAGGACCTTGGCCAGAGCTCTGTGGTGGCCAATTCCCTCTGATGGGCTGCATCATGGGCTGAGTTATGACACGTATTGGTGTTAGCGTACATGTGCACAGTATCTATACCCGTATTTTTCCATTACGCTTGGTTTGATTTTATTAACGGCCTGCAGGATAGCTATGGAACCCCTGCATGATTTGCTGATTGCTATACGCGTACACATGTACAGAATCCACACAACTGTACACAAGATTACATCCAATTTCGCTTTGAGGAGAAAAGCAAACAGAACAGTCCGCCATGAGGCAGCTGTGGGAGATTGCCCAGTGGGACGGCCACAATAAAACAGGGCGTGTAGCGTGTGATACTCTCCTGTGCAGGAAACACAGCTGCGGCATATGCACTGATAGGGCTTTGGTCTGCGCAGTGCAGTGATAATGACCCGCGTCTCGCCGCAATAAACCCCTCGAATGAATGCACTCTTTCAACTCTCCTCTTATACTCATGCTCCACTCGATAGCAGAGCAGCGTTGCTTGTGTAAACAGTAAACGGGAAATAATATTTATCTTAATTCATTATATTAATTCGTGCCTGAAGAGACGGTGCCTGGGGGGTGATTTAACCATCACTGGGTTAAAGGTTTATTTATCTGATCATCTGAGAACAGCTGGAGGAAACTTCCGGATACTTACAGTCCAAATATCACGCTCGTGAAATGTGTTGTGACATGGCACTCGCTGGACCGCTGATATAACCTCCAGGTTTCGACACCGTAGTGGTGCGGCTCGTGGATTACTAAGGAAGCCAAACCTTTGGTGGACAGGGGACAGTGAGCGGTTATCGCACCATGTGGACGTGACCGTCCCTTTAAGGGCAGGTCATTTAAAGGGCACACAGCCGAGGAACTGAGATACAGAGTACACGTCTGGTCATTAAGTGCGACTGGAAAACATCATAATAACAGAAACGTTTCATTTACACATTAGTCATGCATTCGAGCAGAAAATCTAATTAAATGGATTTAAGCAGCACATCGAAACAGACTGAAAGTACAATGTGTGAAACCAGACAGTTGAAAAATCCTATTTCATGCTCTACCTTGGGTTTGGTCACAGATCAGGTCATACTTTGAGGGACTCGCACACTAGAGCTGGTTTTATGGGAAGCATTTCATCCAGCAAACAAGCCTTTGAAGCATGTGGCAGACCTGAGGGTGTCATAACAGCCACCCGCTTCCCTACAAACAGTTTGAGTGATGACATTCAGCTGACCCTGATTACACTGATCCCAGGTCAGGGTTTAAATAAGGTCAGCTGAAAGGATGTGGGATAATCAAGGAGATTTGAATCATCTGACCAGGGTTGGTTGATTGGTTGTTGTGTTTTGTGTTTTTTTCTTTGTGTTTTATCTTTCTTTGTGGTATTCGGCTAAAGGGGCTAAGACTCCATTTTATGTTTGTGTCAGGTTAATAAAGTAATTTACTTCGGTCGAAAGCCTGTGTTTGTTGCATTTTTGTCTTTGTGCTGCAGTATACACACGCCTACCTAACGCCCTGGTACTTCACATTCCATACATTGAGGGCTGAGTGAGGATGGGGTTTTGCGGGGGGGAGTATCAGTAAGAATTCAGTGGCATGTGCAGATACTGAGCAGGAACAACAAACTAAGATGCATACAAAGCTGGAGCCGACTGCTTGTAATATATGAGCTAGTATGAACCAAGCTAGTAGAGAGCCTGCGTGGCCCTGGTGAAGCAGATTCAACCAGGAAGAGGAACAGTGTGGCTGAGGAAGAGGAGCATACTGGACCAGATGAAGGAGCAGAGCGGCCCAGGAGAGGACTACATTAGTCACCAAAATTGTGGAAAGATTTTTTAGAGATTGCAGAAATTTAACGGTTGCTCCAGGTACTTATTTAAAGAGTGTGCTGACCAGCTGACCGTCGTCCTCACCGACGTATTCAACACCTCCCTGACTCGGGCCATTGTTCCAGTGTGCTTCAAGACCACAACTATCATCCCAGTCCCAAAGAAATCAGCGGTGACCTGCCTCAATGACTACCGTCCTGTGGCCCTCACTCTGGTCATCATGAAGTGCTTTGAAAGACTGGTCATGAGCCATATCAAAACCGCCCTTCCCAGCACTCTGGACCCCCTCCAGTTTCATCGGTCAACCGATGATGCAATATCCACTGCGCTGCAGCTGTTGTTAACCCTGAAATAGAGAGATTCTCACGTAAGTATGCTGTTCATCGACTTCAGCTCAGCTTTTAACACCATCATCACTCAGAGACTGCCTCTCAAACTGAGCGGGCCGGGCCTGAACACCCTCCTGGTTAACCGGATACTAGATTTTCTCACTGACAGGCCACAGTCAGTCAGAATCGGCACCAACACCTCCAACACCATCACCCTGAGCACAGGTGCGCCATAGGGCTGTGTCCTCAGTCCACTGCTCTTCACACTCCTGACCCACGATTGCACAGCAGAGATCAGCTCAAACCAGATCATCAAGTTTGCGGATGACATGACTGTGGTGGGCCTCATCAAGAACAACATTTCCGCATACATGGAGGAGGTGGCGAGAGTGGATCAGTGGTGTAAGAGCAACAAATGTACTCACTAAATGTAGACAAAACCAAAGAAATGACCACCGATTTCAGAAGATCCAGCACTGCTCACCCACCTCTCACCATCGATGGGTCCCTCAACTCCACCACCATAGCCAAGAGGGCCCGACAGCGTCGACCGATCCTCACCGCATTCTACACCGGCACCATCGAAAGCCTGCTAAGCAGCACTGTCTGGTACGGGAACTGTGACGTCTCGGACTGTAACACGCTTCAGCGGATAGTGAGAGCAGCTGATCTCCAGTGAGCCCCTACCCCCCCTAAAACACATTTTCCAGACCCGCTGCTACAACAGAGCCGTAAACATTGTAAAGGACCCTTCCCACCTGCCACACAGACTCTTTTCTCTCTTACTGTCCGGAAAACGGCATCGAAGCTTCCGCTCCACCTCTACCAGACTGTGCAACAGCTTCATACCACAAGCCATCAGAACTCTGATATCTGCACTGTCTCTCTTTAAATTCCTCTAAACTGCATATACAAACTACCTCTAACTGCAACTGCACTTCACTTACTGTCCACTGTTACTGCCACATGATGCATCCATTTCAGCATTTTTAATTTTACAACTGTAAATTTCAACTTTCTGTCACTGTGCATTTAGTGCTACAAGTGACCCATGCAATATAATAATCATGTGCAATACCAGCCATTATGGTTCACGTCCCGCCACTGTTACAAATTGGAATTGTGTGCTGTCTGTCTGTCGTCCTGTCTATTATTCTTTGTATTGTATTGTTTTTTGATTCTGTTACTGCACTTTGTAGTGTCTTATGTTGGGGTAAATCCTCACAAATCATACAAAGTCTACATCTCTGCACTATTTATTTACTGCCTGTTTGCACCTTGCATGCCCTGTTACTGTGATGGTACTGTAAGTGTACTGTATGTTACTATATGTTACTATATGTTACTATATGTTGCACTGGGGCCATGGAGAAACGTTGCTTCATCACTCTTTGTACATGTATGATGCTGCTGATGACAATAAAGTAACCTTGAACCTTAATCGTTTAACATTCTTTAATTATTTCTAAACATTACCACCAGTATTTATGTAGCAATTTTTAAAGCATAATGTCAAAATTGCTAGGTGTTTCCACAATTTTGGCCACTAGCGTAGAATACCATGTGAAGATACTCAAATTTTGACTAAACCTGGTGTGCTAAGTCCAGAAATAATTAAAGCACAACCACAATCATCCAGATGAGATGGGATGAGATGTAGGTGTGAAGTGTGTATTTACACGTCTGTGCTTTACCCATCCAGCCGGCAGTGGGATGACGTGGCTTCTTTCTACAGGAGAGCCACCTAGTTGACATTAAGAATTGCCAGTTTGGCCCACCCATCCCACCCTGACCTGCAAGGTCCATCCTTGGTCTGCCTTCTGGCCTCCTTGTGTGTGATTGGATGGTATCTGGACTGATCACCCCTGCAGCCACTGGCTACGAGCTGCGTGAGCATCACACCCAGAGAAAATCACCAGGGTGCCCAGGATCAGGTGGGAGTCTGCGACCGGGACACTGCCTTATCTGTTCCGCCTGCAGTTGTGCAAATGTCACATTCACATATAGGCCCAGTCTATAAATCATTTGTGCATCTGAATCTGATAACCGATTAATAAGGAGCTCAGAATGATGTCAAGGGCTGTTCTTATCTTTCCATTCTCCTGCTAATTTGTGGTCTGTGTCCAGCTTATCCCTATTGTTAATTTCCCCCCAATGGTGTATCAAATGTTGTATCAAATCCCCTTTCAGGGGGGTGGGGGGAGGTCTGGGAGAATCAGACATTAGGATAGCTGTGAGCATAGACTTTGCACATCAATAAACTGCCTGTATAATATTAGGCAGCCGGGGATATTATTTTATGATCTGTTTTGTTTATACTGGTAAGAAGTGCTGCGTTATGAAAAGTTTACATCATTGAGGACATTGATGGCAGAGAAATAAATAAAGCATAAAATAATTTAAGTCCAGCGTTCCTAATGGACACTGTTGGCTAAGCCAGTGTCTCCCAGCCCGGTCCTCAGGGACCCCCAGACTGACCATGTTTTTACCAGGAGCTGTGAGGGAGCAAAAACATGGACTGTCTGGGGATCCCCGAGGACTGGGTTGGGAAACAGTGGACTAAGCAATTCAGGAGGCAACTGCCAGCACAGGCTGGGAGTTTCCATCGCATAATACTTAATCACCTTCTTACTTCAAACGCTTGTGATGAGAAATTCACGGACGATCATTTCCTGTTCAGATCGATACTGTGCTTTCCACGTTACGCTCGGATAATTAGCCCACACTGTGCCTGGTAATTGCCCGGCTGAGCAGATTAACCGAGAGCAAAGATTGTTAAGATTTCATTCTTGACCCATTCGTATTTGTTTAGCATTCTCGTGTGTTCATCTGTCCCCCCCCCACCCAAGTCAGAGGATGCAGATTAACTCCCAATCTCTCTAAGGGACACAAAAGTCAGACTGCACTTCATCCCTGAACTCCCGGATGCGATCAATATCTGGTTAAACAATGATCTGAAGAACTGTGGTGGTAATGGGGTGCTGTTTCAATTTATTTGAATAATGTAAATGATTCGTGGCTGGTACACAAGTAGAATGACAGGACATTGCAGTAAGTCCCCAGGTTAAGAAAGTCCAACTTATGGACAATTTGTACTTAGAAACGGACTACCATTAAGCCTATTATTTAAAAAATTTAATTAAAATGGTTCGTAATAACAAATGCATGCGCTACATTGTGACGCTCATGAAAACATTGGCTTCAGCTGTTTGTCGGCTTGTGGTATAGTACTGTACCGTGCGTAATTAGTATTATTATTACTGTATAATTTTTTTTTTTTTTTTCTGATTTACCCATGAATTACACTTAAAGACAGACTTAGAGAACAGATCTCACCCTAACCTACGGACTGCATGCGTTTGTTTTGTCATCATAAACATCATGATGTCTTTATGTCTCTGCTCATGTTTAACAACAACATGCGCACGTACTAAACGTAGAAAACGATGTAGAAAACCTATTGAACATTTCATAGGAATTAACACATTTTCTTTAAGAGAGTGAAGCAACATTTCAGTTGCAGTAACAGGGTACGAGGATTACAGAAGATTACAGCATCTGTGACATCAGAAGGAGAACGTGGACGTTGTGAAACGAGCACCGAAACTTCTGCCACTGCGGAGTTTTCTTCCTGGTCCCACCCGACAATTTAGCAAAAGATTGTTTACGAAATGAGGTTTGTTTAAGAACAAGGTACGCAGCATGGCAGAGGAGCAGATTCAGGACAATGGCCTTATTGACCAACGTTACGTGTGGTTCAGTACCTTGAGGGCCTTTGGCACATACTTGTCAACCAGCCTGAGCCAAGGCGGGAGGGGGGGGGGGTTATGGTAAAAGTTGTGAAACGAGGTGGGGGATTGCCAAAGGGGGCAGTTGCTCAGACAACCCCCATGGGCTTGCTGAGGTTACTTGGGAAGGGGGCTGTCCTCATCCTGTCCCCCCGTCCTGGTGTCTGAGCCATAAACGCCTCCCAGTCAGTAATCACACCGGAGGGTGGTCCCGCACTGGCCGACTGAATGAAGCAGCACTTCACCCCACCTACAGATACTGTACGTGCCCTGCATGTCCCGGGGCCCAGTCTGCTCCCCCCATCTCTGCTACCTCCCTAAACAAAGCGACTTTGGGCTGCAGTTGTAGATAATTATTGTGGTTTGAAGATCAGCGATAACCCGCTTGTTGCACCTGCCTCTAGTACTTTGACACTGCAGTCTTTAAACCGCAGCTAATTTTTGCATAGCTAATAATGCAAAGTGGTATGTTTTGCCGAATGATGCAGCAAGACTAGCCCAGACTGTTGCATTATGGGAAGTCCCCTAAACCGCAGCCTTAAAAACTGTCACAAAACAAATAATACCCGACATAAGATGTGCGTACCGTGTACACCTTCTGTTCATTTATATTTAAATTGATTTATACTTATATGTCCTTGTTTGCACTGTATTGTCTTTTGCCTTGAGTTTTGCAGTACTTGTATATATCTGTGCATGTTTGCTACAGCATACAAATGAATTTCTCTCTGCGACCAAAAATGTTCGGTCCCACCACTCATTTTTAAGGCACCATTTCAAGAAAACAGACACAGGTTATGTTAAAAACAAAGTTTGTTTAATTATCCTTTTCTCCATTAGATTTCTTTTTTTTTCTCATCATGAATTTTGAAAAAAGACACAAATAAAGAAATGCAACTGACAGTCTGGGAAGAAAACAAACAGAACGACCATAGCCTCACGACACATATTTTTGTCTATGTGGAAGACAATGTTTCTTTTTTCTGTCCAATGTTGTGGTCTGGAAAGTTTAACACGTTAAACACGTTTAAAAGCTGAAGTCTGTATCTAGAACTCAACATGCTTGCCATTATTAGCCAGAGAATGCACACACACACACACACACACACACACACACACGCTCACGCACACACAGACACAAACATACTGTATACAGAACACAGAGATGCCAGGTCAGGATTCTGGCAGAAGAAATAAAATCGTGATGGGGAGGAGGGATTTGGGCTGTGCCGGGCTGGCACAGAGGCGGGGCAGAAAGGCCAAGGATGGAGGGGGGGGGGAATCAGTGTTGAGGGCAAGACGGGGGCCGCTGGTCTCACTATGAACAGAGCCAGAGCACACTGGTCCAGAGAGTACCACAGCTGTGCCATAACGGTGCCTAGCAGAACGGGAATCACCTGTCAGTGCCTGTAATTCTGCTTCAGGTCGAGAGCGATCAAGGAACCAGAGACAGCTGTGGTCCATGAGGACCGAGATGACAGGCTGCAGTTACGGCAGTGCATTGCGACTGATCTATCTATCTATCTATCTATCTATCTATCTATCTATCTATCTA
>JAOYFF010000135.1:12742718-12756210 GCA_025773925.1 Cryptomyrus ogoouensis
GGGCCCCGTGGGGTGAGGGGCCCTGGGGGGTGGGAAAGGGGCCCGCTTTCTCGCCCACACACGACCGGTTCACCAACCCCCCCCCCCCCCCCCCCACTGTGTCACACCCCACCTCCCATCTGCTCATTTTCACCCAGGTGCCCTGTAATCCGCAACCCCCCCCTCCAAATTCCAGGGTTAAGTTTCCCCTCTGCCATCTGGGGTCCCCCATCTCTGCCCCATGTGGCTGTCCCACATCTCCCCTGGCCCAAGGTGAGGGACCGGGGGGGGGGACTGCAGCCCTGTCCTCCAAGCCTCATGGATCGTCTTTCAGGACATCGACTTGGGACTATTGATCTCAGGAAGACGAAGACGGCTGAGTGGGGGTAAAGCTGGCACTTCGCCATCCACAGGACGCTTTTATTATGGTTACAATGCACCTAGTCACCTTCGGGAATCACTGACGGCGATCTTCAGAGGGTTTTCTCCCCCATTGCAATCCCAGTGAACCCTTTGGCAGGTGAGTGGGGGGAGCCCGTGGCCCTGCCTGATGAGTCCCCCCCCCCCAGATGAGGCCCCGGGGTGGTGACTCCAGCCCACACTCCCCGTCTCTGGGTAAATGTCACGCAGTCCGCAGCCTGGCATATTTCCCCCTGACAGTCACACATCCCACGGTGACTCGGATTATATCAATTCTTGGCTCACCTGGGAATGAGAGCTTGTTTGTGAACCTCAAGTACGTTTCAATGATCCTCCTTGAAAGAGTCTTGGCAATTTCCCTCTTTGCAGAAGGGACTCCTGCTTTGGGTTTTTCATTCCGAACCCTTTTTTTTTTTGCCTAGCCAATTTACCCAGAATGCACCTCTACATCAACCCCAACACTCCTAGATTGGACAAAAAGCTCAGACTGACATTCTGTGAGGTGCAGGTGCCCTTCAGCAAGACACCCCATTCCACCCCCGCCCACCCCCAACCCCAACGTCTCCGATAGGACAGCAACTTAAGACTCGGCAACGGTCACATTTGTTTACACCAGGTGTAGCTGATTCCCAGGGGGGGAATGCCCTAGTCTCGGCTACCTCAGGTCTTAATTACTAAATTCTACTAATTATTCAGGCAATAATTGAAGCCGCCTGTTTTCACGGGTCCTAATGAGTCACTAATTAAAAGGCACCTGCAGGAAATCACCCCTGGAGGACCCTGCGCTGCCCGCTTCCTGGGCCTGCCCCCACCGGAGCAGCAAAAACCCAGGGGGGCCCTGAGCAGCATAAAGGTGATTTAATCAGCCCCCTCCACCATCCATTGCCCCAGTTCTGCCCCCACTTTAGTCCCATTTGCTCACCTTCCAAAGTGCTTCTGGCAGGAAACGGGGAATAAGGAGAATGATGGGGGCTTTTTTTTTGGGGGGGGGGGGATTAGCTCCCTGGAAATCACTTCTAGGGCAGACTGCCTCAATGAGTCCTGCATCTGACTCTGTGAGCACAGAGAGTCGATCCAGACTGAGACCCAGACCCCCACATCACGCCCCAGAACACCCTGGAAAAAGTAAGGTAGGTGGTGACATGTGGGGGCCGCTGCCACTGACCCTGTGCCGTCCGGAGGCACTGCACGCCGTTACCCAGACACTGAGCCAGGAACTCTGGCTCTTCAGGGATCCTTCAAAGGGTGAGTGACGTCTCCGTGAGGAACGGCGCTTCAGACGGAGGGATTACCGGGAGGGGGACACGGCGGAGCGCATGGCTTGGTTACGCGCCACCCGTTTCCACATCCCAGGGGGCGCTGAAGCCTCGGCCCTCCCGGGTACCGGGTCCAGCTCCTTAATCACGCTACCTGCTGCTCCATATGTTCAAGCATATGCTAGCGTCTGCTGGAGCCGTCACGAGGGGAAAACGCTCGCTTACGCGCTCCTGTGGGGACGGCGGGCAATGCGGCGGACCGGGACCGGGCCGAAGGCATCCTGGTCTGAGGCCCCGGGGGACTGAGTTCCGAGCGGCTGCTCCCACACACTGCCGCTTTCCGACAGGAAGCAGGCCGTCACGCAAGCCAGAGGGCTTCACCGCAAGCCGTGCCGCAACTTGGACCCCTTGCACCACGTCGCACGTGTGGCTCAACCGGCTGCGACCGGCGCCGAGGAGCCAATAAAGTGAGAAACATGATTCGCCGGAGCACCACGGCACTCAGAAGCCAGGAGCCTGCGATTGGAAGGAAAAAAAATCATACAGAAACCCTCAGTGCTGCCAGCCATGGCTGTCAGGGCGTGCAGTGATGTGACAAGGCCCCCAGCCCGCGTTTCCATGACGCACGCGAGGGAGGCGACATCCAAGTGCCTTCTGGGATACATCTCCAGGTCTGATCCGCCATTGGGCTTGGAGACTTCAGAGATTCCTTATGACAGCTAAAACGAACAACAAGACGGGAAGAAAAAAAAAATTCGAAAGCTGCGGCTTCTTTTCTAAGCAGTTCTGTTCGTTGTTTTTTTCCACGCTGTTGTCTTTTTATGGACCAGCGTGCAGTGTTTAAGCGACAGCCATCCTCCAATAGAGGCCAAGCTCCTCTCTTATTTATAGAAAATTGCATCCAGTGTCATTTGTTCCGCCGCACAGGGTGCCGAACAAAACGGCGGAGAGGCACCTCACGATTCACCACTTCTTCGCTTCTTCCTCTTTATTTGCGATTCCCCGAGTGAAAATCTCTCATAGCCTGGAAACAGCAAGTTGGAACGCCGGCCCACGGGGATTGGGTTTACAGCTCAACGCTTTTAATTAATCATAATGGGTCACAGTTTCGCCGTGCGGCGAGATCCTGCGAGAGACCTGGACCCAGAGAGCCTCAGAGTAGCCAGCAATGTTGCTGCCTTTGCCACCGGATCCTTCCGCTCCCTCTCATTTACATTTTCGCTGCCTTCACAGACCCCGAAGAAACTTTGCATATTTTACAATTTCAGTTTCTTAGCTGACACCCCCCCCGCCCAAAAAGAAGGACCCAATTTCTCCAGCTGGATATTTCACAATGCTGGTTCTTATTAAGAAGCTCCCTTAAGGGTACAAGAGCAGGGTCCCCATGGAATGTGATCCAGCATTCTGCAGATTCCAAGCCCGTGTTCTAAACTGCTAACCCCCCCCCCACTGCCCTGGGGACACCGCATTAAAGATGGAATCAGAACAGTTATGAGAGTATTAGAAATGACAGAAACATCCCTATCAAATGACTATCGCAAAGATTGTTAACACTGAGATTTAAAAATGATCTTGTGCTCAAAGTTCCCTTCGACTTGCTTAATACCCAAACATCGTACTGGTTCTGACCCCTGACAATCGTTTTGTGAAATTAAACACACAGCTTATCTCGTATTTTAAAATTCCTGACTTCCATGTGTTGCGTGACACAGCACAAACCCCCCACGCTTCAGGTCTGATTTTACAGCTCCCACCAACATCGAAATGAATAATGGAAGCTTTGCCTGACTCCCCCCTCCAAAACAAACACACACACAAACACACAGACTGACACACACACACACACACACACACACAGTGGTTTGTAATTCTGTCTCTGTGGGGACTCTCCATTCATTTCTATGGGGAAAACTGTAACCCTAACATGACGACCTTAACCCCTACCCAGCCCTAACCTTAATCATAGGTAACCAAATAAAATACTACACTTTTGACATTTTTACTTTTTTGATTGCATTCACAGATCTTTGTGGGGACCTGAAAAATGGTCCTCAGAAAGTCAAAATAACAGGTTTTATCACATTGTCCCTAAAATGTAATAGATACATAATCCATACACACACATACATACTCCCACATTCTCTCTGGAAGATTTTTAGGAGATAAGCTCCCAGATGCCTTCACATCAATACACGCTCTCACTGCTGTCTCCATGAGGGTATTATTTATTGATTACATATGCTAGCCCCCCCCCCTTGTAGTTGCTATGACAAACTGCAGTCGGTCTTGGCATGCCCTGTACTTATCTGCCCGGTAATGGAATTCCGCTTGTTGTAGAATTGCTTTACGGCTGTTGTGTTTCAGCGCCTCATCCGTGACCCTGTCCGGCTGCCTCCCTACTCCCGTGTCTGCGCTTCGTTCCCCCGCAAACCCCACCATGCACCCTGTTCCCCTTGCTGTCCCACTGCTTTGCAGTCTCCACACCCCCATATTTCAACCAAAGGCTTCCTTGAGAAGTGTCGGAGAGCTGGAGTAATGAACGGCAGTTCAAATTTGCCGACTTGCCTCAAAATGGGCCCCAGCCGTACGATAACTAGTATGTAAGCACTGCCGGGTGGGTTATGCTGACATGATGCACTTAACCAGCTGTGCTTTTTAAAAAGGCCCAAGTCAGAAAATGCGCGATTGCTGCCAGGTACTGTAATCGTACACGAGGTGACACTCACAGCCTGTCATCCTAACACGTCTCCATCCAGCGATGCGGCTGTTTGCCCCGACCACCGTCACCAACCCCCCCCCCCACACACACACACACACACACCCCAGCTGAGTCTGATACATGGAAAGTAATGCTGGCTGAACGGACAAATAGCAGCAGCGGCGGTGTAGAAATCCCGCCCACCTCCATGGCAACTGAGGCTTTCCATTGGTCGCCGCAGTCTGACCGAAGTCCAGGGCGGGAATCTGGCGCGTCAGTGTGCGGTGGGCTGGCCGTGCTGCCACTCTCGCCGCTGCCACTACTGCGCTAGAAAGCTCAGGGCCTCTTACCAGTGAGTCTCGCCTCACTCTGGGAGGGTAGGACCCACTCGGCCACCATGTCTGGGCTCAGGGGGCCGGATGCGGCGGGAAGCCGCTCGCAGCCCCGCTAATTGCTGACTACAGGTAAGGGTAACACATGGCGGCATTAAACGGGTGTTTGCAACAAACCGGTGCGCATACAGGAACACGGAGCTGAGATGCTGAAAGGCAACATCTGCAGGGGTCTGCTTGCTGGATACCCGAACAGAACAGGCAGGCCAGAAAATACTAGCAAAGCCGCTACTTTAGCATTAGCGCCTTGCTCACTTATGTACCGTTTGCCATGCTCAATATGGCTCAGCGATACCCCGACTGTTGGTTTCGGCCAATCGGATCGGCTCTATCCCAGCCTCGGCCGTCCCCTCTTTACAGTGAGCTCTCCGACATGTCTCCCATTTCCCCCGCTCGCGTCTCTGAAGGCCGAAAGACATCTGTCGGCCCTCATTGCCTGTCTCCCCCACTCCCCCTCGTTAGACCGATGCAGTTATTACCGGTGAGAGGAGCGTGCGCGCCAGTAATATAGGCTAGTGCGCTAACCCACCCGCTCTCTCATGATTCCCGTGGCATCTCCCGCCTGCTCGTGCTCTCGATGAATGACAGGCAAACCTTGGCATAAGCCCTGGGAGCAATCGGTGTAATATGCCAATTAACTCATTAAGTGCTCATTTGGCTCCCTAATGAGGAACAGGACCACTCATTTGTGTAAATAAACAAGGTTTTTTACTCAATCAACACCTCCTATTAAAAGGTGGTTCGGCTGGTCAGGAACACACACATCTAGCTGCCGAACTTTGGGAACCGTCTTCAGCGTGGGTGCTTGAAGCTGTGATGCTACCGCCCTAAGCTCCACCCCCCTGTGTTCCATGGCGTTAAGTTCCCAGGTGGGAAGACGTCACTGTGTTTTTTTAAGCACGTTTAATTGTTCAGCTTGAGGCTGCCGTTTAATTACACTGGAGTTCCTAGGGAAAATCTGATGCGTTGGCCTGTACATCCTTCTCCGCTCGGTCAGGTGTCACCAGCGAGTGATTTACCTCGGCTGATAGGACGGCCTGATCTGCGTGTCACTCTTGCTTTAGGATAATGGGGCCGTGCTGAGTGTCCCCCCCCCCCACCCGTCACAGCTCCGAGCCGCCCGTGTAGCCATCTCGCTCTGATGAGATAATGTGCCGGCTGATGAACAGCTGAATCAGTCACTGCAGCTCAAATGGAAGCTGAAAGTTCAAGGCGGGGCTTCAGACGCTCGAAGCGGCCGCAGGAATGTACGACTCTGTGCTTCTGTCACGGAGAAGCAGGAAACCCACATACCGTACTAGATGTTCCCAGTGTGACCGCGGTCCGGTAACAAGTTCATGCGGATGGTACTGGATACCAGGCTGTCCCAACTGGAGCGCAAGATGGAGGCAGCAGAGGCCTACCGTTACGAGGCACTGTTAAGTCTGAGTGACGCCGCACGTCTCTAACAACCCAGTCGGATTCCCCTGGAGACCTCTGGGAATGAAGCACAGATGAGATGAATTCCAATTTTTTTTAAGGTTGGGGGCATGAGAGGGGTCATAATTCATACAGAGGGATGAACCTTATGTGAACTAATGATGTGTTTTCAATCAGTGAGTGAAAGGGGAGGGGGCACTCTGGCATCCAATCAGCTTTCAGCTGGGGCCAGTGCCCCTGTAACCCCGCCCCTGGAAGGAGAGGTGCGAGGGGGGTGGAGGGTAGATGGGGTAAGGAAGGGCTGTGAGGATCAGGGGATGGAGGACAAGCAGAATAAAGAGCACAAAGTGGGTGGTATGGGAAGGGGAGGTGTGGAACCAGGGAGTGTGAGGTTAAATCTGGCTGTGATCACAGGCAGTCTGGATAAAGGAGAGGCTGGATTCTGGGGCCTTCTGTGCCTTTTGTCGGAGTCAGCGAATTTGGGTCCGGGCAACAGCAAAGCAATCGATCTAAAATCAGAGCACCGTTGTCCATCCCCGACATGCCGGGGAGGGGGGCATGATGGAGGTGGGGCTTTCAAAGAGGAACCAGGGCCTCTGAACCATAAGGAGCTGCAGTGTGGGACAGCGGTTACGGCCACGCTGTTCGGTGGGGGATCCGCTGCAGCCGGTGCCCTTGAACGAAGTCCTTTAGCTGGCGCGTATCCGCGGCGTGAATCGCTAATGCGCGGAATACCAGCGCTGGCGTTGCCAGGAATCACGGGCTTCCGTGCTGAGAATCATTAATGGAACAGCGCGAGGCGAAATGGCCGGACGCGGAGGCCGGCTGCCGCCCGTCACCCAAGTTTATGTGTGGGATACTAGCGGGTAAATTAAAGTAATATGAGGCACACCGGTGAATCTGCCGTCCCATTTATATGCGTGGCACCATTTTGGCTCTGATCTCGTAGATATGAGATGTGCCACATTGTTGTACACCTTTACAGCCACCTTGATGACCAGGAAGCCCACGGTAATCCTCTATAACGCCCCCGGTCTCAGAGGAGGGCCCTCCTCACGAGCGAGGCATCACCTCCCTCCCCCAAGCCAGCGGTAAGTAGGACACGCTGGTAGCTTGTTCGCCTCCCTTGGGGGGTGTGCGCTTCGCAGTGCGCAGAGAGCTGGGAGCCTCTCGGAGAACAGCCAGACGCCTACGCTCCGTTTCACAGCGGTAAGTCATGCTCAGGGCCCCCCCCGTCATAGCACATCGCATCCAAACCCCCACCCACCCCAGAACCCAGCAGTCCCTCCCAGCACTGACGCGGTCGCCCACCCCAGATTTAGAGGAACTGGGCTCGGTGGCCCAGGTCTCAACTCCGGCTCTCGCTCTGTCCCACGCTGGTCCGGTCCGCATGGAACGTCAGCAATGAGTCTGTTATTCATTGTTCTTTCTGAAAATTCGGTGCCCTACTTGCTGGGGTCAGGAGTAAAATGAACAAGATAAGCATCTCTGAAGATTATGATAATGGAGTTGAGAGTGAAGATGTACATGGTTTTAAATTCACAGACACGTTCCAGAGCTTATTATATGTTTGCTTGGCAGGCTGTCTTATCAAAGACGCTCTAACAAAGCTCATTATAAATGCTGAAAGCCCTTATAAATCCCTGTGCACAGATCTGATTGTTTATGGGTATGGCCGTGCGTCTGCATTCTGAAGCACAGGTATTATGGGTAATAAAAGTGCACTCCGGCAGCTGAGAGGGAGACCAACAGGAGGCATCAGCCCGTAGGTTACATAAAGCACATCTGCTCCTGCATCTTCAAGGCCCATCGGCTCCTCACTGCGCTACACGACTGGCTGTGGGCTACGCGCGGCCTGACGGATAGGAGGGCTTGTATTGTGTGGGCTGCACTCGGATAGATGATGACACAGTGCGTGCAAGAAAGGGTGTGGGGGGGGGGGCAGTAAAGAGGGTGGGGAAGGGGGCTGTTAGCTCTAATTCCCCGATGCCTGGTGTGAAAAGAAAGTACCTGAGAGAGAACACAACCACATGGCTGACAAAAGGAAAAAGGGGGACAGAGATAAATCACATATCACTGGATCCCCTCTGCTCTTCCAGTAACACAGTGCACTGGGGTGTCATAATGGGCCAAGGATTCCACCTGCTTCATAAAACAACTGGTCTTTTACAAACACACTGGAATGCCATGGCAACTGCTAACATTCCCATGTACAAGACTTAAACTGTCGATATGCTGGACCGGAGAGAGGGAGGGCCCGTATCCACAGGCAGACCAAGCGGAGACGAGGACAACAACACCGACAGTGAGAGACAGGGCCGAGAAAGTAATGACTTTAGTGTTGCCAGTAACCGGCCGAGGAGGAGAGCGACAGAGAGAATTCCAGCGAGGTGGCGGCTTTCTGCGGCAGGGCGGGAGTGTAACTAAAGGAGGAGGGCCTTGAAACAAAGGGATTAAGAGAGCAGAACGCCGGCCCCCGCGTGGGAATCATGGCTCCCCGGCACGCCACAAAGGAAGTGAGTCTCATTGTAATTACCCAGCCCACGGATTGCGTGGACTGCTCGCAGGTTAATTGAGAGGACGTCGACCACTCGCTCCTATTTCTGTTATTTATTTTTTCCATTTTCTCTGATGCATCATGCGTGGTGCCGCATTCTGATTGGCGTGTACGCGGAGCCTGCTAACAGCCCTCCGCCATGCCGTCCGCATCGCGATTTTACGTCCTAATTTGATTCCGTGCTGCTGGTGGCGGCTCTGATCCCTATGCGCAGATAAGGAAGCGCATTCCATCCTGTTGTACTGTGTCTTATTTAATTCTGTTCCGTTCTAATCCGCTCTTCGCCCCCCTTCACCCGCAGCCCCCCCCGCCCCTTCCCCATCCCGCGGGAGTACCAAGCGCCGTGGAGTCAGGAAGGTGGGCGATGCTGGAGGAGTTTCGGAAACGGCAGGCCCTGCAGCTCAGAAAAATAGGTGGAGTGGGCATGCAGGTGCCAGGAAGGGGGAGGGCCGACCCGCAGATCAAAGCAGGCCTTAAGTGGCGCAGACACAGGTGGCTAGGGGTCCAGAGTGATTCAGGCAGCGCCGCGCTAAGGTGCTGTCGGAGTGCGTGAGTCAGACTGCCGGAACATGGCTTTGAGGGATCTCGGCAGCCCGTCACACAGGCTGAGAGTCCACGAGATCAATCACCCAGCGGAAACAACTCCTGCCTGCTTAGAACGCTTATTCCAGCTTCCATCCACACCTACTGGGCCTTATGTCAGGGAATTATTTAGCGTTAAGTGGGTAATCAACAAGGAATTTCCCGCACGTCAGCAAGGGAGATAATTCTAATGATAAAAGCCGACATTATGTGGGGTCCCAGGGCAGGTCCCTGGGGAACCCCTGTGACTCCTGGCTCGCTTTCCACCACACTTCATCATAACTCAAGATAACATTTCCCACTAATGAAATAAATGTTTGTTAAGAGCTTGAGTAGTATTAATACAGCCAGATATGGCTGGAATGGAGGGTTGCTTGTCCCGTATCGATGGACCTCCCTAATGGGAAGCTTTAGATCCATTCAAAGGACTCTTCCAGTAAACTATTTTATAGCACTTAAAATGGGAAGGGGGGAGGTTATGCTATGTGCCCCATGGCTCTTTGACCGCTGGCCTCTCTGATGGAGATTACCTGGGGATGTAATATTGACCTTAAGCTGCAGCGTGTAACGGGAAGCATATAATGGGTGACGGAGCAGGTAATGCGAAATGTGCAACGCTGCAGCTGTGCAGTAATGTCACATCAATTACACTGCAGTGCCGCAGCTCTGCGGGTGCATCTGTCAGCAGGAGTGGCCCAATCAGAAGCCGGGAGAAACAGAAGGAGGCCTGCCTAATAGCTGTTTAATTAACAGTTCCACATTTCAGTACGATTTAGCCTCGACTGAGGTCGACTCCCGGGACAGCAACTTGTTTTACCTTTAATCAACTTTCAGGGTCCTAGCCAGGCACCACCTTCCGGGCACCTGACCAACTGCCTTGGTGTGGGGGCTGAATGTTACTTTCACCTTCGCCTATCAATCTGGCCGATCAAGTATCAGACACCAGGGGCGGAGGGAGTCACACGTAATCGGCCTCACACAAGGCCAAGCCAAGGACTGAGCAGACTCCTGTGAGGCCCTCTCTCACCTCGTTCTTCAAGGCAGCCAAATCTGCTCCGGTGTTTAATATTCCATGAGCCTCGTTCTCCGCATTCGGCTTATCATGCCTGGAACCCACCTCACGCCTCATCCTGAGAGCCAGACCCCGTAACTGGTGATAAGTTCAGTCAGCCGAGCGGCCCGTGTATGAGGAGATGTATGCTGATTATATCAGAGGACCAGGACTGTGGAAACATCCACTATTTTCAGAATACACAACAAAAAAAACCTTACCGGTCAGTTATTCATCTAATCACACTCAAAAACTGGCTTAAAACTGATAATTACGCACCGACATGAAGTAGGTTTACTCATATTTCTGGGAGTGGGAAAAAGCGAGACTTTCTTAGCCTTTGGAAGCCTTTTCCTGCCATGATCCTCCTCAAGATCCTTCTGTCCCTAGTCCTGCTCCACTCAGTCTTGAAGATACCCAAGGTCCTTGGTGGGTCAAACCATTCTTGGTGAACCACATCTGTTCATTGCAGGTTTCCTCCTAAATCAATGTGCTTTGACAAGGTGGAGAGATATGACTCCGTCCTTTCCCAGCATCCCGTTGGATGGGGCTAATGATTGTGACTCATCGTGTTTAACATCATAATGTTAGCGATCCTCCTCTTCCACCCTCAGTCTCCCTCACCTCCCCTTATTTTCCTCCTCTGCACAATCAATACAGCCCAGTTATAATTCATAAGTGAAGGCCGACTCCCCACCACTCTCTCCCTCCTTGTCTTGGCTCCCTCTGCACCCCCGTCTGTCTTCCTCTCTCCCTCCCACTCACTGCGTTCTACAATAAACATAGTGACATGCCACCTCCTAGGGGTAATACTGCACTTTCACTGGCCTGCAAGGTGGACGGGAAGACCACAAACGCAGCACCGCAGACACAACAGTGGGATGCCACATAGGCTGGGGTCACCAAGACAATCAGGGCCTGCAAACACCTCCGGGCCAAAGAGGCCTGCTGCCACATGTCCAAGGGGAGGGGGGGCATGTTTCCTGAGATAAGGCCCCCACAGAAATGTGCAATGTAGTTCGGGACAGATGGATATCGGGGAAAATAAGGACACCCCCTTTTTCCAAGCTGCCCCTGGGCAGTCACTGAATCAAGCTCCTGCTTGGCAGCCAAGACGATCCGCGTTCACCCGGAACCGCAATCCAGATGCCCACCCCCGTCTGTTTGCTTTAATTTCCGCCGGATTACAGATACAGAATACTTCCCGGATAATGCAATCCACTGTCCCACTGGCGTAACATTATCTGCTTACTGTTAAGACTAAAAAGCTTCTCCTCCTCAGAGAGAAATGCAAAAGATCAATAAAGGAACCGGACAGGAGTTTAGATTTGTCGACAGAGTCTAATAAAAGCCTGGCCTGGGCCCTGCTGCTTGGACACAGCTGGCTCATCGTTGTCGTTAGAGTACTTGAGCAAAAGGAACCTTATTGTGATGCCACTTCCTTTGCTGTGCTACGCTATGGGCCCAATTGAGCATGATTCTGACTGGTGTCTACTCTTGAAATAACGAAGGGACTGAACTGGCCCCTTTGGACTCGGGAGCTACAACCCAGCGATAAGGAGGGATGAAGAGGAGGACCTGTGGAGTCCGGTGCTCTCCAAAGCCTGGGTCAGCCGTCTCACGATCGGAATGCCCCTACGAACAAATTTCAGGGCCCCAACCTTCCCGTGAGGTCCTTTGCAGGCCTCAAACCACCTCCGCAGAGCAAATACCTGGTTTGGCAGGGATGTTGGCCACTAATGCAACAGAAGTCGGATCGTGGTTCCTGAGAGATTCACCTAAAGAATCATAGTGCGTGGTTCCCAATGCAGAAAGGGACAAATACATGGGCGGGGCCCCAGCTGAAAGCTGACTGGACCCCAGAGTGCTCCCTGTCCTGTCACTCCCCATTTCAAAACATATCATAGCCCCACTTCACATCTCTGTCGCATTAGGAACCTGCAACCCCAGTTCAGCCTACAAAACCCTCTCCCTCCTCAGCAGGGGGTGCTACATCCACGGCCAGGGACACACCCAAAGCCACAAGCACTATGTGACTGGGCCGGGGGGAGGGGGGTGTGGGTTGACGAAACTTAGCTCCAGGGCTACAGCCCCACCCACGCTGTGCCGCTCGCTTGTTTGCTGTTTATGCTTTTTTTCTATCTCTCTGTGCTTAAATTAGTCTGCAGACAGGGAGAGAAGATGGTGGGTCTTTGAAGAGGTATGTAGGTCACCCATTACGCAGCAGTCCTTGAATAGAGAAGGATATAGAAGTATTTGGTCCCAAAGGCTCTGTTAAAAAGCCCAGAAATAACCCAACCCCCCCGCATAACATGTCTCCTTCAGCCTAGAATTGGGCATTGCCTCACCAAGGCTACAGATTTTTATTTTATGTTCAATTTTTTTACCGTACCCCTTGTCATGCCCAAACACGGAGGGGAGGACACCTACGCAAAGCAGCCGGACTGCAAGCTGACGGATGACAGCAAAAAAGAAACTTTACTCAGAAGTGAAGAACTGCCCCCCCCCAAAAAGCAGGCTGACCCGACCCCCCACAGGAAAGCCCAGCACACCAGGACTTCCTCTTCCTTTTCCCTTCTACGCCCCAAATAGAGCCGCCCCACCATCTGTAATTCCCAATTCCCTTAAACTGCTGTGCTAAATGACAGGTAGTCAATGACCTGCCCCTCTGCCTGAAACATCTCCAGCCAGCGCTGCGACCCGGCTCATTTACTGCAGGAAACTTTCTGTTAGATCGGGGGGGGAATTGGATGGAAAAAGGGGGAGGACGGAGGAAAGAGAACGGGGGAATGGAAAAGCACCACGTCCTGCGCCTTATTTACACGTCGTGGCCAGCATGACAGGTAATTTTGGGTAATTCTCCCCAGGCCCGAAGGCAGGCATTGTGGGGACGAAGATGGAGGCTAGGGGGGAGATGGGAATGAGGGAACAAGGCGGGGGGGGGAGTTACGTGTTCAGACTACCTGACAGTGCTCACAGAAGAGTGGAAGGGAAAGTAAATGGGGCTTCAAGATTCCAATCTGGACGGGAGAGGAAGCAGGATGGGGGGGGGGGGGGGGGGGGGGGGGGCGGGGCGGCGGAAAATTTCCGGAAATTTTTATTATCACCGCGGTGGAGATAAGAAAAGCAATTTTTTTT
>JAOYFF010000135.1:12760264-12772077 GCA_025773925.1 Cryptomyrus ogoouensis
AAATTTCCCCCCTGTTTTTTTAATGGGCCGGAAAACCGAAAGGGCCCCCCCCCCCCCCACCAACAAGGAAATGAGGGTCATTAATCGGCGAGAGGCCGTGGCAGGCTCCACCCCCGGCCCCCCCTTGCGCTTTGACAAGTCTCTCACACCGCAGTCATTCGCCAGCCACCCTTACCCAACCACCCCCCCCACCCTCCGTCTCATAATGCAAGCTGAGAAATTTAAAACGTCGGGGTGGGGGGTGGCTCCTTCTCAGCCCTTTTTCCGACCCTCAAAATGGTCCTCCATCGGAGAGGCCTCCACTATAAAACTCATTAGTGGCCCCCCCCCACTCCAGGAGGACTGCGCAAATGGATCGACCGCTGAAATATTTATTGATCTGTTTTCCCGGGCCACGGTCCTCCTGGCCTCCCCTGGCAGAACTTGCCAGACCGCTGCCCACCCGCTACCTGCCGTCCGCGTCTCTCAGTCGTACACATAAAATTTTGCACATAAAAAAGCTAAAAAACTCACTCGAGGTGACTGCAACAGGACCCTGCTGGGCTCGATCCCGCCGCTATCAGGGTACAGACCCTGCTAGTTAATCAGTTCGGTCATGGGTAATGAGTAGAGGCTGGGAAATGGGATATTTTAACAAAAAGACCGACAGGTGACTCCCAGGAGAGGATACCTGCGACAAATAGAAAAATGTAAGAGGGAGAATTACATTACAATTCGGCTCTTTGGATGAAAGTGTCAGAAAATCCTGCAAAGATGGCCGTCTGCACACGCATAATCTTTCTCGTGGAGTTGCTGCTGCTTCACACCACCCGTGGTCGGTCCGGCTCCGTATGCTCTAACCCCCCCCCCCCCCCCCCCCCCCCCCACCCCCCCCCCCCCCCCACACACACACAAACACACACACACACACAAAAACAGTTATTTGACCATCATTAATGCTAACTCTTAGCATCTTTGTAGTAGTCAGTAGATAATCTGTCTAGAGAACGCCAAAATTGAAATAGACAAATGACTCACAACCCCTAGATATCATCAACCAGCTGATCAGCTGGTTGATGAGGTTGACTTTTTAAAATCAGTGACTGATATATCGACAAACAATTATTAATAGCCAAGCTGCAGTCAGAAGCAGTCCAACTGTGCGGACCACAGATTGTGACCCCCGTCTGAGAGCCACATCCCCACGCTAGGAGAGGAAAGATTTAGTCAGCCAGGGTATGATGGCAGGCTGCCGCACTAGCACCCCCTACAGGCCCGTCAGGTGCTTGCGGTTTACCAAATGGCAGAGATGAAGGTGGGGGGTGCATTTGCACAGGAAGCGCGGCATACAGTAGGTTAATCTCCGTTATTATGCTTGTGATGCAACAGGAAATTTAATGGACAAATTCCACTCTGAATGATTCATTTGCACAATATCTATACAATCATATTCATATTCATTTATACAACATTTACCCAAACCCATCGGGAAATATTCATTTGCCTTTTTCCAACGCTTGCCAAGGGTCTCGTCTTGCTCAAGCCGCAAGACGTAAGCGGATCGGATGCCAACTGCGCTGACAGGACTCATTAAACGCCTTTCCTGGCGGGCAGAGAGAGGGGCTAACATGGCGCGGTGTGACATCGGATGTGGCCAAACGAGGTGGCGGGTGGGCCGTAAGACCTCAGCCCGTGCCCCCCTCCCCCCGTCACTAGCCAGTCAGTACCCCTCCACACCATCCCCGCCACTCTTCAGGTCAGTTACCAGTCTGTCCACCTGCTTGGCCCAGAGACTGCAGAATTCCGTACCGGCCCAAACTCTGGCAGCGTGTCCTGTGCCATGTGTTGGGCCTCATCTTTATCCTTCCTTCTGTGTCCTCCTCGGAAGCCCCCGTCCTCTGCCAGGCCGCTAATAGCACAGTCTGCAGCCTGCTTTTACAGTAGCGGATCAGAATAACAGGAATGTCCTGTCAATATTTAGCTACCAGTTATTAGAATAATAACACAGAGAACTAGGAGCCCAACAGCCCCCTTGGTATGATTTTAATCATAATTATGGGTCTATCGCACTACATTAATTAAACACTAAACAGCACGGCGGTAAGGTGGTAAACTGGGGCACTGTAAGGTTTCAGGCAGCTCCATACACACACGCACGGCGACCCCATCACACGGCGAGACTCGCCCTGCCGTCCAGGGCGCCTCCATCGATTCGCTGGCAAGAGGCTTGTCTTCGCTAATGAGGACAGAGGGTGTGCAGGGACCCCCCCCCTCGCTCCCGCAGGGTCCCCCAGGGCAAAGCAGGGGCGGTAATCTGAGTCGGACTCCTCACGGCACTAACATCCCCGCACAGACGAAAAAAACAATCACTCTTCAGATCACCCAACTGCTAAATTATCCAGGGGAGCCAAAGGAGTAGATTTCTTTTCTGCGCTCCTGATTTTGCCGCAAACCCACTGCCATCTCCCCATATTGATAAGGGATCAATGAAGGTTATTTGTGGCCCAGGCATTCGTGTAAACCTATAATCACCCACACCCCCGCTTGTGTGTGTCTATCGCATTGATTTGCTGCTCCTGCAAGCTGTTGGGGGGGGGGGGGGGGGGGATCATTTAAATTCACCCTGCTGGTATTCCCAGTAAAGGAGATATGAAATTGCCCACATATGTGTGTGTGTGTGTGTGTGTGTGTCTGTGTGTCTGCATGTCTGTGTGTGTCTGTATCTGTGTGTGTGTTTCTGTATCTGTGTGTCTGTATGTCTGTGTGTGTGTCTGTATGTCTGTGTGTCTGTGTGTGTGTCTGTATGTCTGTGTGTGTCTGTATCTGTGTGTGTGTGTCTGTATGTCTGTGTGTGTGTCTGTATGTCTGTGTGTGTCTGTATGTCTGTGTGTGTCTGTATTTCTGTGTGTGTATGTCTGTGTGTCTCTGTGTGTGTCTGTATGTTTCTGTGTGTATGTCTGTGTGTCTGTATGTCTGTGTGTCTGTGTGTGTATGTCTGTGTGTGTATGTCTGTGTGTCTGTATGTCTGTGTGTGTATGTCTGTGTGTCTGTATGTCTCTGTGTGTCTGTACGCTCTACATCTACTACTACATGCACGTCACTTGAATGATCTTCTCTGTACTAAATAAAATATCATTTTTTTCCCATTATTATTACGGTGAAGAATCCTCATGTAAGTATTCATGTTCTGGGCAGCAGTGAATCTGGGCTGGGAATTGCAGGACTGGAGGGAAGTTTTACATTAATTAAACACAGGTAGTAAATCCACCTTCCTTGGATTGAACACATTTGCATTGCGCATAACTCCATATATTATGAATACAGATATAATTGCAATCAAGCTGGGATATAATGATTATTTATGGTTGGCCCTAATTGCATTTTTTCAGCACAGAGATCTGTGGACTAGAGTCACCGGCACTAATCACCATTCCTGGCAGAAAAGGCCTGTCCACCTGCACACTTCGACCTGCCTCTCGAACCCACAGCCTTGTGGAAGCAACAGCATGGCCCCGACCCCATGAGGCGCTAGGGAGGGTGGGAGGGATGGGTTAGGGGAGGTTACCTGAGGGTGCAGCGTCCTGCTAGCTGCTCGTGGGGAGGGGGCACAGAGGTTAATTAATGGGCCGATGACTACTGCGTGTAGTGGGTGAAGGGGTCCCTCCTCAAGGGATCTGCACAAGGCCGGCTTAAGCCGAACGAGGCATTCGGGCCTTTGCTACAACGGTGTGTCAACATGGGATTTTCAGGCAATTCCTATCAGGTGAAATAAAACCCACCAGTAGGGGGGGGGGGCCCCCATTCAGCCGAGGTCCGTGCTCCCAGATTCCCTTCCCCTGCCTGCCATTTTTGGACCACGGAGCCAGACAGCCAGATGTGTCACTTCTGTTGGAGCGAAAGCCAGCCTCGCTCCTGCCCGACCACCCGCCTGTGCGCCACTTAACCTTGCCGGCGACACAAAGCCCAAGCATTTTCCCGCAACCCGATTCCGCGCGTGAGACCAGCTCGGGTCGGCCCTCCTCGCAGTGGCTGGCGTAGCGCCCGGTCTCAGTGCTGCCGCACGCGGATGGAATCGCAGTCGGGGCTCCGAGAGATATGCAAACCTGAGAGCGGGAACGGCCAACGGGGGGCGCTGCTGAGAAGCCGGGGAACGCCAGATCGGCCTGTTTCATAAAGGAGGAAGCGTCTCCTAAGAACGGCAGGGGGAATGCCAGCACTGGCAGCGGGCACCATCTCCACCCCCTCCGGCCCCTGCCAGATCCGGAGACCCGCCGGGACGGCGGACGAGAGGGCAGCTCGCAGACGCCCGCACGACACGCCGTCCCCGTCCCCCCCCACCATCTACGCCCACTTTTCCCACCCGAAATCCCCGCTACTCTCTGATGACGGGCCTCTAACCTCAGGTGTGCGGCCTTTTACGAAGAGGGGAGCCGGCAGACACAATTATCACGAACGACACTCTGGAACTAATAAGGTTTATCAGGCCCGTGATATTTGTCGTTAATGAAATTTGTAGCTAACTGTCCCGGCACAGGCTGCGGAGCGAAGAAATGAAAAGCTTTTCCAAAGACAATTATGTTACATTTCTACAGGGTAGGACTGACGCGAATCGGCACAGACGGCCCAGCCCCCGGCTCCGGGGGTCTGAGGGTCTGAGCTGTCGGATCCATAAGAGGATTAAGCGAGCTTTAGAACCTTGACGTGTGATCCTTGATGTCGAAGATTTAATGGCACCTCTGAGCGGTGTTCTTGCGGTCCTTGGCAAAGGAGTCTGGTGAAATAACCAGCTGGTGAAGTATATGGGTTGGAAATTGCGACGCGGTGTAACACTGATACCTCAAACTGGCGCCAGTGAGCATTAAATCGCTGCAGTGGTAGTGACCCAATCAGGGAAACTCAGCAATTCACTGTCTTTCAAAAGTTATTTTTACACCGAATGCACGTCCAGCTCTCGGCAGATGATGGCAGACAGATTCGATTCCTGTCTTGTGTTGACTCAGCAAACTAGTACAATATCCAGGCACAATGAAAAACTAGAAGCTGTCACAAAATACAAGAACAAAAACTGGGTTATTCCAAACCTCTCCGCCAGTATTCCTCACCCACTTAACTCTAAGTTTAATTATGATAACTTATGGCACAGGGCTGTCCTTAAGTCATCCACTGTCTTGTCCACATGCTTGTGTAAGAGGCAGCCATGTGCATTAGTAACTGCATGGCACCCCAGATCAGAGAGGATATGCAAGCCTGGCACTGCATTGGTGCTGCACAGTGGGGGTCCTCTGGTCGGGGTGGACTGGTAACATTCACACACACAGCATGTGAATTGAAAACACTTAAAAACCATCACGCCATTAAAATATGAAGCAAAATCTCCAGATAGCACCTGAGATCCAATATATCCACATTGCCTAGGCTGTCTGTTTCCCTTTCAGCTGTGTTTATATAAGACGCGTACATCAGTGCCCGTTAGATATTGCGTAATTCTGTGGAGATGCGCTCGGCTCGTACACCTCGGACTATTGGACAGATGGCTCTCCGTTCGCTGGCGGCCTTTCTCGACGACAATTCAATTACAGTTATTTAGCGATGAGCTATTATTTTTATACCCTTATTTCCCACTCGGTCGTGTAACGCTAATTGAGGCACGCATGTGTACTGGCGCTGTTGCATTACTGCGCACCGAAGACATCTGCGCAAAGGCACCGGGAGCAGCGGAGCCTCCCCCAGCGATAAATGTGCGTGTGGGTGTACGGCAGGACACGCAGTCGTCCCCTTTAGCGGTTATTCTCGTCGCCTTTTTGCCATCAGCAACAAAAATAACGCCAATCCGACAGCGCTGCGGAAATAATCTCCCGTCTGCAGTGCGCGTTAGTCCGCCGTGAAGCACCTTCCCACTCATGACGATACATCTATCTTCCGTGCAGTTAATAATGAGGGGAATTAACGCGTCCTACGGCTACTTCTCACATATAAGAGCTTAATTATTTTATCCGAGCACGGAAATTTAAACGCTAAAGCGACTAGAGGATAAAGGAACACGGATGGAGGGAAAAATACTCCAGCAAACATTAAATCACCGGAACCGCGAGGAGTGATCCTATTGACCTAGTGCGGGCTCCCAGCGATGACATTGGCTCTAAGTTTGACCCTGAGGACAGAGAGTCCTCGGCGTCTGGAGATACAGTACTGAACAGATTCATAACCCAGAAATGAAGGCAACGAGAAAAAAAAAACCCGTAGAAAGATCGATCCCGGCAGGGGCGCCTCGGAAATAAATAAGAGTGGAGCTGGAGGAGAGCGTACGTGTCAGGACGTTTAAAAAGGCGTTGGTCGTTCGTGTCCACGATGATCCGCAGGCAGCCCGTGGTCTGATCGCCACGGAATGTGCTGACTTCACTTATAATGTCATATTAATGGATGCGCAATACGGGGCGAACCGCGCCGGACTCCCGCTGCACTGGGAACTTTCGCTTTAAATCTCACAGATGCGTATTTCGGCGTCCTTTAATCTGGATCACGAGGGAAATACATATATTTCATATTTAAGTAAATGACGACAATACCATCACGTACCACTTTTTTTTCCTCATAAATACTTGCACATTCGTACACACACAGACCGACACACACTCTGTCGCGAACCAAAACAAAACGGAGTGCGCCGTGACAGCGGTACGCATGATTCACGGCCAGGTAGAATCCCGGCACGGTGGAGGAAGGACATTAGTATTCAACTCCAGCAGTATAACACAGAAAACTGCAGGGGAAAAAATGCAGACGTGTGGTCAAAGAAGCGGTAATAAATCAAAGTACTGCGATGTAACTACTTACCATTGCAGAGCGCCGCAAGAAACAGCCCCAAGATCGCGTTTTGCAAGACGGCGTCGCTCATGTTGCCCTTTTAATCTCGTCCGACGCGTTTTTTTCCTGTATTAAGTACAGTTATAGTCTCCTTTTTGTCCCCTTTAGACTGTTCAATACACAGCCTTTTCGGTCACCTGCGCAATTCACGCAACGGTGATGTTTAAATAGCTGTCAAATGTAATTTTGTACAAGCGGACAAAAAAAAATATAACCCACAATTATGCTTATTCCTTTACGGTGTTTTCTTCTCATGCACCTCGTCAAAAACAGTCGGACGGCTCTCCTAAGACAAAACAACTGGCAAATAGCACAACGATCCGTTTGTTTATTTTGTTTTTGTTATTTTTTTTTTTTTGAAAAAGCAAATATTCCCAAAAATGAATTAATATATATGCAAATTTCTCTGATAGACGTTCAGAGGCGCATGGAGATGAGACTCCGAATTAACAAAAATTATGCAAACCGCTAACTATAGCAAATATTTGGTATTATGTGTAGAAGTGGGAAAAGCGTGTGTGCGGTTGTGTGTTTTTGTCCTTTTTTATTCTCCCTTTTGCCTTCAGTATTCAGCGCGTTTAGCAGCTCTGCGCTCTATGCATCATAAGGAGAAGCACCCCCAAAGCGACGCGTAAGAAAGCCGTGATTGACAGTTTCAGGAGAACTTTCTTCCGCCAATCCCTTGCGCCAAGGAAGAGGTCGGGCTCTACAAATGGTTTGAGAGGGCGGGCTAAGGAGAGCTGCTGACCAATGAGCGGCGTCGGGAAGGCGGGCCGTAGATGCGAGAACGACGCTCCTGTAATGCAATGTGATTTATAGTGCGCTTAATGCTGCTGCAGTATACGGAGAAAGCCCCGGCGAGGAGGTCGGATGCTGTGTGCATATAGTACGGTGCTGGATATGTAAGTGGTGGTGGGCGTGGATTGGAAGTCTTGTTGATAGGGGTTCAGGTGGTGGGGAGGCATCTGTAATTTAATTTATTTTGTAGCCAAAATTTGGAAACAAATGGACGTACGGAGTCGGTAGTCCTAATATGAGCGTGCTGTGGGGGCTGAATTGTTTGTTGTTATTAATTGCCTGGAGATGCGACTGCGTATGCAAGTTTTAGTCACTGCTTCGTATCCTTCACAACTGAGACTTAAAACTCACAGAGAACGAGAGCTGAGCAAACGAAAAAAATACATTGAAATGAATGTAAGTGGTGATGTGTGCGGGCATACACTTCTTTTCGACAGGGTGTATTTTTTGTAACAAAGCCAGTGAAAAAGAGTGAGATTTACATTCCCGTATTTTCAGAGGAGTCCGTGTACTTTATGTACCGGAGTCCCTCAAAGTCACGGGTGCATAAATGAAGTACGTGGCTGACATTTGAGGGGGAATGAACAGGGGGTTCACGGACCCATTCACAGGTTTGCAAAACAATTAACTCCCCACTATTTTTTCCCCTTTAATATAGTAATGCCCTTTTCGCAGGTGCACGAGGTGTAATTTGTCTCCTGCAGACTCGAGGGAGGGATCTACACCTAGGTGTTTCCGGCGGTCACATGACATTTAATTGCGGCGTGCCCACCCGGAGCCCCGCCCCCTCCCATGCCTCACCGCTGCCTGTGGTGTTGCCTGCGTAATTTGCTCTGGCAGCCTGTTTAGGAGGGAAATGTATGCGGGGAGGGCCCCCCGCTCCTCCCCCCCCCCCCCCAAGCCCCTCAGCTTGGCCACTAATCGCCGTGGATGAGGCAGATGACGCTGGCTTGTAATCGCCATCCCCAGAGTGCCGGTCCCACGCCGTTCCTACCCAACCTAACCCCCACATCCACATCTCAAGGGGAGAATTGTGTCTCCCTGGTGATGCATTCACTGGCCAGCCTGGAGAACAGAGAGTGATAGACAGTAGCAAGACAGGGTGACAGAGAGTGAAAGATGCAGAAAGATTTTACTTACTTTTGATTGAACAGTTCTATGAACACTGAAAATGACACAGCACACGTCCCCAAAAACAGAACACACTCCTCAAAAAAGACGTGCAGAGAGCTGCACTCAGCTAATCCCTATGCAGTCATATTTCACGTCATTTCCTCTTGTGCCTCTAATGCAAAGGAATCTTATTTTGAAAATTAAGTTCAGTGATTAAAAGTAAGAAAGAGAATGTAGATATAGACAAAAGCAGGGTGAGCGCTACCTCACACACCTGTCGGAATAAAGACTATTTCCTGGGATCTGAAGACTCATGCTCAGTGATTCCGGTTTCTCATTTGTTTGTATATTTTTGTTACCTAAAAGTATATGGAAATGCATCCTTGCTACGTGCACGCTTTGATGATGCCCGGTCGATTTGTTTTTTTTCTTTTTAGTTAGAGCTAAAAATGGTGAATGACTGGGGAAGAGTGGAGAGGAGGATTGTGGGATGAGAATGGAATGGGACAGAGAGGGAGAAAGAAAGTAAGACTGAGAAGTAGAGAAATGGACAGAGGGAGGGGTCTTTCCTCATGACGTATATAAATTAAGTGAATTTAAGTTGATTCTTCACCTTCGCAGTACTGACATATAGAAACTGGTGTGTTTGGTTCTGTCCCTTGGGGAAAAGGCCTTTCTCCCTTTATGTTAAACATTTGAGGGGTGCAACAGAACCACATTCTTAGGCAGTTAAAAATACACTCCTGGGCTGTGCAGCCTTGACAGTGGATCAAAGGCCGAGATGTGATAAGCAATACGCTTAGCACTGTCTTTAGCCGTTTGGTCCAAGCCCAGTGCCTGTTTGCTGCAGTTGATGTTTCCTTACAGGCAAATCATCCCCATCGTTCCCTCTGTATTTGTGGTTCTCATAAGAGCCCAGTCTACCATAAAACAATCGAATTGCAAATGTGAAAAATGACCCATTATGTCATTTTTTGAATTGATTATTTATTATTTTTGATGACTGAATTCCTCAGACCAGCCTTCCCTCCATTAGTGACATGATTCCTCTATAATGACCTCCCACTCAGCCACAGGGGTGTAGGACAGTTTGCACGTTCCAGTGGCAATGTTCACTTGAGGAACCGGGAGATGGCTTGAGATGGGTGTGATCATCCCAGCCAGACTTCACATTCCAGGGGTGACATCTTCATTGTGGAGTCACAAACAGTATATGGACAAAAGTACTGGGACAAACCTCTTAATCATTGAATGCAGGTGTTTCATTCAGAGCCAATGCCACAGGTGAATAAAATTAAGCCCCTAGCCATGCAGTCAGGATTACAAATGTTTCTGAAAGAATGGGTCATTCTGAAGAGCTCAGTGAATTCGAGCGTGGTGCTCTCATAGGATGCCACCTTTGCAATAAGCCAGTTCCTGAAATTTCTTCCCTGTTAAATATTCCACGGTCAACTGTAAGTGGTATTATTGCAAAGCGGATGTGTTTAGGAACAAGAAAAACTAAGACACAAGTGGCAGACCACGTAAATATAACAGAGCAGAGTTGCTGAGTGCTGAGGCGTATAGTGTGTAAAAGTCGCCAACGCTCTGTTGACTCAGTAACTGCAGAGTTCCAAACTTCCTCTGGCATTAACCCCAGCACAAATATAGTGGGCCGGGAGCTTCACAGAATGGGATTCTATAGCCAAACAGCTGCATGCAGCTCACATCACCAAGCACAATGCCAAGCGTCAGATAGAGTGGTGTAAAGCTCACTGCCACTGGACTCTGGAGCAGTGGAAACGTGTTCTGTGGGGTGACGACTCATGCTTCTCCGTCTGGCAGTCTGATGGACGAGTCTAGGTTTGGTGGGAAAAAGAATGTCTGCCAAATGTCATAAAGGTAATGTTTGGTGGAGGGATATGAGGTTGTTTTTCAGGGGTTGGGTTGGACCCCTTAGTTCCAGCGAAGGGAACTCAGTGCTTCAGCATACAAGACATTTTGGACAATTCTATGCTTCCAACTTGGGAACAGTGTAAGTCCATAAAGACTTGGTTGGGTGAGTTTTGTCACTTTTTGTGTGGAAGAACTTGACTGGCCCCCACAGAGTCCTTACCTCAACCCCGTCAAACACCTTTGGGATAAACTAGAATGGAGATTGTGAGCCCAGCGTTCAGGTCCAACATCAGTGCCTGACCTCACACGTGCTCTTCTGGATGAATGGGCAAAAATTCCCACAGACACACTCCAAAGTCTTGTGGAAAGCCTTCCTAGAAGAGTGGCAGCTGTTATAGCTGCAATGGGGGGATCAACTCCATATCGATGCCTATGGATTTAGAATGGGATGTCATAAAAGTTCGTGTAGGTGTAATGGCCAGGTGTCCCAAAAAAATCAATATACTACTGCCTGTGATGTGCTTCCAGCCTGTCTGCCCTTTGTCTCCTCCCTCCCCTGCTGCTGTACCACTGTTCATCCTGCCATCAGAAGCAGCACCAGTACCCGCCTGCCCTCACTTGCCTGCTCCCTGCATTGAGACTCAAATATTAAAATTTGGACGTGTAAATTAGGATTTTGCTTGACTGCCTTCTCTGCCGGCCCCTGGAGGATGGGCTCCCCTTTGAGTCTGGTTCCTCCCAAGGTTTCTTCCTGAGGGAGTTTTTCCTTGCTACTGTCGCCTCTGGCTGCTCACTGGGGCTTTGGGTAGGAATAATGTAAAGCGTTGTGAGACAATGTCATGTTGGGAAAATGCGCTATACAAATAAAATTGAATTGAATTTTGTCCGTATAGTGTATGTAAAGGACAATAATTAATATAACCTGTTTATTATTATTATTATTATTATTATTATGGGTTTTCCCCCCACAGTTCAGAGGCAATCAGTCAGGCTAACTGGTATCTCTAAATTGCCTGTAGTGTATGATTATGTGTGTTTGTGTGCGTACGGTGACTGCTATGAAAAAACTAAAAATGTAAAAACTCTTGTATTTTGTTAGGTTACTTAAGGTTATGGTTAGGGCAGGGTAGGGGTTAAGGTTGTCATAGTTAGCGTTAGCATTTTTCCCATTGAAATGAATGAGC
>JAOYFF010000135.1:12772599-12790962 GCA_025773925.1 Cryptomyrus ogoouensis
TGGTTACTTATGGTTATGGTTAGGGCAGGGTAGGGGTTAAGGTTGTCATAGTTAGCATTAGCATTTTTCCCATTGAATTGAATGAGCGGTCCCCATAAGGATATGTATACCCTACATGTGCGTGCGAGCGTGTGTGTGTGTGTGTGTGTGTGTGTGTGTGCGCGCGTGCCCTGCAATGGACTGCCATTCCATCCCGGCTGTATCCCAATCTTGTGCCCTGTGCTGCCTGGGTAAGTGGCTGGTAGATGGCTTATCATTATTTGATATGGAGAGTATCACATGGCGTCTTGCCCGGAGCCCCAGTCTTGGGCTCAGTGCAGAGCTCTTGTTGATCTCTGGAAAACGCATCACAGAAGCACATCTGTTTGTTGTCTTTGTGCTTTTTCTGTGCCGAACGGATATTTTTGGCATTTTCATGCACAGCTCCATCAGCCGGGGTGATGGAGGTGCTTCTGAGTCTCCTTCAAATGTTCTAACGGCATACTTTGGAGATGTCGCTCACAATAGCTGTCTCTTTGGTTCCCTGCCCCGGGAGCGGCGCTGCTTTTGTGTCCTTGAGCAAAGCACTTAACCTGAATCGCCCAGCAGCTCTGCTGTACATCCTGCTGGATAAATGGCAGAAGTTGTGGGTCAGGCTGGGTAAATGTGTCAGGCAAGTGGCTCAGCGATGGCGGTATTAATGATGGGTAAAATGGCACATTCCCCGACTCCTGCATCCACATCCACACGGACAAACGCACGCGGCCGTTCGAAGGGTTCGACCTGTCACTTCACTGACGCCCGCTGTTTAAACCGCGGCGAAGTGTGAAGCACAGACACGGGGAGCGAAACCAGAATGATCGCGAGACGTGTACGGTGACTGATGCTGACCTTGAGTTGTCCTTCTGCTCACGTCACAGCTGCCAAGCTTTACCCTGGAGAGAGCTACGGAAAAAAAAAAGGAAAAAGGAAAAAAAAAGAATCCCGCTGAACAAATGGAGGCGAGAGCCGCGGGGGTGTTTGTTCTCGACTCAAGAGGAATCGCTAGAGTTTCCTTTACAGTGAACCGGTAGCCCACAGTATTCCAAGTGGATGGGACTGATGAACAAGTGGGACTCCATTGTACATACTTATCAAATCAAATAAATTCCCTAGGGCCACATTTTGAAGCAGTGCGGAGCGGCCTCAGGTGGCTAAACCTTAGTTTCTCTCAGTATGCACTTCCCTAGTCCCCTTTTACACCTTTCACCTCCTCCTCACTCTTTCTCTCCACCTATCTCTCCTTCTCCTCCATGCCTCCTCCCCCGCTGCTCTCCTCCCTCCAATCTGTCTCTCTTTGCCGTTCATCAGGCTGACAGTCTGCGCACTGATTAGAAGCTGCGAAGGTGAGGATGACCGGAGTAAGCTGGGGATGTAATGAGGATAGCAACCTTGGATGGGAAGACAGACACACCCCCTCGAAATACTGGGGGGGGGGGACTGAACTGTCCATGTGTCAAAATCAATTCTGGGAAAAAACGGAGACCTTCAGCCACAAAAAAATGACAAATGACCAGTAACACGGGACAGGCAAATGCTGGAACGATCATTTAAAACCAAAACAAACTACACAGACGATCCACCAGAGGACTGGAGTCCCAAATAAAAGAAAACAATGAATGGAAAGTTTGAAAGCCCAAACATAAAGTAGAGATGATCCAAAGCTGCTAACTGATCACCCGGTTAGCGAAGCTCACGCTACCTGAGGTCCCCAAAACCCAGGACACCCTGACAAGAAGCGTGACTCATCCATCCAGCCCACTTCTGCATTCCGGCTGTTTCCCTGTCTCCCGCAATCAAGGTCTTATAGCCTCATAAGAGTTATACTGGTGTCCTTCATAAGACTGGGGAGTGATTTGACCCAGAAACTGCGGCTCCGCTGTGTGAGCGGTAATCTGTGGAAAGCTCTGCAGCACACTCTTCCTGCCCTGGCTAAGACTCAGACTGGCTTCCTGCCAAAACACCATATTTACACCCTTTGTTCATTACTCCTCTTATTAGGGGAGGAGGTTAGGGCGATGTCACATGACCAGCATTTTCCTCCAATTCACCTGTTTTTCCCTCACTTAGAAAATGCATCCACACCTCCGTGCCCAAAGCAAAGCTCTCACCTCACTGTAGCACTCTCCATCCTGACTTCATGCCGTTTCCTCCCTCTTCCCCAAAGTCCCTATTCCTTCCTTCCATCCCTGTGGCACCCGATTCTGTTCATCATCCCACCCGGAGCAAGTCTCCGGGATTTTAAAAAGCATTTCGCTTTATCTGGCAATGTCGATTGTGCTAGAGTCCCTCAAAGTGGTATAGGAGGTGAAGAACATGATAATATTAGAAAGCGAATGTGATTTAAAAATCTGCGATAAATGAGAAAATTCTTCACACGGTGGAGGAGGAGTGAGTCAGAGCGGCTGTGGGAGACCAACGCAGTCACACAAGCAGGACGTCGCTGAAAGAAGCCAAGAGCCTCAGAATCAAACGCATTTTTACTCTAAAGAACATGGCCTGGACCCGAACCCTCACCACATTCCTGGACCTGAATATCAGTGCATCAAGGAGTTTGAACCTGGCAGTGACTGAGCTCCAGCTGAAACCAGAATGGCTGTATATGCTCGGCAGAACCTGGTCCAGAATATCTAATAGCATTACCCTGCCATTCACAGGAGTTCCGTATTGGCCAGCCAAACCTGCGACAAAACTCAGAGCCCCTGCATGTGCGATTCTGCAGAGGCGCCCCGCAAGTAGGAAGTCGAAGAGCCAACGACGCATGAAGGCAGAGAGAGGCGAGCACCCGCTGCTCATTCCCTTGCAGAGCAGATCCATAAAGTCCTGGATCCACGAGTGATCCAGCTCCACAGACACACTGCAACACATAGACCTAAAACCCCTAGTTAACTGATCAGGAAGCTCACAATATGACCTACAGGCAGCAGTAGACACAGTCAGACACAGGGAGACATAGGCAGAGAGAAGAAGACACAGGGAGACACGGGCAGAGAGGGGAAGACACTGGGAGAGATTGGCAACCACAGGAAGACATAGACAGACAGTGGAAGACACCAGCAGAAACAGGAATAGACGGGTAGAGAGAGGAAGACACTGACAGATATTGGCAGCCACAGGAAGATACAGGAACACATAGCTAGACACAGGAAGACACAAACAGAGAAAGGAAGACACCCATGAACACTGGTAGCTACAGGAAGACATAGACAAAGGCAGTGTCAGTCAGTCCTTTAGGTGGCGGAGGTGACTACCAGGCAGGTGACGCTGATAGTGATCCTTGCCTAGGGCGCCACATGGGCTTCAAGAGATACTGGACACAGGAAGACACAGGCAGACACAGGAAAACACAGGCAGACACAGGAAGATTCAGGGAGATACAGGAAAACACAGGCAGACACAGGAAGATTCAGGGAGATACAGGAAAACACAGGCAGACACAGGAAGATTCAGGCAGACACAGGAAAACACAGGCAGAGACAGGGTGACCTGGCTACACAGAGGACAGGTTCTGCAGTCAATTGAAAATAGTAATACAGTTTCTCCTGTAGTGTAATGTGGAAGTTTGTTATTAATAAAAATGGCAAACCCCTGCCCTTTCACTTAAATGCCAGAACCAGAGCAACCAGCCTCTCCTCCTGGGGAGGGACACACTGCTGTCCAGTCTGAGCAGTGCGCATTTGGCGACCAGTAACAGCGACACTGTAATTCTGAAAGCACGCTATTTGTGGTTATTTTCCATCGCGTGTCAGTCAGTCCATATGTATAATTGTTTTCTGTTATTATTGATAGAGAGACAGACTGCAAATATCCAATAACCCCTGAATCCTGTTTGCCATCGACGGATGCGTGCAGATGCAGGCTGGCTGGATTCAGCTTGGCTGGATCAGTCTCTTACCAGCCCAGCAGGGCATCTGTACTGGGCCAGACAGTGGTACAGCTCGGCAGGAGTGCAGGGCGATAATGTGGATCAGCATGACCGGCTTCCCCTATGTTCGTTCTGTTCCTCTTTTCCTCTCCCCTCTTCTTTCCATCACTCCCCCACCCCCACTGATGTCAACCATCTGAGATCAATCGCTCTCATTTCAGTCGGGATTGATTCCAATATTGCTCGCCATTCCCACTGCTGTCCTTGAACCCGCCCCATCCATCTCCATTCCAGACTCTATCTGTCTCTCTCCCTCTTCTCTCTCTCCTTCACCCTGTTTGCGTGGCCTTCTTAAATCTACCCTCTACCTTCTAAGGTCGTTCTCCCGGAACCAAATCCCGGTGCTCTTTGTTTCCTGGGGCCCATTTTGCCGTTGCACATGAGACACATTCCTTACCTTTATGGAGTAATCCCGCACCATGATAGCCCCCTAAAATATCTTCCGATGAGTTTGCTTCTCTAACTGGCCACCTGGGTATTATCGCATGCCGGATCCTTAGCATAATAATGTTATAATGAATCCAAACTTATGACACTAATAAGGAGCCAATTCACTGGCCTGGTGTTTATTTATGAACACTTAACTGCTTAAATGTGAAGATCTTCAGAGTTCTTGTGTCTCCTGTTTGGTAGAACAGTGATGGTTGTCATTATGGGTACAACAGCATCGGTTAGTGGTAAAATTATCATAGTCCCTGCCATTACCGGGATAATTGTCAGTACGACATGTGTTAGATATCTTGATTACTCACTGTGTGTGTGCTGACGCCACCCAGCCCCCCCCCCTCATTAATGGCTGAAAATGCCCCAGCTGCCTCTAATTGATTAAACAGCCCCTGCCTCTCACTGCGCCAATGTCGACTCACTGCGGATCACGCTCAGAGATTCTGGCCCAGGACGCCTGCAGCTTCCGGGGGCCTGGAATAGCAGCCCCTGTTAACAGTCACCCCTCCCTCTGTCTCCCTCTCGCTGTTTTCTGTTGTGTCTGTTTGATTTTTCATTCACTCCCTTGATGGCCTATCAGCGTGGAGTTATTAGTGGTCAGAGTGTCTCCGGTGACTCAAGCCATCCGTCTCTCCTGCTCCCGCACCCCCGGCGTGTCCGTTAATCGGCCCCTGTGTGCAGAGATGGCAGAGCGTCTTGCCGAGTACCGCCATCCGGCGATGGTGATCCATCAGCTACCCCCGCAAAGCCGACAGCACGGAGTTGGGTTGGGGGGTGCTTAAAGATCTGCCGCATTTTGGATGTTGTCACAGGGACTGACAGTGGCTGAGAGGTCACTATGGGGGGAGGGTTGCGCTGTGGTTTGACGGCTGACTGTGGGGGGGTGACGGCTCTCGCGTCATGCATTCCAGCCCGCGTGGTCGTCGGGGTTCAGACCGTAAACTTCAGCACTTCAAATTCACCCGTGTATCATTAAGCCATTATTAGCTGTGTGGCTCATAATATTATCTGAATTGTTTTTAATTGTTTAGAATTCATAGTTCAAAATAAAGCTTATTCAGTTTACAAAAACCTTCTGTACTCTGTCATGAAGGACAAGTGAAATGCAGTGAAAGGTTTCTCTGGATGGAAGCATTAATGGTGACCTTCTTCAGGACGATAGGAAGGTTTCTCTGGATGAAGACATCGATGATGACCTTCCTTAGGAATACGGGAAGGTTTCTCTGGATGGAGACATCGATGATGACCTTCCTTATGAAGATGGGAAGGTTTCTCTGGATGGAGACGTTAATGGCAAACTTCCTGAGGAAGGTTTCTCTGATTCTGGGCTTTAAAGCCTGTGTTTCTCAGGAAGCAGCCTGATCTCTCGCATTTTCCCCCTCACGTAGGTTATCTAGGAGATGACTTTTAGACTCCTGCTCAGGATCAGTAAGATGTGAATTAACCCCGAAATACCAGGCAACTCTAACGGCCCACTTGGGAACGTGACTGAACAAACACGTCAAATCCATTCAGTAACGCTAAGCTCTCCACTCAGCTCGCTGCAGCGAAATGCACCTTTTAAAGCTGAACATGTTGGGGTGACTCATTGGAATCTTAATACTGGTAAGTCAGTGCTGATGACGGCAGCGCAAATGTTCGCATTCATTATTATGAGATAAATCAATGTAATATCCAGCTGGACAGCTTATTAGGATAAAATGCTAAATTGCTAAAAAGCGTTGGACAAAGCAACACAAGCACTATCACTACCTCAGGTAGAACAGCGGTATGTGAAATGTGTAGTTTCACTACACTGCCAGTAGGGGGCAGTTATCTTAAGGGCAAAAAGTTTAACAGATCAGCTAAGCCTAAGCTGAGCGTCACCATAGGTGACAGAGGATTTCTTACATTGTTTTATGTATTTGAAAGAAGATACATTATTCTTAAGTGTCTGCTTAATGGCCATGAAATTTTTAAGTGCTTCGTTTGAGCACTTGGTTATGCACATTTGTCCTTCGTCTCAGCGCTGGTGTCACCCTTCTTCTTCCTGCCCCGCCTCCCTTTGCTTCCTGTTCCTTCTGCCACCTTCCTGTCTTCCACCTCGATCCCTCTTTCCATTCCTCTCTCGCTCCCACCAGTAACAGATGACGGAGAGGCGGGGGGCCGTGAGTGCCAGTCCCCCCCCACCCGCCTCCCCCAGGCTCGGCATATGTCAGGAAAAGCGCAGTGCTTCTTGCTGTATCCAGGGCTGCCTCTTTTCGTGCCCGTCTGACTCTCCGAACCACTCCCAGGACACTTTTGGGGCTCAGTCCCCAGCACTCACGTGGGCCAGGAGCGCAGGTGGGCCTGGGGCACCCCCTGGGGGTATGGGAGGTACTGACAGATGCACACTCAGTCGGCGAACCCTCTCAGGCACACCGCCCCGGCCAGACCAGGTCCAGAAGCCCCGCCCTGTGCGCGAGGACACACGCGCCCCCACAGACTTGCGCTGTGACACATGTCCACCCAGTGCAGTCAGCTCCGATACCACCATCGGGATACCCAGGACCCCGCAGCATGACCCAGACTCACGGCACGCAGCGGTCGAGGCTGCTCCGCTCCTTTCTCAGATACACGTCTCTCTCCCTCCCTCTGCTTCCTTTCCTCCTTGCAGACCTGAGCCACACGTCGCTGGCGTGACGTTCAAAGGGCCCCGTCCTGCCAGCACACGCCTCACGCTTAAATCTGACATGACACGGATGTTTGGAGCCTTATAGAGTCTGTCAGGTAGAAAGATTACAGAGCATACATATTTATCCTTCTGCTCCCAACACCCCCCCTCCCCATCTGTTCTTCGCTGACACCCCCCCCCACTCTTCTGACTCTCTGTCCTCCCCTCAGTGCCCCGTCTTCTTTCCTCCAGCCAGATGTGATTTATAAAGACGGGGGTAGCTTCGAGGGGCAGGACGTCCTGGATGAGCCCGGTGCCTGAGCATGATGTCATCAGGTGTCCTCCATGACACAGAGGCAGCTATCCTATTGCCCACCTTCACTCTCCATTATCGTTCCCCTTTTCCACTCTCTCTATCCATCCCTCTATCTCTCTTTGTATCTCCCTTTTGATCGCCCTTTCTGTGTTTCTCTTTCCCTTCTTCACTCCTTCCCTCTCCTTCTGTCACCCCCTCTCTTGCTCTTTTTCTCTCTTTTTCCTCTCCCTCCTCCCTCTCTCCCTCCCTCTATCTCTCTCTCCTTGTGTCTCCTGTTTGATCTCCTTTTGATGTTTCTCCCTCTCCCTCCTTCACTCCCTCTCTCTCCCTCTTTCAATCTCTCTCTCTCTCTCTTCCTCTCTCTACCCAGGCCCTTCAATCACTCTGTACTGCTAGACATGTTCAAATCCTCGGTGACGTCTAAGCTATTTAGTCAAAGCACCATAACTGGGGGCAGTGAGTGGGTGGAGGGGGTAGATGAGCTGTTGGCTCTGGATGCATCGGCGAGGGGGGGGCACTGTGACTCGGTTGGATCACTGAGCGAGCCCCGCACCCTCTGTTTAGGCAGTTTGACAAGCGGCAGTTACTCTGATGGGAGACAGTGCCGGTGAGGGTGACAGGGATGCGGGGGGGGGTCGCGTAGGGCAGATGCAGCGTGGACAGCCCCGCGGGCCTGACGGCTACACACTGCTCTGCATAACTGGGACCAGTCAGGGGGAACAGGGCGGGGGGGGGGCGTTCTTCACTGACGCGAGCTGGCCAGGACATAAAAACAGACATGCACACGACCCATGGGACGCGATGAACGGCTCAGTGAAGAGAATGTTCATCAGCAGGTGGTCTTCTGGTTACTTCACCTTTAACAGATGAATATCAGAAAAATAAATATTCATGATTGGTCTTAGATGGACCTATTCAATTGTGCATCATTTTTTGATCTATGTGTGTGTGTGTGTGTGTGTGTTATGTTTATATTACAATATAATAAAACCTGTTATTTTGACATTGCGGGGACCATTTGTCAGGTCCCCCGAAAGATCTGTGAATGCAATCAAATGAATGCTTATGGTTAAGGTTGGGGCTGGGATTAGGGTTATGCCCATAGAAATGAATGCAGAGTCCCCACAATGATATGGATACCTAGTGTGTGTGTGTGTGTGTGTGTGTGTGTGTGTGTGTGTCCGTGCTGCATTCCAGACCAGTGCACATTCATCAACACTGTTGGCAAGTTGGCGACTCACAGGTCTGAGAGAGGGAGGGACTTGGCTAAAGGAAGCCAGGAGCAGCAGGAAGGGCCCAGACCCCCGAGGCCGCCGGCGCGTGTTCCCCAGCAGCCCCATCACCCAGCTGGGCAGCCTGTCCTTAGACTGCCCGTGCCCATGCCATCGCTCACACCGGCCCTGTCTCCTCGCTGACCTTGGGAAGGGAGGACGGGAGACCGGCAGCCAAAGAGAAAGGCTGGAGTCCGTCTTCGGAGGGGCCTCTAACAAACCAGGCGAAGGAGAGGGCACGCTGGGGAGTGACTGGGGCATCCGGCCCAGACCAGCATCGCCTGGACCCCAGCCTAACGTCACGCTGGGCCAGCCTCCTTTGTGTCCCTGTCACTCCCCCTCTCGCTCCCCTTCTCCTTCTTCTCCCCAATCCTTCTCTCTCTCTCTGTCCCTCTTCCATCTCTCCCTCCCCATCTTCATTGCTCATTCTCCCTCCTCACACTTTCTTTTACTCACGCTTCCTCTCCCCCCCCCCACACCACCAGATTGGTTTTGTATTGGCTTCTCATCCTTACATGTCACCTTCCCTCTTTCATTTTCTCTCTCTCTCTCTCTCTCTCTCTCTCTGTTACATATCTCCTTCAGAAAAAAAAAGGTGACAGGATGTAGAAGTTTAAAAGTCGTTTTTACATGGTAATCGGTTTGCAGATCAGTGCAGGTGCCGCGGGATCCGGTTGCCAGGCTGTGCGGATCAGTCGGATTTTAATCGAAACGCCGGGGAAAGAGGCAAGCGGGCAGACGGGCCTCACAAAGCGAGACGGACGGAGCCCTGAAACTCGCACTCCCCTCCGCTACGCTTCAGCTGCCGGTCCCACGCGCCCAGGCTCACTCCCTAATTTACGACACCCTTATTGATCGATGCTCTGCGATCGTGTACCGTCCAGTGGTTTTCCCCATAGCTGCCCTAGAACACATTTCAAGCACGGGCCCCAACGTGATTGGAAACACAGATTAATATATATATAAAAATGTCAAAATTATTTCCCCGCGCATAAATACCAAATACATATTTCTCATGCCCATATGACAAATAAGAACTATTAAATTATGTTCCGATGGCTGTAAATTGATTTAATTTGAGTTTGTTTCAGGAGGAGAGAAAAAAAATTAAGCCACTGTATAAAACACGGGTTTTCTTACGGTATTTATCGCCCTGCTTCATGCGCCAATAAATCTTTCTTTTAAAAGTTAGTTTTTTTCTTATAGTTTAGCTTCATCTCTGTTTCCCACAGCTCTGTTTCTCCCGGGGGAGGGGGCGGTTGATCACAGTGGCCTGTGACAGAGGGGTATCACCATGTCGTAATAACGCTCATGTCGAGCGTGGCTTGACACAGCACTCCACCAGTGAGAGAGGTACAGCGTAGGAAGAGATGAGGGCTACGATTGGCTGAAGGCGAGGAGCGGCGGCGGATTGCCGCAGCCAATCACCTCTGAGCTGACAGCGAGGTTTAAAACAGCCTCGGCCCGCATGCTGACTGCCCACCATCTGGCGATGCTGCCCCACACAGGGAATAAGCGAGGCCCCTCCCACATGTAGGGGGCTTTCATGGGCAGCAGTGGAGGCCCAGGGGAAAGCAGGCCATGTCTTGAGGGAGTGAGAGAGGGCTGTGGGGAGGATGGGGGGGGGACTCTCTTTTTGAGAAAGCTGAGTCAGCTGAATAACTTGCCTCGGTGTTACCCTGCATGTTTTGTGTTGAATTTTCCTCCCTCTGCACTCCGCCCCCAGCCTTTTATCGCCCCAGTGTCAGGGCCAGAACAAATGTGACAGCCAGGTCCAAGCAATGAAGTGACCAGGATGTTGACCGAGGGGGAGGGGGGGTTGCCGATTGTAAATGTTACCAAGCAGCAGCACACCACAGAAAGCAGAATACACATATATATGATATGTATCTGTTTTTTTTTATCATCTTTACGTGATTATTTGGGGGGGGGGGGGTGCCCCCCTCTGTTTGAAGACAACCATCACCACCCCTCCGGGATCCCAGTGAGTGAGGAATCTCCTCATGTCATAACTACACTGACATTAATTCACTCTGCGTGACTGGAATGAAAACACAAACTGTTTGAGACAGGGACAGGAACCAAGGTCACGGCTCGCTCGCGGCACGGGGTGGGCACCGTCAGCGCGGGAGTGGTCTGCGCTGCTTGGAGCACAATGCTGCACGTTGGCGATGTTAGCTGAGTATTACATAAGCAAGGGGTGCAAACGGGAGCAGGAATGCATGGCTGAAACACGCAGGCGCCGGAAATAGAGCCAGCCTCTAATGAGAGCACCGTCTCGCTCTCAAAACCTCCACTGCCTCTCAGCCCTGCCTCGTGGCGTTGGGGGGCCCAGCGAGTGGCTCTGACGCACCTCACAGCCGCTTCGACCCCCACAGGCTCCGCGGATCGCATGGCACTTCCGTTCCACGGACGCTGTTCAAGGTCATATTTACTCACACGGAAAAGCTGTTTTTTCCCTGCTCTTGTTTCATTAAAATCCTCAAGAGATTTATTTATAATCTTATTAGTCTGCTAGTGCTTTTATCTGCATCACTTTACAGTTTTACTCATTAATACAGCCTAATATTTTATTTAAATAATTCGCACTAAGTACCCCGCTTAGCTCAAACGGCAACCTTTGAATCATTGTCTGTCCTTAAACTCTCTGTCACCTGCTGTCCTTAAGCGGTGTGATGCACATCACACGGGCCTTGTGGGACAGTCGCTCCTCTGTGGTCATTTTTAACCGCTTGAGGGAGATTTCGGGTGAGCGAGGAGTCTTCCCTCCCAGATGTGAGGGTCTATAAAAATCGGCAGTCGTGGGCCACAGACTGTCAGGATGCTGCCGTTTCAACCCGCTGCGAGACACACATTAGTCACTACTGTACCCTGTACCGCTGAGCTGGAAGAGGAGCAGCAAAACCACCATGGGGAGAACTGTCTGAGAGGGCGGGGAGCGAGGGGGGGCTCCAGTGGAAAGGTGGGATCTCCAGAGACACAGGAGGAACTCCAGCTTCCCAAAACGTAGCCTCATGGCTCTTCTGGAACGTTCCAGATCCATTACAGCATTTCTGTGTGGGTCCATCCATGATTGATAATGCAAATGCAAGGGGGTGGGGAGGGGGGAGTGATAGATCTCAATATGCAGGATTATTATAGAGAAATGGAACATTGCCGAGTCCACATACAGCAAGCTGCTGTGTTCGCCGTAATAGGTCTTGTTAGCTGAGTGAATCATTGTTCGACAAAAACACTGGTTTACTGGAATATCTAACAGGGACAAAAGATTTGCTTGTATGTGGTACTGGGGGCTTGACTCTCTCTCAACACACCAAATAACGACCTGTCACTATCTACAAGACAGAGATAACCCCCCCCCCAAGAAAAAAATACAAAAGCAACACAAATTAAAAACAATGGCCCTTGAGACTGTGCGCTTCCACACCATTTTCCGGAATGACTAGTGTGAAATAATTTAATACTTACAGCTAAGAATAGGACGGCGTCGCCTTTTGACATCCATTCTAATACTAATCGTCTGCGAGCAGCTTGTCAGTAATGGCGTTGCAGGTGTTTGGAGGACGCTGATATCTCCATCTCAGCTTGCTAACCAGAGGCGGCATCTATATCATATGCCTGACCATCTATTACGTGTCATTTCCTGCGCCGGGACTCGTCTCCGCTCCCGCAGCTGTTGGCATGTGTGGGGACGTAGCGGGAGCTGTCTGAGGCGGACGTGTGCATTCTTTGCTTGATTTATCTTCATTTTTGTTCACTTGTTAGATGCATTTCACACGGTGACTCTTTTCTTTACGCTAGCCGCTGATTTACCGTTGCTGTTCGTTTCCCGCCTGTCATTTATGCTTTTACTCCTGCACTGTTTCACACTAACATGCACAGAAGTGGTCGCCAAATAAATTACTATAAATGCAGACATTTATTGGCATAATGAATGGCAAACTACTACTACAGGAAGCCTAACAAATGTGTTTTAGTCAGTAACCCACATTTCCTTGCATGGGCATGTTAAACGAGATCTTCCTGAATGTGTGAGCGGCTTTATATAAGCAGTTAAGGGGAACGTATGGACGTAAACAGGCGTTCTGCTCCTTGTGTTTTTGTCGATTTAATAAAAAATATGCCAGCATCACCTCCACTCAGGTGCTTACTGTGTGCAAAAACATTCATAATGTCTTTGGGTGAGAAACTTTTTATGGAAAATATCCCCCGACCAGGAAAGAGCAAGATAAACCTGAACTGCGACAGGAGAGAGCAGACCGTGCGTGTCAGCGTTGCGTCACTGAGCTTGGAACACCTGTGTTTGAGCTCAGGTCCGATACAGTAATCATTCTGCACCAGGCAGTAGGTATCTTAATTAAATGAGCACCGATGATATACGTATGTGTTGAAACTGAAGAACTTGGGGGGGGGGAACCGCTGACGTTAGCGGCGCGAAGTGTGGAGCCGGAGGGTGGAGCAGTTACAGTAAAAAAGAAAGGGGGGGGATCACATTGGGGGTAGTTTTCACGGACTGATTTTTCAGGAGGCCTACATACATTTGGTGCAAAAGGAGAGACGGTGCTGGAGTCCAGATAATACTGCTGTAAATTCATAAGGAACCCACCTAGGGGCACGACGAAATGCGAAAGATAAGCATTAACGATTAAAGGATATTTTTCACAGGAGAAATGTAAGCCAGTCGCGATACTGTCTGTTAGCGCATCGGTATGCGGTGAGAGAATGGGAAACCGCCGACGCTGCTGTCGGATAATGAAAACTAACGAGTCCAGGTGCCGCGCTGACCCGGGGATAAGGGACGGCCGGGCAGCATGTTTGCGCTGGTGGTTCGCCTTCATTACAAACCCCATCAATTCTCTTTAGGAGCCGCTATAGTATCGACCCAGCAGCTGAGATGCGGGAGCCGGTTCTACGACAGCCAAATGTGCATGCAAATGTTGTCACCTGGTGAACAGAGAAACGTGTGGATTTTAAGTCACCGAAGACGTTCCGTTCTTGCATAAAGTTATGTGCATTGCATAAACATAGTACTGAACTCCTATGTGTATATAATTGCAAGCATCAACTGATCATTCAAAGCTGCTCTTATACTTAAAATGTCTGCACAGTGACACGTCTGGCTCTTCTTAAACCACTATAAATTGAGGTCAATTACTAGAACGCTTGTCGAACTGCAGTGCAGTGCGTGGTCTTTGGCTCCCCCTAGTGGTAATATTTATGGCCCGCTGTGTTGCTGATCACAGGCCCTGGGGGACCGCCGCAAGGCAGACGACTAACCAGGGTCCGCGAAGAGGTGGATAGGGAGATATAAGATGATCTGGAAATGAATCAGTAATGTCGCATCTGTTCTGCACGAAAGGCTTTATTTTACATAGGATGCGCTATTTCTGCTTTACTTAGGCGTTTTTCTTGCTCTTTTCTTTTGGCCAGTATACCTTGGGGGTCACGTGGCTCACGTGAAATGGGGTAAAAGCTGTCCGGGAGTGGCCCCATGAAAGAAAATAGGTGTCCTTAGATATTGTTTAACATAAATTGTTTATTTATATAGCAACACATGCTATTTCTGAAACATATCGATATAAATCGATACAAAAAAAAACTTGTGTACAAAACAACTGGTAAGTACATGGCGAATATACATAAAAAACATACAAATCTGTTATTTTGTCAACCGATTCGAGCAACAAAATGATACATTAAAACGGAATCCAGCGGACGAGCTCTGAGCATATTCAAGAAAATTATTGAGATTGCATAACCAAAAGATTGCCGTTTATAGATTTATCTGGTTTCAGGAGTAAGAATTAAATGACCAGGAAAAAAATCCAGTGCAGTACAGGAGTAAGAAATATGTCAGTAATAAGTTAATCTTCGCAGCAGTGTTCCGGCCCCGTGTGTCCAGCGAGGTGCTTAAAATCTACAGCAAAAACCACAGCCTTTATTTTTACAGCAGCCACAGCAATACCGGCACAGGGACAGGTGGCTCTGCCGCTTCATCCTTAGGAGGACCTAAGAGAAAAGTGAACGATCAAGTCACTATATGGTCTGTGTGGAAATAGAAGCTCCTGAGTATTATCCTGGCATATTAACTTCACTTAGTCCGTCTGCTGCCCAGCATTAAGTAACTATATTACTGTAATATTATAGGCCTACCGAGTATATGCGGCATCTTAGTTAACGTTAATCTCTCCAGTTTACTTTAATGAATGTGCTCCAGTAGCGTACCAATGGATTGGTCTCCTCTGCAGCTGCGGGTGTCCAGCGCTCCTCAGTTCGCGTGTCCCCCCGGCCGGTCTCCTGTGTCACTGTCTGTCGGTGGAAATAAGCCCCAGTTAAGGTAACTTAATGTGATGATCGGAGCTCCAAACACGCCGCTTCTGGTCCATAACTGACTGGCGCTTACCTGGGAGAAGGGCACCGCCGCGGAGAGAAGGACGCAAACGCAGAGCGTCACGGCCACGATGCACAGGAGCTTCATTCTCACACCACGTTGCAAAGTTTCCTTCCGCTCCTCAACCGATCGGCTAACTGAGGCGTCTTCAAGCGCTGGGTGGAAAGTCACTTTCCAGTAGGTTGAAGAGAGGATCTGCTATCAGAATGCAGCCACATCAGTTTATATCTGTAATGCACCCTGTTGCCTCATATCCCACCCCAGCCGGCCCCGCCTATTCGTGTAATTTCTGCTATTTCATAACTCCAAATGAGAATGTTTGTTGTTTCTGCGTAGAAATATGACTTTGTGCATATGTCTATAACGACTTCGGGTCGTTTCAAATAAATTGCGATAAAGACGAATGTGTCATTTTGGTAGCCTATATTAATATTCGCATTAAATAACATCTTGTTTTGGTATAATGTTTTCCATTGTGGTCAAGACAAATAAATATATCTGGGAAAACATTTTGAGGCAAAAAGCAAAAAAAAAAAAAAAAATACGTGAATTCAGGCGCAGAACGTCGTAGTGAGACATTTTCACAGGCCTGACGCATGGAGTCCAAAGCAGGCTACATGATATATATTCCACACAGGCATAGCAGCGCTGTAATATTCAGTACGGATTTATTTCTCACATCTTTCAGGATTTATAACTGGACACAGATCCTTGCAACAGTCAAATGCATGCAGTTGTATTTATTAGATCATTTTCATACTTGACACTAAAACCAAAACAAATTACTCAGTAATTTCGTTAATTCTCCAGGGGATAAAAACAATTCAAATATGGATGACCACATTGTTCTTTTCCAAGGGGCAAAAATGAACAGTTTAAAAACATAATAATTTTCATATTTGATTTCCTCAAATGAAGCACACGTGAGAGTGTGCGTTATTCAACAGCTCGGTGAAAGTTATTTAAAAGTCTATCGGAGAGAAACCGGAACAAAAAGACTAGGGACGCCTTTCATTTAGGCCTGGAAATCAGCGTGGTAGCAGATATCCGTCATTTTGAGTTTTAATTCTGGAAAAGCCGTCCCTTTCTGTCGGGAAATTCCGGGGCATAATTGGGGAGGGGAGACAGAAAGTGGTCTTCGGAAATCCCGCTTAGGAATTCCCACTGAGGAACATGCGCCTTATAATGCAAATAATGATTTTCTTTCTATCACTGAGGTGTTGAATATGTTGGGAGCGTTTTATGAGTTTGGAAACGCTTCAAGCGGTATAAGTTTTCAATACTGCAATGTAACCTCTGTAATAGTCTGCATATCAGACTAATTAATATACCTAGATTTACGACATCTCAGATGATGTGATCTTATGATAATTTACTCTAAGTATTAAACAAATCGATTCACTTAATAAAGTTTTAAGTCAGACAAAACAGGCCACATATGGGCTAATGAGTTGGACTGAGTAAAGCCAGCATTTGCCAATTACTGTAGTTTACGATAAAACTAAAGTAGGACAACAACTGTCGTTTGGCGGACACCCCTGCATCAGTCTCGTTTAGCGATAACCTTTAACTCGGTTTTCTATCTGGCAGGTGTCCACTGTCAATAAAAATGGCTCTAATAACTGTTTTTGGATGAGCAATGCCAAAAATTGAACAGAACGCGATAAAATCGCATTACCAGAAGAGACTTAGAAATATACAAGTATAGAAAAACGTTGTCTATTAAACTGATGTTTGTTGTCTTAAGGTATAGAAAATGTAAACAGTTTTTCCTTTTGTCTCACTACACCGTTCTCTTCTCGCGGAATAGGCTGTATTTTCTCCTGGTGCAAAACATTTAAACTTTTGCCCTCCGACGCTAACATGCTAACCCATACGTTGTAAGCCAAACATGTAGAGGTCTGTTAAAAATCATAATAAATGGGAGCAAATGTTCCAAGTTATATGCAAAACATTTGCCATTAATGATACATATCGAATGAGAGAGTGGCTTTTTTCATTTTTTGGACCCCCTGAGATTCTGTCTTTTAACATTTTCTGTATAATATGTAGCCTACTAAAATCATACATCCTGAATTGTAATGTGTCTAGTTTTTTGGAGCTGTTACAGTAGCCTTTGACGCGGGCTTACCCCCTTGCTAACGGCACCGTACGGAAAGGAGGCAAACTGAATTATAACCACTGCCAGTGAAAATCCTTGAACTAAAATATCACATCCTGGTGGTGTATCACTTGTGAAAATGTTGGCACTTTGAGACACATCTGTGCCACAAAGCTGGCATGAGACCGTATGTGCTTTCAAACATCCTGCAGTGCAGTTACACTGAAGAACCCCGTGTAGCACTAAGGTGAGCTCACGGATGTTCAGAACATCTCCTCTTCTTCCACAGATGAGGAGGATGGTGACCATGATGTCCTTTGGAGAACATGGGCAGATGGGCTGCGTGTTCCCAGCCGTGTTTACCTGCAGCACAGATCCAAGGGTTTTCCCCAGCCGAGACAGGGAACGTGGAGCCGCCAACACTATCAGAGGGGATCTTCTGCTCAAACAGGACTGGGCTCCAGTAGGGCGGCCGCCACACACACGCACACACACACACACAGGACTGGCACCAGCCAAGGACACTGACTCCCCCTCCCTCCCTGCAACGCGAGCCATACAGGTACTTCTATGTGCCTCACTGCACCCCCTGGCTGTGACGCAATGTATCACATCTTTAACTAGGATCTAATACAAGATCGACAAGCGCAGCAAATGATTGCATCACATTCCATGGCTGAATCATTCTTTCCTTTACAGTCACATATGGGGTGAATCAGCAGCATGTATATATATATATATATATATTTAGTTGTGTTCAGAATAATAGAAGTATGTCTAAAAAAGTGAATAAAGCTGAAAATCCTTCTAATAGTTTTTATTTCCATACATGCAAATGCATGGGAAACACTACAAATTCTATTCCAAATCAAAACAAGAAGAGAAATTCATCACATTTGTGTTACTCCTTTACAGAAAGGGAAGGGAATATTAGAAAAATGTTTTAAGATGTTGCTTTCCTTTGAATCATTGAACTAATATTTAATTGTATAACCACTGTTTCTGATAAATGCTGCAGATCTGTGTTGTACGGATTCGACCAACTTCTGAAACTTGTGAACAGGTATTCCAGCCCAGGATGATTGGACTACATTTCTTGGTTTTGCCTCAGAAATAGCATTTTTGATGTCACCCCACAAGTTTTCTGTTCGATTAAGGTCCGGGGATTGGGCTGGTCACTCCATAACATCAATCTTGTTGGTCTGGAACCAAGATGTTGCTCATGTGTTCGGGGTCGTTTTCTTGTTGAAACACCCATTTCAAGG
>JAOYFF010000135.1:12794923-12820115 GCA_025773925.1 Cryptomyrus ogoouensis
TCTTATCCGCAAAGGGCCGGTGTGTATGCAGGTTTTTGGGATAACCTGTAGGTCAGCTGTTGAAACCCAGGTGTGAGGACTCTTTCAGCCAATCAGTCCTCTAATTAGTTATCTAATTAGGGAGTTGCAGCGAAAACCCGCATACACACCGGCCCTTTGCCGATAAGATTGGCCACCCCTGGCATAGAGGCTCCAGTAGGGGCCACCACAGGCTGCCCATGTCAGAGTAAATTAACCAAAATGTTTCAACATGACATAAACCAGTACCTTCTTTATACATGTAAAAATCATGATGGACATCCATATCAGAGACACTAAAATCTGAGGCACAGAGTTCCGGGTTTAGTGGTCGAGAAGCGTGTCGAGAGACGCTTATAATAATCGTGCAGGACAAGGTGTTACACCATTGTGTGTGAAACGTCACATGGGAGTTACAGGAAGGTGTACCTGCTGCCGGAGGAGCTCGTTGTCCACCTGGACCCGCTCCACCTCCTTGTAGCTCTCATGTAGCCGCTGGTTGTTCTGTCTGAGCTCCCGGATGTAATCGCAGGCCTTGGACAGGATGCCACCCTTGCTCTGCAGGGGGGGTGGGGGGGCACAGCACCGATTACTCAGGGGAGGGTACGAGACACGCATGACGTGAGGGACCCTTGCTGGGTGGGGCAGACCCTCCCACGCTGTCAATCAATGTCTCCCCAGGGGTTCCCATTAGGTAAGAGCAGGCAGTGATTGACAGCTTGCGGTAGCCCCGCCCACCTCGGCTCTGGAGACCTCGTCCCTCCCATCGCTGGCAGGACGGCTCACCGCTCCAGTCTTGCTGCTGTCCATAGTGCAGTCGGGTATAATTTTTGAGAGGGTCACAATCCAGTTGTTGATTTTATCTCGCCTCCGCCTTTCCACTGTAAACAACAAAAGGGGACGTTTCAGGGTCACAGAAACAGCCATTACTGGCTGCAATGCACGCTTCCGGACTTCTCCGCCAAAGGCTTGGTTCGTGCTGAGCAGCAGCGCCATCTAGTGGAAAAGGGTCAACATAACGTCAGACCGACCGCAGTGAGGCACATGAATTTGGTAAAGCCTACAAGTCCCTCACCTTCATTGTGTTGTGCTCGCCTCCTCTCGTCTCTCGGCGTGCGCGGACCGTCGATCTTCCTGGGTAGTGGGGCATTACGAGGAACGAGATCAGAAACCTTTCGCCACCACAAAACGACGTCGACAGCCGGATCAGAGCAGCAGAGAGCCTTCACGCAAGAAATCAGTCACTCTACACATGCGCATGGCAGTCACAGGGAACCCCCGGCCGGCGGCCTTGGTGGTGGGAAGGGCATGCTCTCCATCAGCGTGCCCAATCCAGCGAGCGGCCGTCCAGCCCACTGCAGGTCTGTAACCCTCACTTCTCCCTACGCGGAGAACCTCATCATCCGCACAGCCACCAGCAGGTTCACGAGCGCACTCCCTGTGTCTCTCACCAGACCGCCTGGGCAAACGTACCAACCTAATCTATCTCTGGCCCAGGAAGATGGTACGGCCCGCCTGCTCCTCACAGCACTGTCCCCAGGACACACAGTCACACCACAGACAAGACACACACACACAGCACAGAAAACAACTAGCAGAGTACACAGCATGAATGCAAGAGAATGTCTTCTGGTGAACTTAGGAATGGGTGGGGGTGGGGGTGGGGGCACAGCACAGGGTTATGGGGGGGGGGGGCGCTAGTCTTCTTAGGGGAGTAAAAGTTTCTCACCAGTTTAAACTGTCATGTTGCACTGGTCTGTTTTCCACTCTGTGGACAGCAGGTAGGGTTGGTTTTCACACTCATATTTACACATCATTGGTAAAAAGTATTAAAAGGCATTATTACAGAAATGTCACCTAGGTGTTTATAATATACACAAAGCAAACAAGAGAAAGGCATTTTCCTAGTAGAAAGCAAGCAGTGGTGGTAAGACATGCAGGTCCTGCTCCTCAGGGTACAATGCATGCATTCACCTGTCCACAGAGGTCTGCTCTGCATATACCCTGCTGGCCAGAAGCCAGCCTCACTGGGATGTGACCCAACAGGCAGCTCTCTGCACACATAACCAGTGCGGAATGGGTCCTCTGCTGCCCGGCCCCCCAGGCTTGACTTGGAAACAGAGCCTCTCCTCCCCCCTGACTACAGCACCATAGCAACCAAGACTAATTGGATTGGTAACCAGGTTAGACTTGCCATAACCCCGCCCACATCATCACTGCATTACCTGCATTTGGAGTATAAAACACTTGAAAGAAACTTTTTACAGGTTTTATAGGATCGACGGTCTGAGGTCATGGGTCAACCCCTCACTGCAAAGTAGAATCAGGCTTAAAGCCCTTTTAGAGCCTTCTGCACTGGACACCATAATTGTTGATTGCAGCAAGGGAAATCCACACATCAGAAACACTTAGACACCAGATGTCTTCAGTGCTGTATAAAAGATGAATTTCTACACCTTTTCTCTCTCTGGTGTAACAGCTTTGGGGACACAGAGGCACAGGGTCCTATTTATAGAACAAAATGCACCTCCATTGGTCACGCTTATATCCACAATGCCGACACACTCAAAGAAATGACCTACAGTCTGAGTGTGCTTATGGGAAAAGGCCCATTGAAGGCATCGTCTGCAGGGGTGTGCACCCTCACTTTGACAGTGAGTCAAGGAAAAAAATTAGACACTGTCACAGCCTGTCTGAACAGATCATTACTTTAGGTTACGGGGTGAGCAATTTAACAAGGAATTAAAGGGAAGATGGGTTCAGGACCAGTGGAGAGATTCCACAAGGACCCTCCATCCGAGTGACCTTAATTTCAGGGAGGTGAGCTACTATCCAGACCATCCCAAGATGACACCATTTCTGGAATGCCACATCAACACTTGAAAATGGTGGCCACTAGGGGGCGCAAGGCACTGTAAAACCAGATACCCACGTGGAGTAAGGGTGCGTGCGTGGCGCGATGGTCCGGGGTGTGCCGGACTGCAGGACGTCAGGGGGGGTCATCATCACATAGAACTGGCCTGGGGGACAGACGAGAGGAAGCCCGTTATGGCGCCCATCCCTGGTCACAGGGTTCTGCTAATAGCATACGGAGGGTGTGGGGCAGCCTCTGTGGATGCCTATAGAATTACACAACACAGGACGCTTTCAGAGCGGCCCGGCCGGCGTCATGATGGGTATGGCGCTGACTCACCCCCTGCCTGCGTGAGAGTTGGGTCGGCGGCGGCCTGTACCGACACAGCGGTGGCGGTCCCGTCGCTCACCGTGGCGGCAGGGAAATAGGCAAAGCGTGTCTCGCTGGCCACGGACTCCCCTGCGGGGCTGTCGCCATTACTGAAGGGGTTCTGGATCACTGCCTGTGAAGGGGGTGGGGGGGACGCAGCCATATGGTGAGCCCTCTACAGACCATGCGGGCTAACTCTCTGTCAAATAGATTTCTCTGCAGGAAGGCGAAAGCACAGCTCACCAAGAAACATACTTCATAAAGCCAAGTAATACAACACAGTGCACTACTCGGCATACTAAGCAGCGTTCTAGACCTGATTTAGGGGTCTATTTTGAGCTTCAGTCCCCCCAAAAAATAATTATTCCAAGACCATTTAGCAATTTGTCCTGTATTTTCGTGTACATTTCCGTGTCCCCCCCCCCCCCCCCACTCACCAAATTTTTACGGGGGAAACGACAGAGGCAGGGGGGTGGGGGATTTGGGGGTGCTGTCCCATATTTACTCAAGGGGCTGAGCCACCCCAACTGTCAAACCCTAAAATCGGCCCTGCTATCCAGTGAGGCTGAAGATTCGGGTGTCTAATTAGCTTTCTGAGCTAAAGCGACCACCGAAAAAATCAGCTACCCAGGTTGCTAGCTGGCAAGGCGGCACGCAGGGAAAGTAGTGCTTAAACATGACGTTTAATTCGAAGGCTAAAACAGGAAGTAGGGGCATTACATATGCAGCAGAGACAACAAGAAGTGGGAAGTGAAAGGGAATGAGTACCCAGTACCCAGAGCAGGATGACGGGACGGCGGACAGTCCTGGTACCTGCGCGACGGCCTGCGGGTTCCCAGCGAAGGCGGCGGTGGACACGACACTGACCGCCCCGCCTCCGTCATCCCCCGTCTCCAGCTGCGGATCCGTCACCTGGACGACGCGGTACGTCACCTGACCACAGTGGAGAAGGGCTCGACCTGTAAACGCTTCGAGCTACCGCACTCCCGAACGTTACCAACATTCGCCCGACGACACTCATTACCATATCTATTCGTACGGTCTCTCATTAACCTGGACCAGGTCAGGTTAAGCACTATGTATCGTCAGTAGTACTCAAACCTACAACCTTTACGGTCACAGAATATGTCTCTAACCACATCACCAACCAAAAAATACCTGCCATCAACCTCTCCGTAACCCTCATCGTGCAGCCCATCCACACTATTTGCTGCTTGATTTCTACTCTGCGTGTTTGCATTCTGACTTCATTGGAACTGCTCTGTAATTACTTACGTGACAATGGTGCACTTAAAAGCTGGTTTTAGTCAGAAGTACTATATTGAAGATTTGGCTTCTTCTTGGCTATTTTTAGGGCCATATCATGTGACACCCCCTTCCAACATGACACATGACACGACCCAAGTGCCAGTCCTGCTGATGGACTGAAGTCACATGACTGTCCACGGTAACTGTGACCATTGTGACTACAGAAAACCAGCTGCTTGATTTACCCCCCCCCCAGTCCTTTCTAATCACAACACTACTGAGCAGGCCTAAAATGAACAAGATCAGGTCTAACCAGTAGATATTTTAAGTAAACAAACAAATGTGTCTCATTATTAAATCAGGAGAATGGTACTGAATGAGGCAGCCACCTGTACCCCCCCCGCGCCAAGAGCAGCCCATCAGGCTTTGAGGGGGCGTGGCCCCCCCAGGACTTCAGAATCCCGTCTTACCTGCCCGCCGCTGTTCTCTGTGCGAAACTGGTACTGAATGTTGTGATCCCCGAAGGCTGCTGGCTGAACACTTGCTATGGTTACCGCGGCGTGTTCTCCACCACCGGCACTGTCTCCTGAGAGCACAGATCACAAAAAATAAAGCTAAGCAGAGAGGGGGGGGTGGTTATGGAATGGAGAAGGAGCACATTTAACATTTACTGGAACAGGAACACAGCACCAACACGGCCGCCAGCCAGACCCGGCCCAGTAGCCTGTATTACTCATTGAGCTGGGTGTCGATTTATAGGTGCTGAGTCCCTGTAACATCTGAGGTGGAGGGGGTCATTTAAAAAGCTGACAGCTTACCTTCAGAAATCTGAACGACTTCCTCCTCCTGTTTTTCGTGACTGAGGGGGGGAGAGAGAAGTGACATTGTAAGAGAAAAGTAGAATGGCTGGTTAAAAAGGATATTTTGTCATGTCACTAAAATTGGAGACTGGTACCTGTGTTTAGAGGAACACAGACAGCTGACCACCAGCACAGAGAGTAACAAAAGAGGATTGACCATTCTCAGGCTTCCCTGGGCCAGGACCCAATCCACATGGCATTACCGCTGCATTTCCCTCATGCAAGGACTGTAAATCAACTACTTACAATAAAACAGCCCCAATTAATCTCTGAAAACCTATCCTGGCCCGTCGAAAAAATAAAAAAGTTGCAAACACTACGCTGGTGATGCAGCTGGGAAACTACTACTGGAAGGCATCAGCTCTGAGACACAGCTGTTACCCACTTTCATAAAACCAGTTTAACTGAACTACAGCAACTGCCTACAGCTGTATACTGGACCAAATGTGGAGACAAACACATCACACACACACACAAACGAGGGCACCACAGGTAGATTATAATAATATAGCAGGTGAATAAACGACACGCCCCGCAGGACACTGTCACATAGGAGTCCTCGTTATTAAACGTAAACCAGACATCCAAAGCGCTTTCCATACACACTAAGCATATCGCTAAGCAAACCACCTATAATCGGATTAACTTGCATGCATTAAGCGGTTCCTGGGCCACATGGGACACCCTCGGGTTTAAAATTATACTAAAGAAAACAAACAGAAAATTCTGCAGCTCCGGAGAAGTAGCGGAGAAAATGGTGGCCGGGCCACTGGGGGGATGGACAGACGGACACTGAGGGGGAGGGAGGCACGGCGACGGGGACGCGTCCGTACCTCGCAGCAGCGTCCAGACTCTGCTCCAGCATATCCATGGGGGTGGCGGTACAAAGCGCGGGGCCGAGGGATGCGGAGACGGGGGATGGAGGCGCCGATCACGGGGACAAACACTCGGGTCATGTGAGAGAGGCCGTCCGGGACACGTGAGGCGGACACCGGCCGATGAAGCAAGATGGATACCGCTGGCGGAGCTCGGCCGTCTGCTGCTACTTCGCGCGGTCTCCGGCCCGTCCCTCCTTTGCGGGGGGCCCAATTCACGTTGGCCCAGCTGCGTAGAGTGTCGCCTCGGTGTATTTTGCGCTGGCTGAGGGCTCGCTTTCCACCTTCGCTATCCTTTTTCTTTTCGCTTTCCGTCCCGCCGTCGCCCTATCGGCTCGACCTGAGCGCCGCGCAATGCAGGAACGTATCCATCCGCGGGCGGCGGCAAAACACGGAGCGCGGAACGGCGCGGGTTCGGGGTGCCTGCAACAGTTCGCTACCCGTACTGATAGTGAAATTAGTATAAACATCAAAATAAGTGGCATTTCCCTTCCAGATTTTTGCGTCCGGTACGGTTTCGAAATGGTGACGCATTTAAGTCCAATACTGTCATTCAAAGCAAATTTAGAATTTTGTCCCCGAAATGGTGTTGGTATGGGTGAATCAGGCATGTTCATCCTTATTTATCCTGGGTTGGTGACGCCAATAAAACGCATGGATCCCGGGGGTGAACAGTTTCATACGCTAAAACGTCACGTCTCGCGTTGGCTAAATGTACGTTTTATAGAAAACGCATGACCACAAAGGAGGACGATGGTCACGATGGTTTCCCCCAGCTGACAGCGCTGATCCAATCCGGGTTTTGGCGTGAAACACATGATGCGGATGAGAAATGAGCATTTTTGGTGGGATAATGATGTGAACCTGCTGCATTAAAACGCGGCATTGGACATGGACTGACATTTTGCGTGTGTGTTTTGTGTTTTCTTACCCTCAGTACCCAGTAATAATCGTATATAACTGAACTGTGTGACGCGCCGGAACTATAACGGTTCTGCCTTGAGAGACTGGCGAAGTACTGCGGCTGCTCCCTGGGTTAGACGGAGTGTGTTGGAGGCGCGGGGTTACATGTGTAAATAAGGCGTAGCGCCGTTTTCAAAGCGCTACATATACACATATAATAACGGCCTCAATACTTCTTAAAGTAATTCTAAGTAATAGACGGCTGTATTCGCTCGTTTTTGACCAATGGTCTTTCATGTTTGAGAAGCATTTTTATAGGCTGGCATATGGTGGTGATTTTATTGTTTCGTTTGTTGCTCGGTGAGGTTCATATACTAGCGTCGAATAACGGTTGCGTTCAGCATGTTTGCAGTTACATTCGATATCTCAAGAGTTTTGTCATGTACACTGGGTATACAGTGAAACGCAGCTCTAAAAATAGACTATACTGTGAAAACAAAATGTACAAAATGTTAATTGAAAACGACAAAGAAAAAATATGTACATGCATGCGTATATATATAAATATATGTGCTATATACATACTTTAACAGAAACATTGCAAGTTAAGTAAAAGCTTTCAAAACAGTAATAATCATTATCCAGATGAATTATTTAAATAATTAACTTTATGACCCCTAAAAGTACCCCCTGTTAACCATGCAATTGATAAACACTCCAGCTTAGAAGCACACTTTAAAGTGTCTGTATTGGTCTCTGCTGCTGTTAAGGCTGCCCAATCTTGCCTTCAATGCATATTTAGGCTTTAAAGGCTTGTTGCCTGTCTTCTTGCATTTCATATGCTGGGAGTAATGTTGAGTAAAGTTGACACCAAGCACCATTACACATCACCACTAATTTTTAGGCACAAACTTAAGATTTGGCACATTTATAAACCACCCATGGGAGAGCTTTAACGTTGGAAGGAATGAGGCTGTTTGTTTGCCACATGTATTTTGCTGTGCTGTGGAATATTGTGGGGTCTTCAATGTATCGTTTGTTGCTAAGTATTGTTCCTATACTTGCATTGACTAATGGTTTCATTTATCATAAAATATTTGCAGTTATATTCAGTAATCCAATAGTCAATCGTTTTATTTGTCACGTACATATGGTATACAGTGAAATGCAGCTCTATAAATAGACTATACTGTGCAAATAAAATTGCAAATTGTAAATTAAAAATGACAGAGGAAAAATATGTATACATATACATGCATATATACAAAAATATGTGTTATATACATAAGCTAACAAAAACACTGCAGCTTTGGCGAATTAAGTAAAAGCTTGCCAAACAGAGTAATAATAATCATCATTAAAATTAATTGTTAAAATGATTTATTTTATGGCCCTTAAAAGTACCCCCTGTTACCTTGTAAGAGAGAAATTTTTGAAAGCTGGTTAGCCGGTAAATGCCTTCTCGTTAAGTGCTCATAAATATAGGCCAAGCCTGTTTGAATGACCATCCATCTAATCATCTTCCAACTATAATAAACTGACAATGTTAATGCTAAAAGGCAGGACATGGAGTGATGTGTGGCTCTGTGGGTTACGAATGTTCCGGAAGGTCTCCAGTTTGCATCTGATGGCTGGCAGATTTACCATATCACTGTTGGGTCCATTAGCAAGGCCTTCCACTTTCTCCAGGGCTGCTTACTGACAAGCTTTGCTATCACATGTCTGTTCCCTCCATGTTGTGTGGGTTTCACTCTTTTGAATGATTAATTACATTTATTCCCTGATGCAGTGAGGAGACATATACAGTGTCATTGGTATACTGAGTAACAGTGTTATCTTACAGATCCCTGTTTGAGGGTTTGTATACTGTGCGTGTGGATTCTGCATGTTCTCCTGTTGACTGGGTTTCAAATAGCAGTCCAAATAACTGCAGTTTGACATCTCATTCACCCTAAGTATGTGGACCCTGTGATGGACTAGCGTCCAATCCAGGGTGACCCCTTATGCCTGTGCTTCCTGGGAAAAGTTGGGAAATGCAGATTAATCATGACAGTCCAGTGAATTACTGGTTATGGACAATAATCTAAAATAAACCTTTTATCGCTACTAAAAACCATACATTTATTTATTGCATATAAGCACTATTCAGGAGCTAATTTAGATCTGCAATTTTTGGGCAAATTTATTTATTTATTTATGGCGCACATCGCGGAGTTTCCAGGCGTTGTATCAATAACTGTTTAACGAAGTTGACCTTTACCCTAGATATGGATTCTCTACGGAGAGAGGAACCATTTTTTCGTGGTCGTTGTTTGCAACCAAATATGTAGGAGCACGCGCGAAACTATTGGCTGGTCTAGTGCTGCTTTTGACCTTACGCATTAGCTCCTCAGATCCCGATTGGATATTTCCCAAATTTGATTGATAGCTGGGACGTGAAGCATTTTTCATTGGTGGTACTCTGGGCGGATCCACAAGGGCCCGCCCCCTAATACCTCCCTTGGTATCACGACGAAGTTCCTCCGGCTTGCTCTCCTTGAGCGAAACCTTGTCTATCTGTCTCTTTGGAACATATATGGCTGCCCGAGTTCTCGTCGGTGTTAAGCGGGTCATTGACTATGCAGTGAAGGTACTTCCCGCGTTTTTGTTTCACCTTCATATGAGCGTCGGCCATTCGTCGTTTTAGGGGTTTTGGGAGAGCTAGGTTGCAAATAGCTGTTACTATTGGGTCGGCGCGCAGCAAGGTCAGCAGCAAAACCACCGGGTGTTAACTTTTTTTGCGCTATTAACATAACAGTGTATAATAGCATGATTTTAACAATTATCTTTTACTGGAGAAGTACATTTTAGAATGCATTAGTGAGCACCTAGGAATTGTTTTGCTTAAAATAAATAGACACTTCATCCGGTGTTGTGTGATCCTTGTGTATGATCACGAGCTCAAATGAACAGTAAGTAAAAAGGATATTTTCCGTAGTTGAACCTAAACCTCTTTGCTTTTTTGGGTTGTGTTTTGTGGAACCGAGGTTGCATGACGTGCAGGCGGTTGCTGTGCCGTTACCATGAATCCAGCTCTGCGTGCACGTTCTTTATCAATAATAGATCGCTTTGCTGAAACGTCCTATTAAAAGTTTGTCATTTTTGGATTCTTCGTCATAGTCGGTGCAGCCCTCTAACTTGTATTACAGTTGGACAAGTTTAAACAACGGTTTGGTATAAACCTCATGTGGTCCTACAGTCAGCTGCCCTTATTATCTGACTGTATCTACTAAGTAAACAAACCACGTTCTTAAAACTACAACTCTACCAGGTATCTCCCCCACAAACAATTATCAACCAGACGAGGTTGAAGTACACAAATAATGTGACGAGCAACAGCAGGACACAGACAATCAGTCTCCCCCTACCCGGTGCCTTAGGTACTGTATGCTACATAGCAGTCTGTAGTTATGCTACTTGTACGCTAACTGGTTTGGAAGGGAGTTTGCCTGGCGATTGAATTGTGAGCTTAATTAATAAACCGCACTGAATTTGCCTGATGTGATCTTCCGATTACTTTAATAACTGAAAATTTAACTTCATCTTAAGTACTAGTTTGGCAGAGTGGTGGTTTATGACGTTCTTGGCATTAAAATGGCCACAAAGCTAGTATTTCATTCCTACTGAAGACCCTTAGTGAGGTATCGCACTTATGAATGTCACTAAGCTGTAGAGTTATCAGTGAATTGTGCTGCAGGGAAGCCTTTCAGCTACACTGGCCTGGAGATCAACCCTATTGAAATTGGTTTGTGGTTTCATGACTGGATCCTTCGTTTCTCCTGTTTTCTTGGTCATTGGTTTTATTTATAGTTATTGACCGTTTTGCCTGATATTATTAAGAGTGTGATGCATCTTAGCGTTTAAATGGCATCTTTCAGCTTACGAGTCTTTAGGCACAGTTGCCATCTGTTGCTAGAGGTTCATTATCCTCAGACCCTGAGGACTGCAGCTGTAGGCCCAGCGTCATGGCAGCATGCTGGAGGGGTGCCTGTGCCGGCTTCCCAACTCCTGACAAGCCGTTTCTCCTCGTCCCGCTTACCCTCAGGTCCGCGTGAAGCCGGACAACACCGGCGTGGTGACAGATGGCGTGAAGCACTCGATGAACCCCTTCTGTGAGATCGCCGTGGAGGAGGCCGTCAAACTGAAGGAGAAGCAGCTAGTAAAGGAGGTGGTGGCGGTCAGCTGTGGCCCCCAGCAAGTGCAGGTGGGCTGGGGGAGTCACTTGGTTTATAGAGGGTCACCTCTACAGCTCTGTGAACAAATATGTCATGTGGTGAAAATGATTCACATGAATTCTCTTTCAGTCCTGTTTTCTCCTGCCAGGTGTCTGTCTGCGTTTTGTGCATCGTGTGAGTATTCATGTTTACGGCCATGATTCCATGTGGTTTGTAGGAGACCATCCGCACAGCTCTGGCCATGGGGGCGGACCGCGGCATCCACGTGGAGGTGTCTGGGAAGGACTACGACACCTTGGGCCCTCTGCAGGTCTCCAAGATCATGGCCGCTTTGGCCAAAAAAGAGGAGGCCAATCTGATCATCCTGGGCAAACAGGTACCTGCAGTCCTGTACATGATGGACAAACACGGAGGTTCTAAGTCTCCAATTCAGCCTGAAGCTTTTCGGTGTATGCTGTGGACTCTGCTGTCACTGATGGCTCTTCATTTTGATGTGTGTGTGTTTTTTTTTTTTTACAGGCAATCGATGATGACTGTAATCAGACTGGCCAGATGACTGCCGCCCTGCTGGACTGGCCTCAGGTCTGCAGGCTTCTAATCTTTTGTTGGCTTTCTGGGAAATATGGGTCTCCTGAAGCTTAGTTGAATAGATGGAATTGAAATCATTGATAAATCTCACCTTATCTTGTTTTCACACCTCTAGCCTCTCACAAACTATAAGCCTGAGTGAAAGGGGAATGCGGAATGCAGACAACAGCTTGTTCACAAAAAAATATCAGTCATTTTGATTTCTCTTGTCAGATTCCAAAAGTACTATGGGTATTTTTGTTGGATGGGGGCGCAGTTACACTGTGGAACCACCAGAGGGACAGATTTGGTTTATTTGGTGTCCATAGTTTTAAGATGACACAGACTGGGTTCCGTTTAATGTAACTAATGACTAGGTGTGAGAATGAGACTGGGAGACGCAGGTAAGGCTGAGATGATTGCGCTGCCGTTCATTCGGCTTACAGTGTACACTAGTTGGCATAGTGCTGCCAGCCATATGACCAGCCCAAATGTATTTTTACATATATTTAGTTAATTCTATTTTTTAAACTGTGGTTGTATGTGCGAGTAGTCCAAAGTGACATAGGTTGGAGACAGTCTCTAAATCAGATGATGTATTTGGGCATTGATCTGTTTCATGCTTAGGGAACGTTTGCCTCTCTGTGAAACCGGCTGCTCTCTCTCAGGGTACATTCGCATCTGAGGTGGTCCTGGAGGGTGACAAGCTGAAGGTGGTGAGGGAAATTGACGGCGGCCTGGAGACTGTGAAGCTGAACATGCCGGCCGTGGTGACAGCGGACCTGCGGCTCAACACCCCGAGATACGCCACTCTGCCCAACATCATGGTAACGGGGGCCATTTCCTGCATGGATTCCATATACACTACCAGTATGGGAAACCAGTCTGTCCAGGCTTAGTCATCATATGTGGACATTGAATTTTTACTAGTCAAAATTAAAAAGTAAATTTTAATTCATCTTCAATATAAGTTTTTAATAATGAAAATTGAATTTTAAATAAGGGAGGCAAAAATTCAATGGAAGTCAATGGAAATATATTACTAGTAAAAATTGAGTTATAGATACCAATAATGAGAATTTTCACTAATAACAATACAGTTCTTATTGTTAAAAATGATTTATACTAGTCATAATTGAACTATATCTGAAATTCATACTTTTACTGGTCAACATTGATTTTTTACTAGTAAGAATTATCATTTTTAAGTTCTGCTTATCCTATTAAAAGACAGTTTGGATTGCCATACTACCATAGTTTTCTGTCAGTATGGTTCATACCCCGGCTGGACTGAGCTGTGGCCTGGTGGTGTATATTTTCTGCACGCAGAAGGATGTGGCTTAACGAGAAGGAAAGCGTGCTTGTGTGGAACACATTGGTTGGTGTGGATTAATAGTACAGATCTACTCCTCTTCCTCCTCCCAGAAAGCCAAGAAGAAGAAGATCAGTGTGGTGAAGCCAGGGGACCTAGGTGTGGACGTGACATCGCGTTTGGAGGTGCTACGTGTGGAGGAGCCCCCCCAGCGGAAGGCAGGGGTCAAGGTCGAAACTGTGGAGGATCTGGTCTCCAAACTCAAAGAAGGTGGAAGGATATAGAGGAGGCAGGAGGAGGGAGTCTGCACAGGGACAGACTGGGAGGTAAATGGGTCTAAACAAAGCTGTATTTGAGGGGAAGGAAAATAAACAAATGACATTAAAATGCAGGCATGGTTCTTACAGCCAGGGATTAGCAGAGGTAGGCATAGCCAGGAGGTTCTCACAGAAAGAATGTTGCCTTTTAGAAATGTCTGAGGGGCTGCTACCCCAGGCCTGCACAACATGCGATGACGATATCGGCATTGTATGTTATGTATACAGTTGTTATGTCGCAATGGCTACAACACTCAGCTGGGTGGATACTGTGAATAAGTAAAGCTAAGACAATCATTATCATTTTTGTCCTTGCTGTTTGACTCACTCATAGACAGTAGCGGCTTTAACGAAAATGAGGAGAAAAGTGATTAAGAACTGGTCAGCAAAAGATGTTAATCTTCTGTTGTGTGGAAATAATTTGTATTCCATAGAGACGATATTGAGCAAAAGCGAGTGATTTGTCAACACTGTTTTGTGTCTGTTGGCAACTCACCAACTTATTTGACAGACTCTGTTGGTAGATTATAGCCAAATAAAAGTTGTAATTGTTTATTTTGGGTAAATTTCCGGTTACTTTTGTTTTAAGTATCGTGACATTTATCGCAAAGATATCAAATATCGCAGCATAAATCTTTTCCAGTATCATTCAGCCCTGTGCCCACGCTGATATTTCTGTGTGCTGAGAGGAATCAGATATGGCTGCAAACAGACAGGCTGCAGGTGTAAGCAGTCTCATTGTTTCTCTTACAGCCTGGCTGCGGTTTTTTAAACAAAGATGGAAAGAAGATGGGGGAGGGGGCGGAACCAGCCAGACCGGCAGGATGACTCACCATCAGGCCGACTGGACTCCTGTGCATCCTGCTTCTCTGTGTGCCTCATTGTCTCCCTCTGAATGCTGAAAGTGACAGTGCTGCTGTTAGCTGTCCCACGGTGGTGGGGGGGGGGGGGGGGGGGGGTGGGGGGGTGGGGGGGGGGAGTGACGATTAGGGTGCCGTCTGCCAGCCAACCCGAGTGCGTCTGAGTGACACCATACCTCTGTACCCCTCTGTGTTAGGCCCAGCGCCCCACAGGGAGAATAGTATCTATTGTCTGTCACTGTGCCACATTAAACATTCATATCTGTCACGGTGACAGATTAATAACTTTCCTCAGACTGTCCCAGTGAAATGTTGTGTACAGTAAATGCTTGTGGATTAGTTCCCCCTGCACCGTGTCTCCCAGGATGGAACTGCCTGACATTTTAAACATAAGCACTATTACTGGAGAGTGACAATAAAGCTTAACTGGTTTTCTTTCCTATGTAAAACCTAAATCCTTAAGTGTGTTTGGCCAACTGTGACATGAAGAGGTAGCGGCCACCTAACTGGGGGAACGACTTGCCCAGCTGGCACTGCTGGGCGATGTCAACAGATGTGACAATGACAAGTAGCCCAGACACGCCTCTACGTGCTCCACTGCATCCAGCACATGTTCTCCTGCCCATTCTGGCAGGTTCCTGAGACTGGCATAATAATGGCCTTTTGTAGGAGTATGACGAGGTGGGAGTAGACTGCCTGCACCTTGCTTACAGCACCTGTTACCTCTAACCATGTAGTAAAGTACACAGGAATTCATTGTGCTGGACAAATATATACCATCAAGTTTTGTAACTTTAAAACATTAGAAAAATATCAACTGGCACCAGAGGCCCTCCCTCCCAGACAAATTGTGCTGTGGGAGCACGAAAAAAAAGTTAGACAATGGGGTGCTTAAGTATTACTGCTTTGTGTTCAGACTGTATGAGGCTCGGGTACTTGATACAATGTTAGGTATGTGACACATTTACGACTGGTAGGTCAAGTGATGTTGAAGTATTTTAAAATTGGAGTCCGTTGACGAAAATAAGAGATGGCAGGAAAAATTGTTGAACTACGCTCTCGGTGAAAGGAAGAAACCAGTCACGCGAGTCGAGTGAAACCTAGATATGGAAACACGAACAGATCGAAACTTCAATATTATCAAAGCACGGTTTATTACGGAATGTGCCCGCATGGGTACACGCAATTTGTTCATATTAAACGAGTACTAAACTCATCCCATGCGCCAGTGCTACCGGTTACTTAAGTCGGGCTGCATGATTTTTGCATTGTATTCGACTGGTGTGACAGAATACAAGATACAGTGATCCCCCGCTAGGCCTATATCGCGGATTTTTCCCCGACGCATCACAGTTCTCTGCGGGGTGTGTGTGTGTGTGTGTGTGTGTATATATATATATATATATATATATATATATACACACATACACAGCGTACAGAGTTCTGTAGCGTCTACCAGATGTGAAAAAAAAGATGTAAAAAGTTTATTATGATTATTATTTATTATTAGTTACTATTATTTATTATTATTATTATTAGAGTTCATTATTATGTTACTCATATCCTTAGCCGGACATCCACATATCATGTGTGTTTACAAAGTGTATTTTAATAAGCTACATGTATTTAAAGCGTGTGGGATGGGTATTTTAAGGCTTAAACTATAAAAATGTTTGTTTATATGGTATTTCTATATCGCGGATTTTCACCTATCGCTGATGGGCTTGGAACGTAACTTCCGCGATAGGCGAGGGATCACCGTATATCCAATATATTAAACTTGATATGCATCTGAAAATGCCGCGCTTTAACCAATATATGGGTGCGGAGGGCCCAGGACGGGTTGCTAACCCATCAAATCATTCTCGTTCATTTATTGGGATATCTTGGAATTTGTTCTCAAAACCCCTCATTCAGCCGAACAGACATCAAGCTTTTTTTTTTTTTTTACCTAAGACGACTGAAAGACAGACTCAGGCTCAGTTTAAAAGAAATCAAAATGAAAGCAACAACGCTGGAATAATGCCATCAATTGAAATAGGTGTATTACTGTATATATCACGAGCAGAAACATTACATAATTGCATGAATCCCTACAAATGCATCACTAATATCTAAACCAAAGATCAATCAATCTTCACATCTAGTGCCAAAAAAACCCATGTTGTTACTGCCCTGCAAAAAAAAAGGAGACAAGGTAATTTTCACTCTGGATACCGTACCCGCTGTTTCGCGATCCTTACAGAACTGGGCAGATCCCATGCATGCCTCTCATACTGCGGTATAGAGGTCATGCGTGCAACCAGGTGAGTTCCGCGTTGCCAGGTGGAGCGAGGCGGGGCGGTATTTTAACACGCACGCCTGAAAGAAATTTCGTAGGAGACTGTATGTATGTAAGGCAGACATGCGTGAAGATGCCGGTAGTTCAGCTGCAGATAAACTGATGTTTCGGTGATCAGAGAGACCTGAAGTTTAAATGCGCGATGCCGGTCGATCGCAGACGAGCCCTTCGGCGCGTTTGCTGGGGAGTCTTTACCACTTTACTGTTTGCAGGTAAAAAAAAAAAAAATCCCTCACCGTGTTTTCGTTATTGAAGCTCTTAAGACTGGGCTCCTGCCATAAGATTGGCGTATTGGTATTCTGTTGGCATAAAACAGCGTGGACTGGGAGGACTCAATGGACGTTAAAAACCGGGTTTTTCAGTGCTTTTAGTATTTTGAAGGTTTAAAACTAAAATGTTATTGACTAATTTGTGAGTATATGAAAGCCAAGTTTTTTTTCTTATCTGCTAGGTAGGTCTATTATTATTGGCAGTGAATGTAGCTTACATTTAATTATTAAGAACATATATCAATGACTTAATTTTTCTGAATCCCACGTAGGTTCTGCAGATTGCGACCTAAGTCTCGCAGTCCAGAGCCCCCCTATGGTCATTGCCAAGGCTGGTAGTAATGCGATTCTGAACGTGTCCTTCGCTGGAGCCCAGAATCCCTTAATAGTGTGGTCTGTGGGCGCATTGCCTATCGTGATCTGGGCGGTGAGCCCCAGTCCCCCAGACATCGCCCCTAATTACGCGGGCGTCGTGTCGCTGATGCCCAATGGCTCACTCGTCTTCAGCAACGTACAGAAGAATTACAGTGACACTTACACCGTGAGCGTCACTTCGGTAAAGACTGGTTCTTTACTGAAGACCGCCAGTATCACTCTCCAAGTCTTTGGTAAGTACGCCGAGGTTAGCCGATAGGTTGCCTGAATTTTGATGTTTGAGTGTGAGCAAAATAATTTGTTCTTTCAAATACTATATTTAAATCCATTCCGCCGCTGTTGTGTTTTGCAATGTCGAAGCAGTTTGCTTCAGGTAATTCGCTCAGTATCCCAAAATTAAGTGGTTTCCAAGAACAAAAGACTGAAAATCAGCAGATTATGATTCCTTGAGCGTCATTCTCCAGCAGCACACGGCTAACCAAGCGAAGTGCTGCTTTAACTTGTTTTAGTTACGTATTACTGACCTGACAACGTGAAATCAGAACTGCAAGGAAACTGGTCAATAAATACCCACCATTAAAAAGGGATTCCACTATTTGATTTTCGAATGTTTCCACCTGCAACGTCTGTGGTTGTGTGTGTATACAAAACAAAACTGCATATATAAATTAAATCACTGGACCAGGCAGATGAGAGTAATGGCACAGAATGTAGGTAGGGAAGGATATAGTGGGAGTTAAATACTTTGAAATGAGGAAAAAAAGAGAAAATGGGTGCTTCTTGGCAATAGGATAAAACTGAATACTTGCCATCCAAAAACAAAGACATCCATCTTCTAAACAGCTTATTCTGGTTGTGGGGGAAGTTGGGCTGGAGTCTGTCCCAGGCAGCAGAGGACACGGCTGGTGTCCTAATGACACATTATTGATGTTTATGACTCTTGTCATAAACGTCACTGTTGTCATAAACATCAATAATGTGTCATTAATATGCATGACATGTGTCATGTCATTCTTATGACGGTTACATGTCACCCTTATGCAGACTGCTTCAAGTAAAGTGTTGCAATGAGTTCATCGGAGCATAACCCTATCATGGGTAGAGGAGCTTCCGTATTTGGCTTCCACACGGTGCTACGCTAGTGGTGCACAGCTTCAAAGTGCAGAAATTCGTTCTGCCACATTTTTTCTTGCCCGTTAATTGGATCCATTTAATCAGTTTATTACCTCACCTAATCAAAGCCTAAGTAAATGGGGTGGAGCAGAGCTGGTAGCCCCTGTGTTTTAGTGAGTATTTCTGAGATTTTCTTTTTCTTCCTCTACAGCCCCACCTGTGTGCTTGATTCAGAGCGCAGATACAAATCTGAATTACACCTGTCAGACGCCAGGAGACACCATTTCAGGGCTGTCCTTCCCACAACTGAACGAGACCTTCTCTACGAATGGGAGCTTAAGCCTTGTAGTACCACCAGCTCAAAATCTCAGTGGAATGGCAATCTCTTGCATTGCTAATCAGATGAACATCACGCAAAGCTGCAGCGTGACAGCTAGTAAGTGCATGGTCGGCAGGAATGTAAGCACAGAGTATAGTATAGAGTATTGTACATCTGTCTATACCTCTTGTTACCATATATCATGGGCAGGTAGTGGCAGTTCATTAAGTAAGGGTTAAATTAGGGTTAAACAATTGTATGTTTTAAAATGCAGAGCTGCGGAGGCTTAGTTATCTTAGCTAGTTGATGACCAACCAGGTTTGGGCAGTATTACAGTAATATGGTACTGTATTTTAGATGTTCGGGGGGGCACCAATGCTCTGGACTTTTATTACCAAGATTTCAAAATACCACAGTAGCATTGCTGCTGAAAATACTGCCAAAATACCATATGGTACAATGTCTAGATGGTATGACAGTATGGAAAATAATATACCGCCCAAGCCTATTCTCCATCCAGCTGAGCACCACGCATCATGTGAAATGACAGTTGCATGAGCATAGCTGCAATGTTAATACTGACATTGTACGTTGTGCAGGTCTACTAGGAATATGACAGTCTGTCCATAAGAATGAGGGATGGAGCTAAATCATAACAAAAGACTAAAGGAAGTACATCTGTATGCTTTTAGTGGTTTGTTACTTCAGAGAGTATCTGTACCCTGTTTGACACACAGTCATGTTCTGGTCATTGTAGAAGCCCCTCAAGGCTTCTTACCCACGGTCTCAAGCACAGTGAGCAATGGGAACCTGGTGGTCACCATCACCTGTGCCATCGGGTCTGTACCAGCAGCCAACATCATCTGGTCCAAAGGCTCTCAGGTCCTGTCAAACGGAGGGCCGTATCAGATCAGCAGTGACACCACACAGCTGAACATCACCAGCTTCAACCTGACCGTGTCTGACCTCAGCACCTACACCTGCAAGCTCAGCAACCCTTTTGGACCTCTACAGAACAGCATTCAGCTGATAGGTAGGAAGATGATCTGTAGCACAAACATGACGCAGATTCATTGTGGTTCTGTGGGCCTCCTCCAGCACCAGGAGCAGGATCTTCTCCTTACTGCTGCTCTCCTCCCTACAGGCCCCTCAATCTCAAATTCCAGCCTTATCTCCAACACAGCAGGCACCATGGTAACACTGACCTGGGATGTCCCTCTCACCTCTGTCTTCACAGGTAATCCCACAGGAAGAAATGGGAATGATGAAAATATGTACAAAGGACAGAATTCTTTTATTATCAATCTAATTGGGTGTAAAATTGCTTCTTGAATATGAATGTCATATATGCACAGGGCGTGTGTTCTATTGCTCAGTCACTATGTCCACCCCTCTGTGAAAAGGCTTTAATATCCAGATGGAGGGACCTGCTCTCCAGCCCAGCAATGGGACAAACCAGCGTAGAAAACGGGACACAGGAGGTTTCCAAACCATAGCGGTGATGCCAAGCAGCGCCCGGAGCAAGCAGATCTCTGGGCTTGACCCCAACTCCAACTACTTATTCCAAGTCGTCCCCTTGGCAGGGAGTGTCACCGGGCCGCCTTCACAGAACTACAGCGTTGGACCAGGTGGGCCTTTCCGACTTTGAGGACAGTGATTCAGCCAATGACAAGCCCTTAATAGGAAGGGTTTTCTGTAAACCAGGTATCCACAGTAAATAAGGCTTATTTAGCTCCTGTAAATAATGACATTTCTGTGTTTATCCTGCCTAAACGCCTCCATGCTCCCTTGCCCAATTCAGAAGCAAATATTTTTCCAGGATCCAGTTGAATCTGTTCATGGTCAGGAATGAGAATGCAGATTCTCGTATGATATGATACATGAGGAATTTTCCTTTATCTTTATCTCAAAGTCTTATACGCTTCCAGTTCCAGGCCAAGGACTGAGCAAGGCGGCCATCCTGGGCCTTGCTATTGGAATCCCCTGCGGTTTCCTCCTCCTCCTCATCATCATCGCTCTCATCATCCTCTGTGTCGTTTGCTGCAGGCGGAGACGTGAGACATTTTTTAACATAATCCTTGGGCCTCCTCTTCTTGTTACTCATAGTGAAAGCTGTTCGTTCTTTGTTTTGTAGGCCAACAGCAAACGTACCCTCCCCCCAGGGCTTCTGAGAAGGTAACCTGTACTCCTTTCCCGTTAAACTGATAAATTAGAACATTAAATGCTTTATTTTCCTTGCTTCACATATGGCCACAATGATTATAGTACTGTTACTGCCCAAGTGATGATGGTATTTATTCAAAAGCATATCAGATAAGTACATTTCAATAGACTGTCAATGTTTTATCATTTATTATTGCTAGCAGGGTAAACCTCTGTGCCTGTGATCTGAAGGCTGCCTGTTTGAATCCCATCCTTGGTATAATAGTCACAACTCCATTGGGCTCTTGACCCCCACAAAAATGCTCCAGGACTGCCACATTAATGGCTGACCCCGTGCTTAGATCCCAGTTTTTGCTCGCTCTATCTATCTGTCTGTCTGTCTGTCTGTCAAAGAACAAGATGGGTTACAAAGAAGCACTACAAATAGCAGTACTTCTGCAATATTAGCAGTACTTCTGCAATATTATTTTTGTCTTCTTTTAAACCACCCTAGACCCCTTTGCCTTCTTATTAGTGGGTCGGTTACATAGAGGCACGGCTAATGGAAAGGCAGCGTCTGAATGAATGTAGCTTGAGCCACACAGCATCAACCCCTAAAGATGCTGACCAGTCTGTTCAGCCAATAACGCAGGATCACTAACGAGAAATGCTGTGATCACACAGGTAGTGACAGGCCAAACCAATCTGAACACCCCGCACAATCTGCTCACTGGAGGAATTCATAATGGGTCTCCAGTCAAAAACCCCAAGGTATTTCTGGGTGGAAATGCCCCTGTTTCTTGCCCTTGTTGCACACCTCCCTGTGGGTGGTACAGCTCTCACTCCTGTACTAACCATTCTCCTTTCTCTCCTAGGGAATCCCCGAGCGACATTTACCCCTCCCCTCCACAGGGACGCTTTCCCCTATGCGGATGGCCACAACTGTTTAAAGAAGAAAAAACTCTTCTGTCTTGCACTGATATTTTGATGTTTTTATATTGACAGAAATGTATATCTAGTATTATGTTGTTCTTTCTATTGTAATGATTTGTATTGCTACATTTTATAAATAAACACCTCAACATTAAGTACAAGTTTAGTTTATTGTTTGATTTGTAAAAAATATACTTCTTCTACAGTAAGTATCGGCATTGCCTTCTTGAAACTGTAGAAACGTATCCTTCAAACATGTATTCCTTTCCAGAAAGTGTGTGAAAACTGGACATTATTCCACCCAATAATTCTAGATGTGATTTCTGACACAGTCAGGAGTCAACTTATGAAAATGACAGGTGGTGGTAAAGGTGTTTTTAAGTGGAAGTATAATTGTTATTATTTGAACTCACATGATTATTTAAAAAAAGTATGATTAATGTATTGGATTATGCTGTTTTTCCTATCATAAACTTTAAAAAGCAGGATGCAAAATTGTTGATGTGAAGAGGTGTCATGACAAGATTACATTACATTACAGTCTAAACAGCACTGAACATCCTGAACATCCAGCAATACACAACTTCTACTTAAAATTCTCCATTTTAAAATTCATGCTGAACTTCCTTGGAACTTTTGTGGCTCCTGGTGCCAAGTTCCTTGGAACTTTTGTGGCTCCTGGCCAGTTTCACGTGTTGCCTTCCCACCACACATCTAGAATGGTGAGCTTTATGCTATAAAAGCATGGGAGACACAAAAAGCTTTTGTGGCTCCTGTTGTCAAGTTCCTGGGCCATTCCTGACTAGGAACTTTTGTGGCTCCTGGTGCCAAGTTCCTTGGAACTTTTGTGGCTCCTGGTGCCAAGTTCCTGGGTCCTTCCTGACTGGGAACTTTTGTGGCTCCTGGTGCCAAGTTCCTGGGCCCTTCCTGACTGGGAACTTTTGTGCCTGGGAACTTTTGTGCCAAGTTCCTGGGAACGTTTGTGCCTGAGAACTTTTGTGCCAAGTTCCAGGGAACTTTTGTGCCTGGGAACTTTTGTGCCCAGGAACTTTTGTGCCAAGTTCCTGGGAACTTTTGTGCCAAGTTCCTGGGAACTTTTGTGGCTCCTGGTGCCAACTTCCTGGGCCCTTCCAGAGAATACCACTGTGGATGTTCTGCTTCTAAGCTTATCTGCGACTTCTATAAATTTATCCTGCAGAACAGCCCTTCTGCCCTTTCCTATGTCGTTGGTGCCAACATGCACCACAACCACTGGATCCACCCCGGCTGGGGCCAAAAGCCTGTGCACACGATTCAGAAGGTCCCCCATCTGGGCACTAGGCAGACAAGACACCGTATGGGACCCTCTATCATGGGTGCACACATAACTGTCTACACCGCTAATAATTGAGTGCCCAAGGACCCTTCTGCCTCCTCGTCTCTTCTGGCTCTAAAGCTGGAAGCACATGAAAGCAGTTAGACACAGTCACTTCAGGTGATGCCGCCTCTGTAAACTGTGTACGCCCTTTTCTACGTCTATGACCTACATTCACCCAGCTCTCTCAACCTCTCTGCCCTTCATTCTCCCCCCTCCCCACTTGTGACGTACACACCATCTCCCTAGAAGGCGTATTGACTCTCTCCTCTAACTCCTTGTTGTGTCGGATGAGAAAACTATTGTAACAACAGCTATAACAGTTCCTGTTTTCGCAGGAGAAAGGGAGGTCCGTCCCAAAGCTTGCCATTGTATTTATACCTTACACCTTAATGAAGGGAACTTCATTCAGCTGTGTGTGACTAGAAACAGAATGGAGAGGGTCTAGTTTGGTATTAGTGTGTATTTTTTCCTGGTGGGCCATTGTGTGTAGTGTGTGATTTCAGATGCAGCCTGAGTGACCATTTTGTTATCTTTAACTTAAGATCGATTGTTAATTACCATGCTTTTCCAAAAACCCTTCGTAACTAAAATAGTTTATCTCGTTTGTAGATTTACTAGTGCTCCAACCCGCTATTTTCTATGCCGTTGTTTATTTGAACTTTTGCCTGCTGTCCTGCTACAGTGACAGAGGTCCGCCAAAACAGATTACCTTCATGAGAGCGGAACTGACTGATATGCTACACCAGTTCATCATCGTCCATACTTACAATATCCTCATCTAGCCCACTTCCCCCAAAGAACACGTTGCACATGTTTGACAAGTTCTTCAACAGGTCTGTGACCCTCTCCTTTTCATCAAAGGTTAGAAATGTAAGTTCCACTGGTCACCAATCAAGCTTTTGGGATACCAGATCCAGTCCCAAACCACCATGGACCTGCAGCATTTACTGGGGTTCACAAAATTTTATCAGTGCTTTTTTAGGGGGTTCAGCTCAGTCGCCACCCCACTGACTGACCTGATATGGGCCCAACAAACCACACTCCTTTGGACCCCTGAGGACAAAGCCACCTTGCAAGGCCTGAAAAATCTCTTCTCCTCTCTGCTGATCCTCCAGCAGCCAGACCCTTTGATTCCCTTCAACGTCAAGGTGGATGCTTCTGAGGTAGGAGATGGGGTCGTCCTCTCACAGTGTCAGACACCTGGAGGACGCACCCATGAACCTTCTCAAGGAAGCTCATCCGGGTGGAGCAAAGCTACAACATAGAGAATTGGAAGCTCTTGACAATCAAACTGGCCCTGGAGGAGTGGTGACACTGGTTAAAGAGAGTGGTTCACTCCTTAAAAGTCTTGACTGACCATCGGAATCTGGAGTACCTCAAATCAGTCAAGCAGTTAAATGCCCATCAAGCCTGATGGGCAATCTTCTTCACTTGTTTTGGTTTCCAGGTTTGTTATATTCCGCAGTCAAAAAAAGTAGAAGCCGATGGCTTGATTCCGCCAGTTTGACTCCAACCACTCCCTACACGAGACCATCCTTGGTCACAAATTTCTCTAGACTTCATCACCAACCTCCTGGCTTCCCAAGGCAACATGGCGGTCCTCACAGCAGTGGACAGATACTCCAAGATGTGTCGGCTTATAAAACTCCCCTCAGCCACTGAGCTAGCCGATCTTCTGTTCACTTGGGTGTTCTGGCATTATGGGGTACTTGAGGACATGGTAGTGCTGGGCGATAAAACGATCTCGATTTTTTATCATAAAAAATGAGGACGATCACGATGATACAAAAACTATAAAACTCGATCAACCAAGTTTGCTCAGTTCTAGAGAATGTGCTGAGACAGACAACTCGATGGCCTATCGCCTACCGAGCAGAGGTTTACTGAACGCCAGCACAACAGCCAATCACCGACGACGTTGTAATTTTGCCCATCCTCCCTTAAAG
>JAOYFF010000135.1:12820215-12841351 GCA_025773925.1 Cryptomyrus ogoouensis
ACCAGTTCTCACTGCTTTACGTGCTTTTCGGGAGAAATAGCAGATAACGCATTGGAACTTCCTGGGATACAAACGTCGTGCGTGTGTCTGTCATATCTGAGTCATTCCATGTGTTTTTCTGCCACGCCCCCCTCATGAGAAAACAGTGACATCAGTCCCACCTGAATAGAAACACCTGCTCCACTCCTCACTTAATCCTGTTCTGCCTCACGTTCAGTGCGAGGTGTTGTTGATTGCATATGAGACTTAGCAAATGTTCTTCGGTACCGCTTTCCATGCAACGAGAAAGAGAAGAGGAAGTGGCTGTGTAAACTAAAAAGCCATTTTCACAATTTTTCATGTTTAGTATTGGGATGCAAAGGTACACAAAATTCAAGGTTCATTACAAATCTGGGTTTTGCATTCACAGTTCGATGCAATTTCTATACAGCAGGGAAAACAGAATTTGTTCTGAGATTATTAAAACCACTAAAACAACTAGGAAAAGTTGTAAACCAGAGGCAATGCGTTCGTCTATGTTTGAATGTATGATGACACGGTAATTTGTATGTCGTAAAAAATAGAAAATATCATTATAATCATAATGAACTAAATCTCGTGTTCTCTATTACCGAGTATGGTCACCTATCTGTAACTAAATTTGCTTAAATGCCACGGGGAGACTAATTTGCAGAGGTTGTAGCTAAATTTGCTTAAATGCCATGGGGAGACTGACTTGCAGAGGCTGTTGCTGCCTTGCTCTTGTCTGGTCATACACACACGAATGATGTCATCTCAGCAACATATTTCAATTCGGTATAACACCGACGGACAGTCGGTTTTATCAAGTACTCTCTCCAGTGTTGGTGTAATATATTATCAAATCAAAATGTTCCCAAATCGCCAATTATGATGGACTGTAACCAGGATTTACCGTAGCATATGCACATACCGACAAATAGGAACTAACGGTCAAGTTAAACAGACAGCTTTATAGAATCGGTTCTGTGAATTGAAATGAACTTCCTTTAACTAATGGATTCCCACCTGCAGATTGTAAACGGTCAGTAGATGGCGATAGTACGCTATGTACTTCAAGTCTCCTATTTATGGAGTGCGCGGCATTTTCCTTAATATTTCAAATCTGTGAGAGCAGACCTGAGCATGAGTTGTCTCCTGTTGAAAATTCAACCAACGTATTTCACAGATAATTGTTTCCATCAATAAAAATATGGCACCAGAACGTCCCATTGTCTGATTTCTATGTTCACTACAGTAGAAGTATGACAGACCATGTTGTTTACTGAAGCCAAGGATCTTATAATAACGTGGTCTGTGGGTAAAGTGCTTATCTTGAATGTGTTTGTATGCATATACAAATGAATAGGCAGATGAGAGTAAACGGACAGAGAACACAGGTAATGAGAGATATAGTGAAAAGTTAAATACTTCTTGGCAGAAGGATAAAACTTGATACTTTTCCTCTATAAACAAATAAACCCATATTCCGATTCAATCCAATGCTAGTATTGCCGATATTAATCTCTATACCTTTTCAAAATGAAAAAGAATCAGTATTTCAGTATCAATCTGAACAACCCTGTAATATACTGTGGATAAGATGTCAGCGTTTTCATCATGATGTTACAGCATGTTTTGAAAGACAATACGTTGGTTCACTACACCCTGATCAACACAACAGCATGTACATTAGGCGATGTGGCAGATGACGTCAGTAAGACTGTCAAATGTAGAATGGTTATTAGTCTTTATAAACTACCTTTATATGACACACAAAGGCTTCCTGGTTAGTATTAAAGTTCTGCAGCCTCTTTCAGATATTTCGTTCCCACACTGCGCTGTACCACTGGCCCCCACCTTCACATTTGAAGTGCTAACAGGGTGACATCTTCAGTCATAAAGGACTACAGCCCTGAGGAAGAGCTGACGCTGCAGAGCGATGCTAGCGAAACTAGTCTAGGAGCGGCACTCACACAACAAGGCAAACCAGCAACATACGGGAGCAGAGCGATTACTCAAACTGAAAGGGGTTAAGGCCCAAACGCAAAAGGAGTGCCTAGCAATAGTCTTTGATATGGACAAATTCCACCAGTATACTTATGACCTATCAATGGTCAAGCTGATTGTTAGCCACTGAAGAATATTGTCAAATCTCCATTGATGAATGCTGTCAGGAGTATGATAGTCACTTACAATAGCAGTCAAAAGTTTGGACACACCTACCTATTGGGGCCCTTCACCCCAATTGCCCCAGGGACTGGCTGACCCTACTGTCTCCTCTATTCCAGTTCCATGAGGTAGCCTCCTGAGATGCTTTTCCAGCTCTCCTGATGGAGGTCCCATATATATGCTGAGCACTCATTGGCTGCGTTTCCTTCAGTTCAGTTTTGTTTATTTGTCATATGCAAGTTGGCACAGGGTCAACATTGCAATGAAATGTGATTGACGAGAATAAACAAGTCTCTCAGCAATATATAAGAGAAGTAAGACAATGTTCTTACACATGAAATAAAGTGACAGCAGTGCAATTGTCAATGGTTAAAGGTGGCAGTCAAGTGCCAGTATTGCACATAATATATTTTTTTATATTTTTGTTTTTTTATAGTAATAAAGATAAAAATAAAGTGCAAGGTGTACCTGAGACTGTATTTTATGGGAACAGTGCGTATTGAATCCAATGAAGTGTGACGTGTGTGTTCAAGTGTTGTAGTTGAGGTGTCGAATGGCTTGATGGTAAAAACGATTTTTTAGTCTTGTGGTCCGAGCAGACAGACTCCTGTATCGTCTGCCGGATGGTAACAAGGAGAACAGCTGTTGTGCTGGATGGCTGTGGTCCTTCATGATGCTGTGTGCTTTACGGAGGCACCACTGGAGATAAATGTCCTGAATAGCAGGAAGACTCATGCCTGTGATGTACTCTGCTGCCTTCACCACTCTCTAGTGATTTCCGGCCGCTGGCAGAGCAACTCCCATACCAGACTGTAATACAGCCTGTCAGCAAGCTCTCGATCGCACTCCTGTAGAAAATTGAGGTGATGCTGGCATTCACGCCGAACTTCCTCAGCCTCCTCAGGAAGTTGAGCCGCTGGCGAGCTTTCCTGATTACAGTGTCTGTGTGAAGGGTCCAGGTGAGATCTTCGGTGATGTTAATTCCGAGGAATCTGAAGTTGCTGACCCTTTCGACCTTGACACCGTTGATGTGGATGGGCTGGTGTTCCCCGACTGGTCATTTCTGGTAGTCCACTATCATTTCTCTTGTTTTGTTGACATTAAGAGATTATTATCCAGACACCAGTTGTACAGTGCCATCACCTCCTCTCTATAGGCCGTCTCGTCGTTGTCTGTAATGAGGCTTATGATGGATGTGTCATCCGCAAACTTGATAATGCTATTGGACCTGTGTCTCACGCTCCGAAACTATTTCCAGTGTGTTTTGGTCAGGTGGTCAGGTCATGTGATGCGACACAATCACTCTCACTCATCTTTGTAGGTCGCTTGGCGTGTCCCAACTTTACACTGGTACTGTATGTCCCAGGCCATGACATGATGGTAGCAAACAGTTTGAGCAGTGCAGATCAGACAGAAATGGAGACAGAGATTGGAAACATAGTAGATTACTCACCAGTCCCAGTAAAGATACTATGTGCTATTAATTCTTCCACAAACATACACAAAGCTGCAGACACTATTCAGCACTTTCAAGAGAAGGTGGCCACAGCACAAAAGAGACACACCTGTAGAAATAATGCATTGTTACTCCTTTCAGGAGGAGCTGAGTTGTTGGGCCCAACTTGCTTGTTGTGAACTTCGTTTTCCCATGACCATGCAGTAATCCAAGCAAAGAAGCCGTTTTGGTGCTTGATGCAAATTTCCTTAACGGAATGTATGTAGTACGTATAATAGGCCAATATTACTCATTGAATTTCAATATAGGCAGGGATGGACAAAACTGGTTCGCAACTACACATTCACCTTTAAAAACCATACGCGCGACAATCGATTGTTTGTAAAAGCGCAAATGCGAACTTATTTTATGTGCATTTGCGCTGCTATGACAAGAAAATACCTTGCATTTTAACTTGTATACCGCAAATGAAATAGTGAGCATATAAAGATAGAAATGCATTATATTTTGTTTTCATATCAGCGTAAATACACATAATACGCATTTACAGTTACCACAATTGATTGTCGCACGTATCGTTTTTAAAGGTGAATGAGTACTTGCGTACCAGTTATGTCCATCCCTGATTATAGGGTAGAAAGATAGAGCAATTAATAAACAGCAGTGCTGTGCTCTAAAACTTATGAAATAACTTGCTACCCAGCTAGTAGCTTTCCAGTTAATTTCAACAGGAATACTCAGACAGTGGCATCTTGTGATTTATCATAGATATATAAATCAGGCTAGCGACCTTTGTTCCTAAGGATAAATTAATTTCTATCAGCTAAACGTTGGCGTCGTATAGTCGCTCAGTACTGCGCAGTCACAAAGGAAACTTGCTCACTCACACACAGAATAAAAAGCACCTACGTAAGATGGATTTGGGCAGTTTAACAAGCGGGTAAAAATGAAATGAAACAATTACAGCACACGTCACACACGGCACATTATTTACATAATGACGTAGTCGGGCTATTTGCACAAGCCGAGCCGCACGCTGGGAAACATGCAAATTACGACCGGCCGGAGTTTGGCTGACGACACCGGCACCCCTGTCAGCCACCGCCACTAATTCTGTGGGAAACGCTGTGTATAAATTAAGGGTATAATGCTTGTGAAACCCCCACAACCCCAATCCGCGGCAGCAGGTGCAGCCTGATCAGCTTTCATCACTTTAGTAAATGTTTGAAAAGTAATTTTCATTTAACAATTAACACTATAACACATGTAAATAGTATAATTATTATTCTGCTTAAAGTTAGGGCAAGCTGCATATTTTGTAAGTGTTACACATCACTAGGGTTGTAAAGGTACCCGTATTCGACGTGTAGGCCTACTGTTACTATTTTGTATATTTTTGTATTTTCAAATTACAAATTACTTGTATTTTACTTAAATGCATTTTCTCACAGCAATAGTTTGTATTTTATTGTTACATTTGATGAGCAAGTATTTGTAATTTGTCACAAGATACTTCTTGATGTATTTGAGCCTATTTCTGCCTAAGCATATTAGACCATCGCAACACCAAACAGTGACTGAATACGCGCCCAGCACAAATACATCTGAGAGGCAGGACAAGAACTCCTCCACCCATCAAAGCCTTAGCAGGATTTGTGGACATCCAATAAAGTATTACAACCATACTGCGAAGGACACGGACACTCTAAAATATGGGGACAAGATGATAGCTCAGCCTTTTGAACCCCACGCCACCTGGAGAAAGGCCAGAATGATTAAGCCTGTTGGCCACAGATCCTACAATGTGGAACCAGACACGGGAAGCATCTTGAGTAGGAATCACCTTTATCTCAAATGGGACCTGTGAGGTTTTGTGTTAAACTACAAGAATGCTTGAGTATAGAGGATCAAAAGTGAAGGCCCACAAAACAACTGATGTTCTTAACATGGGATGAGTAAAATACATGCACTCCACACTGGTTTGTCGTGTTTTATTTAATAAGAAAACAACACAGTACCAAGATACAAGATCCAGCTCCAGCAGTGTAAGGAATTCACTTCAGTTAAAAGAAAAAGAATGTAACAACTGGATTGTTATGATGAGTTGTTGTTACAGAACAGACTGATTTGGCATGTCGTGTGCACATGTAGTTCCAAGAGTTGGCTGAAGGCAAGCTAAGCTATTAGCGGTTTATCTTTACAATTTCTTCTGCATACTGTATGTTTTGTTTAAGAACACGTCCCATAAGCAAGTGTAAATGCTCTAACCATTCAGTTGTACAGGTGCAAAGGACAGAACAAGCTAAAACAGAAACACTAAGTTAGGCTAAATTATTTTTACTCGGTCATACGAAACAAAACACAGCAAGCTCTAATTTCAATGATGGCTCATTTTCAAGGCTATTTAGTAGGCCTATGAAAAATGTACTGTTTACTGGCACTGCTTTTGCATGAGCCCTGCATGTGCTTTCCTAGCCAATCACAATTTTCTTCCTTGCTGCTGGACTCACTCGCAGACAGTGTGGCACATACGTGTGAAATTTAACTGAGTGAGGAGAAGAGAAGCAAACTGAAACAAGGCACCAAAAGATATTTGTCTCCTGTTTTATGGAAATAATTTCCATACACATAAGATTCCATAGACATAAGTGAGGAAAAGCAAGTAGCTGCAGGCTATTCAGAGTGACCAATGCTGACCCCTGTCCATCATCAAAGGCACATACAATGGGCAGACAAGCATGCAAACTGGACCTTAGAGCAATGGAAGGTCACTTGGTTAGTCAAATCCCATTTTCTAAAGTTTCATGTGGACGTGTTGAGCATTTGTGGGATGTGTCATCCATGGTTACTTAGTCCCATACACAGCAGGGCTCCATGCACTGTGTCGAAACACATTATTCATCACCCAAATTGTATATATATGTATAGCCTTCATCTTGAGGCTACACCAATGAGGCAAACCTTTATGACCACCTGCATGTGAAGTGAATATTTAGGATAATTTGGCCATTATTTTATTAATTAAGCTTTATGTAGCTCTTGGTATTCAGCTGCATTATGGCTGTGTTATATTAAAACCAGACCTTCCGGTTTGTCCTGTTGTTTTCTTTTTAGGCAGGTCACACAGGACTGTAATGTAGGTTGTGACCAGGCATTACATCATTAAATCTTTCAGGTATTAAATCACTGACCACAGGTCTTGCTCCTCAGCCTGAGCCACTGTCATCTAAGTGATTTTTAGCAATTTCTTTGTTTTTACAGTTTCTGTTATTTTTAATTTGTGTTCTACATTACAGAAGCGTATACATTGACCTAAAAAAAAAATCAGTTGTTTTTCCAAATTAATGACATAATCATTCTGTTTTTACAAGCAGTATTTTATGTTTTTCTGAAATAATGAGATAACCATCTTGTTTTTAAGAGTATTGGTTTTTTGTTTTTCTGAATTAACTTAATTGATTTGACACGTTGGGAAATATTAATGTTTTTAAGCAGGTGCAGGGGTACCTCAGGACTTTGGGTTTGTTTAGCCGTAAAGGTCGTTCTGACCTGCTTCACATTGCAGTGCTTCTCCTGGATCAGTTGAAACAGTATGGCATGCTTCGCGGAAATAAGCTAATGCATGTGAAATGCATTCAGGCCGACTTTGTTGAGACTCAAAACCATGTCAGACAATTGCCGCAAATACTGGATCCTCATTGAGTACAGCTCAGGGTCCGGAATCATCTTCGGAAGAGCTTTTATCAGAATCCAGGTCCAAACTTATGGCATGTGAAATCATATGAGTTGGCCTGAATGCATTTCAGATGCATCAGCATTTGTCCATGAAGCATGTCATACTGTTTCAACTGATCTGGGAGACACACTGCAATGTCAAGCAGGTCAGAATAGGTGCCTGCGTATAGTTGACAAACTAATGATGTCAAACCAAGATAGAAGTTAAACCGGATTTAACTACATAGATCGTGCATCATGAAAAACAGGAAGGTTATCTCATTAATTCAGAAAAACAACAGATTTTTAACTCAGGTGGTTGCAATATGCTTCCGTACTACATCTGGAATTTCAAGCAATGTTAGTTAGAATTAGAAGTTATAATAGTGCATTGATTTACAGCTGTGATTCAATTGGTTGGCACTTCCTGTGTGGTTATACACAATTATTCAACACCCTTCGGACAAATCAAATGAGCAGATCTAGTAAATAACACTGCAATCTATGCACTTTTACGCTCACATCCTTTGTGTACTATTACAGTTTACGTTGAGTATGTGTGTAGGTGCAGATGAAGTTCGTCCCTGCATTGTTGGCATTAGTCAGCCGCGTGTAATTTAACCATGTGTGTCGAAAAGCTTCCTACCTTCAGTGAATGTGGTGCCGCCTCACAACGCACCAGTGCCAATGCCCTGTGGATGTAAAGAACCACAGAGGAGACTTTATACATACATTCATCTGGGTGTCAGCCCCCCTCCCCCCCTTGTGGTTTTCTTGGCCTAGTTCTTGACAGTCAAGCATCAGCTCAGCATTTCAGCTCAGCCTCAGCTTGATAACATCCTGGACAAAACATTAGGATCATGAGAATGGGTGATGGAGGAAGATTTCTAACAGTAAAAGGATAAAGGAAGTACATCTGTAGGCTTTTAGTGGTTTGTTATTTCAGAGAGTATCTGCGCCCTGTTTGACACACAGTCATGTTCTGGTCATTGTAGAAGCCCCTCAAGGCTTCTTACCCACGGTCTCGAGCACAGTGAGCAATGGGAACCTGGTGGTCACCATCACCTGTGCCATCAGGTCTGTACCAGCAGCCAACATCATCTGGTCCAAAGGCTCTCAGGTCCTGTCAAACGGAGGGCCGTATCAGATCAGCAGTGACACCACGCAGCTGAACATCACCAGCTTCAACCTGACCGTGTCTGACCTCAGCACCTACACCTGCAACAGCAGCAAACCTAGTCGACAAATTTTACTTCTACTCTTTAGCCCCAGTCTCTTATATAAAACAGAGGCATGGCTCAGTGAATGTAGCTTGAGCCACACAGCATCACCCCCTAATGATGCTGATCAGTCTGTTCAGTCGACCAAGCAGGATCTCTAATGGGAAATGCTGTGATCACACAGGTAGTGACAGGCCAAACCAATCTGAACACCCCACACAATCTGTCACCGGAGGGATTCAAAATTGATCTCCTGTCAAAAACCCCAAGGTATTTCTGGGAGGAAATGCCCCTGTTTCTTGCCCTTGTTGCACACCTCCCTGTGGGTGGTACAGCTCTCACTCCTGTACTAACCATTCTCCTTTCTCTCCTAGGGAATCCCCGAGCGACAATTTCCTTCCCCTCCACAAGGACGTTTTCCCCTGAACGGATAGCCACAACTGTATAGTAAGATAAACTGTTCTTCCTTACACTGATATTTTGATTCTTTTATATTAACATAGAAGTCTATCTAATATTATGGTGTTTGTTCTTTCTATTGTAATTATCTTTTCATTCATTTTAAAAATAAAGCATATTTAAGTACAAGTTAAGCATGATTTCATTTGTAAGAAGCTCCCAAATAAACCCACAGGAAAACATCCAAACTTCTTCCAAGTATCGGCACTCCCTTCCTGATGGTGTGTAACTCTAGATATCTATTGTTCAAACATGCCATGCTTTCCAGAACATTCAGTCTTACAGTCTACCAAAAGTGACCTAAAGTTGCTTTAATGTGACACTTGGGGCCAGTTTACGCTTGGTTTTACAATGCATCTTGGGTACTCGGATTGCGAATAGACAGCACTAAATACAAGTGTAAACGACCACCAAGACGCATTGTGATCTGATCACTCAAACCACTTGCTGAGGTGGTCTGTGATGCATTTGACCACATATCTTTTGTAGTGTAAACGCTAATGCATCCCCGACAAGAAAGTTACAATAACCATGCATGGGACAGTAATGAAATTTGAACATAAGTGGACAGCTGGACACCAGAGACACAAGATAGACACAGGTGTAAACAGCGATGGTTCTCAGGTGTCTACTTATGATCTGGTCACCCAAGACACTTTTTGAAACCAAGTGTAAACAGGGCCTTGAATAGTGGCACGGCATAAACTTAAGCTATTTATATTTTTATACTTATTAATAAATCGCTACTAACTCTCCTGTAGCCAGTATATTGTAGTATAGTGAACAGAAGAGGCTTGCAGCTGCTAAGTGAGTAATAATTAGATGTTGGGAAGGGGAACTAAGGCAAACCTGTGATGGGCGTGAGCGGGGGGGGCTGTAAAAAGAGAGAGGACAGGGATGGGGATCAGTTTATATATTATGTGATTTTATGTTGGGGATCCTGTTGGTAGCCAAATAAATGCTTGGTTAGTTGGACACAAACATGGACCTTCCATCATCTTCTTAAATGTCCGGCGTCAGACCAAGTCCCTGTAACAAAAATGTCTTAAGTCACTTTTTAAAAGACTCTACACCAGGGTTCACCAACATGGTGCCCGCGGGCACCAGGATGCCCCCAAGGACCACAAGAATCGCCCACGGACCTGTTCTAAAAACTCAACTCAACAGTGAGCAGCATCTAAAATGTAATAAGTTTAAAGTTTAATAAGTTTAGGAGGGCGTTTCAAACTGGTAGCCCTTCGTATGGCTCAGTACCCGAGAAGTAGCTCTCAGTTTCAAAAAGGTTGGTGACCCCTGTTCTACACTGGCACACCTCGAAGGCAGTGGCAATGCATTCCGCAAAGTGGGAGCTAAAAATCCCAAAGCACACTCATCAGGAGTTTTCAGGCAGGTATATGGGACAATGAGCAGCTTCTGTTCCCATGACCTTAAAGCACGCACAGGGCGCTGCAGATAGAGTAAACAAAGGCTGTGAAACCAGTCTTCTGTAACAGGCTGACGACTCATTCGTTGTGTGCAGTGTGAGGTACTCTGATGTGTAGGACTAGGCCTAATCTAGGACTCGCTAATGTGGGACTATCTAGAACTTAATTGCTGTAGTTAATTATTAAAGTATGGGAACAAATGAGCCCATGCTATTACTGTCAGTATATTACAAACAGTAATATTCACACAGGACTGAGAAGGGTTCCCCAATTCCAGTTTACAGATCTTCCTGCTCAAACACACCTTATAGGGCTCCAGACTAACTTTTTTGGTTGTAGCGCTGCTGCTACCAGCTTTCTCAGTTCATCGCACCAGCACATGATTTGGTCACACCCTTCTTTTTGATGCAGCATGGTATTAAACTACATATTGATGAATAGTGGTCCTAATTTGCATACCCTGCTTTTTGTATTGATGAAATTCTGACTCAAGACTTGATATACCCCCTTCAATTAGTGAGGGTTAGGGGCTGCATATCCCTGCGAATGTAACAATTCTTGAATAAAATTTCTTTTTTTTTTACAAATAAAGGCACCCCTAACCGCTACCCATTACAGTCTGCTAGCCTGGAAGATAAGGTAAAAGTCTGTTTATTACCAGTTTCTAACCAAACAGTACTGTACAATTTGCATGTCAAATTACTTAATTTTTATATAATATAACAAACAATCTAAATTATGCGCCTGTAGGTACAAAGTTACTACTTACGCACTGGGAGCACTACGTTTTGGACTCATCATTAAAAATGTAAATTTAACATCAATGAACACTTTAAAAGTTACGAGAGAAACGTGAGATTTCATTGTTATTCATACAGCTACGTCAGTGAGGCTGAATGCCGAGATAAAAATGCGCGGCTTAACCAAGCAAAGATATAGCATGCACTTACACGACCAAATAGTATGTATTACTAGTATTTATATATTATGTGATTTTATGTGACCCAAATCATTTTCAGCATTGGTTTTGGCTTATGCGTCGTCTGCGTGTCTGTTATGTTTCAGCAGCCAATTCGCCAAAGACCGAACCCGAAAACGTAAAACGCGCGAACGTGAAGGAGGTGAATTACTGTTCTCGCAAAATATTTTAATCGGAACATTAGCTTTAATAACCTAACTCTCATTCCATGGCAAGGCAAATTTTCTTTTATTAGTACAAGGCTAACTCATGTTGGATGTGTGAATTTCGTATCGCTACATTGTAATCACAGAGATCTGTAATGAAAATGTTAGTAAAAACTCAATTAAGGATATGTGGGCATGGAATTCTTACTAATCAAGATGTATTTACAAATATCTACAATAGGATTTCTTACTAATAAGAATTGAATTATAGAGCTCTACAATATGACTTTTTACTAGTAAAAAATGAATTTATGATACTTGAGGCAAAAATACAATGGAAGGCAATGGAATATACACTATATTGCTAAAAGTATTGGCCCCCTCCAAATCATTGAATTCAGGTGTTCCAATCACGTCCATAGCCAAATGTATATAAAATGAAGCACCTAGGCATGCAGACTGCTTCTACAAACATTTGCGAAAGAATGGGCCACTCTCAGGAGCTCAGTGAATTCAAGCTCGGTACTCTGATAGGATGCCACCTGTGCAATAAGTCCATTCATGAAATTTCCTCACTACTAAATATTCCACAGTCAACTGTTAGTGCTATTATAATAAAGTTGAAGCAATTGGGAGCAATAGCAACACGTAAAATCACAGAAGCGGGGACAAGGCATGCTGAGGCGCACAGTGTGCAGAAGTCGCCAACTGTCTGCAGAGTCAATAGCTACAGACCTCCAAACTTCATGTGGCCTTCAGATTAGCTCAAGAACAGTGCGTAGAGAACTTCGTGGAATGGGTTTCCATGGCCGTGCAGCTGCATCCAAGCTTTACATCACCAAGTGCAATGCACAGCATCAGATGCAGTGGTGTAAAAAAATGCCACCACTGGATTCTAGAGCAGTGGAGATGTGTTCTCTGGGGTGATGACTCATGCCTCTCTGTCGGCCAATCCAATGGACAAGTCTGGGTTTGGCAGTTGCCAGGAGAACGGTATTTGCCTGACTGCACTGTGACAGGTGTAAAGTTTGGTGGAGGGGAGGATTATGATGTGCGGTTGTTTTTCAGGGGTTGGGCTTGGCCCCTTACTTCCAGTGAAAGGAACTCTTAATGCTGCAGCATTTTAAACCATATTGGACAATTTCATGCTCCCAACTTTGTGGGTACAGCTTTGGGATGGCCCCTTCCTGATCTAACATTACTGCACACCAGCGCACAAAACAAGGTCCATAAGGACATGGATGAGCGAGTCTGGTGTGGAGGAACTTGACTGGCCTGCACAGAACCCTGACCTCAACCCAATAGAACACCTTTGGGATGAATTACAGCGGAGACTGCGAGCCAGACCTTCTCATCCAACATCAGTGCCTGAAATCACAAAATGCTCTCCTGGAAGAATAAACACACTCCTAAACCTTGTGGACAGCCTTCTCACAAGAGTTGAAGCTGTTATAGCTGCAAAGGGTTTGGCCAACTCCATATTAAAGCCTGTATACATTAAGAATGGGATGTCATTAAAGGTCATGTGTGTGTAAAGGCAGGTGTTCCAATACTTTTGGCAATATAGAGTATGACTAGTAAAAAATTTTATACTAGTAAGAATTGCATTGTAGATGTCTTCAATTCATATTCTTATTAGTAGAACTTGAGTTTTTACTAGTAAGAATATTATTTTAATAATAAAAAATAAAAAAGTTATGACGAGTAAGCCTTATACAAATAAAAGACAATTTCGCTTGCCATACTCATTCACCACTTGTGTCTGTCTCTCTTCTGCTCTCCCTCTCCACCAGCCTCCTCCTCTGTCATCTCATTTTGTTTTTTGTAATAATCCGCTACAGACGGTTTCGGGCGTTTTCCCATCATTGCGCGTATATGTACATACTCTCGAGTGCAGGGAAGGGGAGACCAGGGAATAAGAAAAAAAACTTTAAATCACAATTCCGCGCAGGACTAAAACATCCTAATGATTATCCTACACTGGCACAGATGCGACCAAGTGAAATTTAAAATCGCTCGCTCTTAATAAAAGGTCCCACATACGACCATTTTGGTCTCAGTCTAGACTAGAGCCTTGCTTTATTCAGCTCACCAGTTAATTGCCAGAAGCAGTAGGTGTGTTTCAGCAGGGAAATCTCGCCGATGACTCGCCTCTGGCCCTCCAAGACCGGAACCCTGGCATAGAGGATACCATACCCTGTTGTTTCGCTATCCTTATAGCACTGGGCTGATCCCATGAACGCCTCTCATACTGCGGTATAGAGCTCATGCGCCCAGGCAGGTGAGTTCCGCGTTGCCGGGTGGAGCGAGGCGGGGCGGTATTTTAACATTCACGCCTGAAGGAAACTCCGGAGGCGACTGTACATATGTAGCGAACATATGTGTGAAGATGATGGTAGTTCAGCTGCGGAAAAACTGATATTTCAGTGGTCAGTAAGACACAGCGTTTAAAGGCGCGATGCCGGTCGACCGCGGACAACACATGCGGCGCGTTTGCTGGGGAGTCTTTATCGGTATACTGTTTGCAGGTAAAAAAAAAAAAAAGACCGTATTTTCTTAATTGCAGCTATAAAGAATCGCTTTTCAGGATGAAACAACCATTAATACCTAGATATATAAAATGGGCTGAATGAGTGGACCCATCGGGCTCCTGATTGTCGGTCTTCCAATATTCTTTATTCGTGGAAATCTGATATTTTGTGAGCTCGTCACTGATTAATTTGTGGGTGTAACTTTTTTTGACCTGTTAGACATTATCACAACCGGCAATTATTACAATTGGCAGTGAATAAAAGTTACATTTTCTAGTAACATTAATTTTAATGAATTAATTATCAACCCCCACAGGTTCTGCAGATTGCGACTTCAGTCTCACAGTCCAGAGCCCCCCTACGGTCATTACCACTGCGGGTAGCAATGCGATTCTGAGCGTGTCCTTCGCTGGAGCCCAGAATCCCTTAATAGAGTGGTCTGCGGGCGCATTGCCTATCGTGACCTGGGTGGTGAGCCCCAGTCTGCCAGACATCGCCCCTAATTACGCGGGCGTCGTGTCGCTGATGCCCAATGGCTCACTCGTCTTCAGCAACGTACAGAAGAATTACAGTGACACTTACACCGTAAGCGTCAAGAAGAGTGGTCTTTTATCGAAGACCGCCAGTATCACTCTACAAGTACTTGGTAAATACGCCGAAGTTAACCGATCGGTTATTTGATTTTAGATTATTGTGTATATATGCGAGCAAAATAGTTGTGCCTTACATATGCGATGTTTACATTCCTTCCGCTGCTGTCGTTGACTTTAAATGTCAAAGCCGTTTGCATCTAGTAATTACGAAGAATCGCCGTCTGTCTGAATTAAAAGGTTTGCGAGAACAAGAGGCTGAAAAGCAGTGGCGGATTTTTTAAAAATCACATAGGGTGGCAAGAAGGAGTCAAGAGATTGTGGCAAGGTGGCATGGGAGAGCGGTTTGTGGGAGTTATATAGAAATACAATTGTACTTCCATAGATAAATGTACTCAACAAAAGATCCACAAATATATATTTTACAATATTTATTTTTACATTATGTTAATTGACACTTCCCCAAGTTTCTTAATAATCGACAACTGGAACAGACCAGCGTTCGTGCTGCCCCCTGCTGTTCCCCTGTAGGTCCGCTCCTGCTGAAAAGCTGCAGATTATGACGCCTTGAGCGTCAGTCTCCAGCTGCACTCGGGATTAGGCGAACTGCTGCATTATCTCGTTTTAGACACATATTATTGATGGAAACGACATGACACCGCGGAATCCGAACTGCATGGAAACTGGTCAATAAATATCCATCGTTAAAGACGGATTTCAGTATTGGATTTTCGAATTTTTCCTCCTGTAACGTGTGTGGTTGTGTGTATACAAAACAAAGCTGAATGTAAGTTAAATAAGTAGACAAGGCAGATGAGCGTAATGGCACAGAATGTAGGTATGGAAGGATATAGCGGGAGTTAAATACTTTGAAATGAGGAAAAAAAGAGAAAATGGGTGCTTCTTGGCAATAGGATAAAACTGAATACTTGCCATCCAAAAACAAAGACATCCATCTTCCAAACAGCTTATTCTGGTTGTGGGGGAAGTTGGGCTGGAGTCTGTCCCAGGCTGTTACGTCATGTTTTGAAAGGCGATACTTTTGTTCGTTACACCCTAATCACCACGAAAGTATTTAAACTAGGTGATGCGACAAGTGAAGTTTGTAAGACTCCGTCAGCTGTAGAATGGTTATCAGAGAGATTGTCTTGTTCTAACTGCCTTTATGGGACACAGAGAGGCTTTCTGGGCTCCTTCTGCAGCCTCTCAGATACAGTATTCAGTGTCACCCAAAGTGCTGAAATCTATTTTGCCACATTTTTCCTAGTCTGCTAGGAAGAGAAACAGAAGCAAATACAAGACGTCTGCCCCCCCATTAATTGGATAATTGGATCCATTTAATCAGTTTGTTACGCGTCACCTAATCAAAGCATAAGTAAATGGGCTGGATAAGAGCAGGATGCTGAAAATTGGAACGTTGATTTCAGTACAGTAGAACCTTGGAACTCGAACGTCTGTAACTCAACCAACTCGGACATCGAACGGGTCTGTCGAATTTTTTTCGACTTGTACCTCGACCGAAACCTTGGAACTTTACCGTTCCTGCTGAAACATGTACGGTCGAGAGACAAGTTTAACTCTACAAATTCGGACCTGAAACAGGTTGGTCGAGAAAAATCTAACCACAATTCGACTGAAAACTCAGAACACGACAAAACAAAACTGACCCGCTAATAATTGTCCGGATTGAGACGCGTCTCCCCTTCCAAACGATAACCCCTCAATCCCTCCTCCTCTCCACCTGCCACTTCCAGTTTGCCGTCACCTCAGTACAGTTAAAGTGCTCATAAATTGTCATTTATTTCATGTTTATTGCTTTTGTATGTGTGCTTTTTCATGTGTATATGGCTTTTATATTGATTGTTAATGCTTTTTATCATGATTTAGGTAGGTAGATAGGTTTAAATAGGCAATCATTTTGGCCCTGCAATGGATTAAATTCATTGACATTATTTCTAATGGGAAAAGTAGACTTGGACCTCAACCAGCCTTCTGGAACGAATTAAGTTTGTGTTCCCAGGTACCGCTGTATTTCTGAGAGATGTCTTTTTCTTCCTCTACAGCCCAACCTGTTTGCTCGGTTCAGAGCACAAATGCAAATCTGAATTACACCTGTCAGACTCCAGGAGACATCAATTCATTGCTGTCCTTCCCATATCTGAACCAGACCATCACTACGAATGGGAGCTTAAGCCTTGTAGTTCCAGCAACTGATGCTCTCAATGGAATGCAAATCCTTTGCATGGCTAGTCAGATGAACATCACGCAAACCTGCAGCGTGACAGCTAGTAAGTGCATGTTTGGCAGGCTATGTTAGCATAGAGCTGGGCTATTCAACTCACGGTCCTCAAGGGCCGAGCCCTGCTGGTTTTCCAGCCTTCCTTCACCTGTCAGTCAGGTGTGAAGCCTCTGACCAATCAGAATCAGTAATTATTAAACTAACTACCTGGGAGAACTGAAAACAAGGCCTGGATTTGGAATCGAGGGCCTGAGTTGAATAACCCTGGCATAGAGTATACATTATACAGCACAGAGGGTACATTAAGTCAGGGTTAAAGCTCCTGTAAATAACCACAATTCCTTGTTTATTCCCCTGACATCATCACTTCCTAAATACCTCCATGTTCTCCTAGTTCAGAAGGAACTCTTTCTAAGCAATGTTCCTATGCAGTATGGAAAAATATGGAATTTAATTTTGTTGTTTTCCATGTCTGGTAAGGAAAACAGAAAATATGGAAATAAATATCACAACAAATTGGCCTATTATGTATTCTTAAAAAAAATACCTGAATTTACTTCATTAATGTTTTTGATGAAATCACAGATGTGAACTGGTTGTCAGCACCAGAATGTACACAGGGCACAGACTGAAAGCAGTGTCCCAAACCAAGCAGTGGGGGTGTGTATCCGGGGTGCACACTCGAAACATCTCCTGCCAGAAATATTGACGTAGGCTTCCTTACAATTTGCAGCACTCACAATGGGCAAAGGCATGTTTTCACCTGGTCGGCTTGCCAGTCCCAAAAATTGGCTAAGGATCCGAAATGTGACCATGAAGGATAATTATGAAGTATTTGTAAAGCTGGAGCATTAGCATGCTAGCAGTTATTAGCCACATGGCGGGCAGATGCACTGCCATCTAGACACAGCATCTGCTGTACTGAGAGCAGCTACATTTTTCAATCAGAATAAATCAGAGTAAGTTTTTAAATATTTGCTTTAGCGAGAAGCACCATGTACCATGCATCTAAGATCTATTTATACCATAAAATGTAATATCCTAAGTTTTTACAGCGATGTCTGGAAAAGTGCAGAATTTAAAAAAAAAATGTGTAGGAATCCGGTCAAAGATGCTGTCGATCCTTTTAGTGATCAGGAACGAGGATTCACACACTGGCATGATTTGATATACGCATTTCCCCAATTTCAGTAAAGTCTTGTATGCTTTTCTGTTCCAGGCCTGGGACTGAGCAGGGCGGCCATCCTGGGCCTTGCTATCGGGATCCCCTGCGGTTTCCTCCTCCTCCTCATCATCATCGCTCTCATCATCCTCTGTGTCGTCTGCTGCAGGCGGAGACGTGAGACATTTTTTAACATAATGCTTGGGCCTCCTCTTCTTTTTCCTCAAATCGAGAGGTGTTCATTCCTCTTTGTTTTGCAGGCCGACAACCCAAGTATCCTGCTCCCAGCTCTAAGAAGGTAACTGATAAATTAGAACATGAAATTCTTTAATTTCCTTGCTTCACATATGGTCATAATGGTTACAGTGCTATTACTGCCTGAATGATAATGGTATTTATTCAAAAGCAGATCAGAAAAGTACATTGAACAGACTATCAATGCAAGTCATATATTGTATTATGGGGGTGCAGTTTGTGGTTCAGTGGGTTAGGGTTCTGTGTCTGTGATTAGATGGTTGCCAGTTCAAATCCCATCTTCAGCAGAATGAGTTCTGTTGGATCCTTGAACTCTCAAAATGCTCCAAAAATTACTGACCTTGTGTTCAGACTCAAAATGTCTCTCCCAACTGTAAATATAATTTATAGTTATAAATCAAACTCACAAAAACTTAAAACAAAGGGACTACAAGGGGTCAAACAAAAGCAGGAGGGTAAAACAAGAACTGAACTGGAAGGAACTGAACAGAAGTATAGGGTAACACCAAAACAGGGTCCAGAAACACATCCAGGGACCATCCAGTAACAACTGCAAAGCAGCACATACAGTGCCGGACTGAGGAACAAGGCAAGGGCAGGCAGTATCTACACAAGTGACGAGGGCGAGGAATGAAAAACTGAGCAGAATGTCGAACTGAACGCCGAAGACTAAGTATCGGATGTGGATCGGTCACATTTGGCCCCACCTCACATTACGCATGGGGCAATATAATAACACACGAAAGCAAGTCAGATAAGCTATCTGTAATTGGGACAAATCGATATAACTACAAACATTCAGCGGATCCCACAATTACCACGCCCAGGCCGCTTAGCAGGTACCCGGACGATGGTGTGGAAACGTAGTTTCCCCGGTAACCCTGGCGAAAAGAAGAAAAAAAAAGAAAGGCAAAGAAAATAAGTACCGGTATGAGCCGTACGGGTATGTAACACTGCCCCCGATAAGCAACTAATACGCGCAGACAAATAGAACCCAACCAAACTGGTGATAGAGCATCAGCAACCACATTATCTGAACCTTTCATATGCCTGATATCAAGATTATATATCTGGGCAAATAAGGACCAAACCATCAACTTTTGGTTTTGTTTGTACAATTGGGAGAGAAAAACAATTGGGTTACGGTCAAGTCACGGATTAGCACCAATACATACCTCAAACTGTTGTAGCAGTAGTTAAGCTATTTGGTGAAAACTTCAGTAGATCCCAGCCATTCCAAGGAAATGCCGCAATTCACTATGAGCGGAGGGCACTGGGAAAGTAGCAATGGCCACCACCTTGGTGTCTACAGGACACCTCTGGCCGTGTCCGACCTGTCGTCTCAAACATGTGACAGTGGCTTTAGCAAACTCACATTTAGCCGTGTTGAGTGTAAGGAACACCTCACTTAAACGCTCAAACACTTCCTTCAGTGTGTCCATGTGACTAGCCCAGCTAGGCAAATAAATAACATCGTCCAAATATCCAGAGGAGTTGAAAACATTGGACAATGTTCACTAGCCTCTGAGACGTGGCTGGGGCATTTCAGAGCCCAAAAGGCATAACTGTGTACTGTAACAAGCAATCAGGTGTAACAAAAGCAGAGAGGTCAGAGGTACATAGAGGTACATAACACCCACACAATCTGCTCACTGGAGGGATTCAAAATGGGTCTCCTGTCAAAAACCCCAAGGTATCTCTGGGAGGAAATGCCCCTTTTTCTCAGCTTTGTTGGACGCCTCCCTGTGGGTGGTACAGCTCTCACCCCTGTGCTAACCATTCTCCTTTCTCTCTTAGGAAATCTCTGAGCGACATTTACCCCTCCCCTCCACAGGGACGAATTCCCCTGTCCGGATGGCGACTACAGTTTAAAGAGGAAAAACTGTACTATGTTGCACTGACATTTTGATGTTTTTATATTGAGATTATATTTAATATTACAGTGTTTTGTTCTTTTTATGGTAATTACTTATATTCTTCTATGTAAAAAAAATAAACACCTCAACATATTTAAGTACAAGTTAAGCATGATTTCATTTGTAAGAAGCTCCCAAATAAACCACAGGAAAACATCCAAACTTCTTCCAAGTATCGGCACTCCCTTCCTGATGGTGTATAAGTCTAAAAATCTATTGTTCAAACATGCCATGCTTTCCAGAACATTCAGTCTTACAGTCTACCAAAAGTGACCTAAAGTTGCTTTAATGTGACACTTGGGGCCAGTTTACGCTTGGTTTTACAATGCATCTTGGGTACTCGGATTGCGAATAGACAGCACTAAATACAAGTGTAAACGACCACCAAGACGCATTGTGATCTGATCACTCAAACCACTTGCTGAGGTGGTCTGTGATGCATTTGACCACATATCTTTTGTAGTGTAAACGCTAATGCATCCCTGACAAGAAAGTTACAATAATCATGCATGGGACAGTAATGAAATCTGAACACAAGTGGACAGCTGGACACCAGAGACACAAGATAGACACAGGTGTAAACAGCGATGGTTCTCAGCTGTCTACTTATGATCTGATCACCCAAGACACATTTTAAAACCAAGTGTAAACAGGGCCTTGGACAGTGGCACGGCATAAATGAAAGTTAAACTACTTAATGCTTAATTGAAAAAAAACAATATTGACTCCTGTAGCCAGTATATTGTAGTATAGTGCAGTGTTTCCCAACCCAGTCCTCGGGGAACCCCGGACAGTACAAGTTTTTGCTCCCTCCCAGCTCCCAGCCAATCAGGAACACCGAATACCTGGTACAGGTGCGCTGGGAGCTGAGAGGAA
>JAOYFF010000135.1:12841451-12882754 GCA_025773925.1 Cryptomyrus ogoouensis
AGAGGCTTGCAGCTGCTAAGTGAGTAATAATTAGATGTTGGGAAGGGGAACTAAGGCAAACCTGTGATGGGCGTGAGAGGGGGGGTTGTAAAAAGGGAGAGGACAGGGATGGGGATCAGTTTGGCCCCACATTCCATTGGTGGTCAATTTGGTGGTGTTTGTGGCTGGTTAATGCATGGTTCCCACGCGTCCTGGAAAACAGTCAACCAATTTTCTAGTCATGGAAAACATATGGAAATTTAGAGAACAAGTCAAATGTTTTGGAAAATCTTGTACTGTTCTGGAAAAATATTTCAGCAAAATAAATGAAATTTCCATATTAAGTTTTGAATATGTGCATTCGGCCAGATTTTGGTTGTAACCTGGTGATCATATCATGAAATAGTGTCACAGTAGCAAGTAGGTTTGATGTATCAGAGCCCCTGAAATATTTTTCCAGAACAATACAAGATTTTCCAGGACATTTTACTTTTTCTCTCAATTTCCATTTTTTTTCCAGGACTGGAACATTGGTTGGCTGTTTTCCAGGTTTTCCAGGATGCGTGGGAACCCTGCTAGTGGCTACGGTGCCAAAGGAAACCAGAGTTCTACTTATCGGGGCAAAAACAGGTAGCGGTGCTATATGACGATATACATGGGATGACGAAATAGAAACATCTACCTTTTTATATTGTGCTCTATCAATTATTTCGCGGTGTCACAAAATGCTGCAATGACGCGACCTGCCTTGGTTGTAGCCAAGTGTAATACATTGCAGGAAACAATGGGAATAGATCAATGGAGGTGATTGTTACGCTCGTACCACTCAGTTTGACAATACATTGGCGCTGCCCACTGTGCCCATTGCCTCTCTTACTCCTAACACACACGGTGGGCATACACACACACACACACACACACACACAATATGTACAATGATTAACATTGAACGCTACACATAACATTACTATACAGTACAAGATATTACAATACATGGCAATCATGAAGAAATACACTGTTGCCCATAAAGTTGGAATAATTTTGTTTTCAGACACATTCCTCTTTTTATTTCTATTTATACATGTCTATAGTAATCATCTTTGACCAGGTGCAGTGACCAGGTGCAGTGACCAGGTGCAATGATTACATACCAAGTCCCAGTTACCCAGGTGAAGCGAAATCATGCTTAACAATTGGTTGGTGCTATAAAAGGCAGGATATTCACGGTGTTATCCTTTTCCTGTGTGAAGTCTGTACGCAGTAAGTCCACGTTTTGAGAATTGGCTGTATAATTCTCAACCAAATTTGACACAGAAATTCCCTAGACTATGCCTCATCCGACGCCACTGGCAATATGCCAAAGAGTGCTTGCACTCCGACAGGACGGATACAAAAATGCTAACATTGCTGATTTCCTTGGAATATTGCAGAGTGCGGTCTGTAAAATCCTCAAATATCATTGAGAGGAGGGTCATTTAAGACCACAAAAATCTCCAGGAGGACCACAACTAACTACCAGACGAGATGATCAGCAACTGCTTAATCAGTGCCATAGAAATTGGGAAATGTCAGTACAGCCAGCTTTGTCGTTTGTGGAGAACACAGCATGGAATCAACATTTCCCGCCAAATGGTAAATCGAAGATTGCTTCAGCATGGTTACCGAGCAAGATGAATGACCAACTGACCACGGCTAACTGTGCAACACAGAGTTGATCGACTTCACTGGACGAGGGAGCCCAGATGATTACAGCTTGGTCACTGGCAACATGCTATCTTTATGATGACAGTCGCTATATCCTTGACTGTATAGATGGAAGACAAAGGGTGACTGCATACAGGAAACCACTCAAGGAGCCAGTATTCATTATGGAGGTAGAATGGTTGTGCTGGAGAACGACACACAAGTCTCCCACATGCAAGAAGGGTCTATGGAAATAACATTAGGCTGCAAGAGGACAACACAAGAGCAATGGGGCAGCTGCAGTGAGAGAATTTCTTGATGCAGAGGGGGTGCAGCAGATGCCATGGCCTGCTTGCTCCCCTATCCAGCATGCCTGGGATGCCTAGGCCGAGCCCTTAATGAAAGGGACAATATTCCTCAGAGTCTTCAGGAATTGGCCAGGGATCTGACCGAAGAGTGGGATCCCTTGCCCATTGATGGCATCAACAAGCTTGTGGACAGTATGCCACGACGTCTTAATGCATCGATCCGTGTCAGGGGAACAACTCAGACCAGTTTAGTTAAAAATGTGAAACACAACACCTACAGGCATTGGACAATGAAACTGGAACACTGGCCAAAGTGGTGTTTGAGGTTTCACATCTATATATGCGCCACCTAGTGGGCAGTCTTCATTGATTGCACATTCCATCAGTAACAGCAGAGTGTGAAGGTTGAATTAGCAGAAAAAGTCATACATATCACAGCTGTACATAAGATATTGTAATCCACACAACATAATGAGAGGCATATCAGAGTTTAAAAGAGGACAAATTGTTGTCACTGGCGCATATGTGACCAGGACAGCAACCGGCCGGCTTCACTGAGCTTAACTAGAGACTTTTATTTTAGTCTTCTACCAGTATGTTGTCACCTGCTGGTCGAGCTGAAAAATGCACCTCATATTTGTGATTTTTCTACTCTACAGATCAGCTACCATAAGAATTAAGTGGATAACAATCCGCAAATAAATATGAGCGAAGTCAAATGTAACACGATCCACTAACAGACAGGACGTCATCCACAAAAGTAGCTCCATATTTTTGTGGATGTGATTTTACACAATACAGTTTTTTTTTTAAATGAAAACAAGTGAAATATTCTAGATAGTGAAATATTTGTGGATCATGGCACGTATTTGTGGATTGTCGTTTGTGTGTCCCCAACGATGCCCAAAGGTTTCATCTCGCTCTTATAAAAGTCTCGAAGAGCCCACAGGATTCAGAATCTCTGACACCTCAGGGCAAATCGGACGTCATTGCTCATGTGATACATAAACGAAGCAAGCTCTGACTCCCAGCTGCAACTCCCTGGGCTTCACCTTGATGAGGCGAGCCCCAAAGTCTCAGTATTATATGTCCCATTACTACAAGAAACCATTTGAACTCTTCATATGCATCCTGCTTTCGCTTCACCCATGCCTAGCTGGCCACACTCACTGTTTGTGCAGCCAGTTCTACAGGATTTTCATGGACAAGCCATTTCAAGAGTGTGGGAAAGCCTATTAGTTACATCAGGGAATAAACCAATTTCTTATCTCCGATTGGTTCAAGCACTGCTTGCAATCTGTGATCCTGAATGTAACCTGCCTCGGAGCAGGTGAGGCGGGTAGTGTGAATTACCATGGAAATGTACCCCAGTAAGAATTAAACCACTGTCATGATATCGGGAACCCAGATTTACCTCTAATTAATCTTAAAGTTTTCCAGATGAGCAAGAAATCCTGATTCATGATACAGGCCTCTGATCTCCAGATGTAAAAAATGAGTCTTGGAAAAGAACCACTTGTCAAATAATATGACAAGAAGTTCACTAGGTTTTTTTTTATGTCTGTAGTGATTATGTGAGTGAATTTATTTATTCTGCATATATGTGCAGGTCAGTTATTGAAACAAATAGTGACATCATAAGAATTTTTTTATTATGATTATTATTGATTTGTTGATTTCACAATGGCAATGATTTCATGTACTGTAGAGTCTCCCTATGACATTGTTCATCTCCAAAGTGCTGAATACCTTCACCAGTGGGTAAATTTAAAGATGATGTGGTCGTTTGGATTTGGGATGTAGCAGCCGACTCCTGGACAAAGGGGCGCAACACAATAATTAGTGGTTGGATAGTTTTGCAATTTGAATCCTAGTAGTTTTTAGTTGATTATATATTCTTTTGTTTACCAATACATTATTTACCCTTATCAACCACACCTGTAATTCCACATTTTCATCAAAATTGGATTTGTCATTATTTGATGTGATATTATCCTCAGATTCACAAATTGGTAAATTGCTTTTGACTTGTAAGTTTAGAATCAATTTAAGTCAGACTACCAAGTAACTTTCCATGAGTTTACCAATGACTATTCAGAGGTTGAGCGAGAGAGATCAGGCTTTGTTTTTCCACTCTGACTTACCCACATCTGGTACAGTGACATTTCCATTTCCTTTGTCAACAAGTAATTCCCAGTAGGTATGCTTGGTATCATTGCCTGATACACCATTGATGGTCGTCAGGAAAGGGCCATAATCATTATTCTCTGTGACCGTGAACCTGTGGAGACACAGGGGTGAGCTTCAACCTAAAATCTAAATATTTCTTTTCAGATGTTAGAGTTCTGTATCAAGGAACCATTTTGTCCTCACTTGAAACGCTTGTTATTCACGCTCAGCCTTCTCATGGCACCCAGCAATATCCCCCTGTAGGCGATGGTGGTGGTGTAAGTTTTATTGGGGGCATTCGTGATGCTGTTGTACACAGTCATGGTGATTGTTGATGGTTCAGTGGTACCTGTGAAAATTCAACACAAATGATACTGGTTAAGCTGCCTCCAAACTACACGACTTTTAAAGTCGTCAGATCACTGCACTCCTTGTAGTTTCATTCATGCTGTTTACATCACTCCTAAACAGGTTTGTGAGAAATATATGAACCCCTTTTTGCTTTATAAATGCCCCAATATTTTTACAACAAAATCACATGGCTGGGACAGCAAGGTAGGCCTACATACCTGTTGTCCTTGTATATTAAACAAAAAACCTTTAAAATTTCTTGTCATGCCATTCTGAACTTTTGGTTGTCTGGTCCTTCCAACCAGATTGCAATTATTATTTTTTTTACTTTGTTTGTCATTGTTCTCTGAGTTCATAACTATTTTCATTTGTGTTTTGTTTAAGAGGCAGCCTATTTGTATAACCAATTGACAAGGAAAGTGTCTGCAAGTCCCACTTCAAAGTACCAAAGAAGTACCCCAGCTAGTTTGCACTTTCGGTACTGGAGCTTTCGGTACTGGTTCTCGACCGGAAGTCAATGGAAAAGGGAAAGTACCAAAAATTGCGGCGGAAAAGCGCCCTTTGTTCAGTTACTTTTAATGAAACTGCCTGCTTATTAAAATCTTATTTTCATTAAAGTATTGGTCATCTCCAGTCTTCTGAATGTATATCTATATTACCCCAGGTCTAATTAAAATTTAAAAACAATCACGTTTTAAATATATACAAACAGTCGATCCGCCTCCAAAAGCCTGATAAAATCTTGAGTAGGTTTACCTTCAGAAATGTGCAAACATATATTCTCTAAAATGCTTTAAGTAAAGGATAAAAAACCAACACCAAAGCCTCAACATACAGCCTAGGCAGGAAGGTGAGCCCAAAGCCAGCTGATTAACAGCTTGTCCCTTACGGAAAAAGCAAAAGCAATGTGGTAAACCTAAAAGCAATTCGGGAAATTATATAAGGACAATGCGATAAAAGCAATACGGTAAAAGTAAAGGCAATATGATAAAAAAAAATAAAAGCAATACGGCAAAAGCAAAAGCAATAGCGAAAAAGCAAAAACAGTAAAGAAAATCATAAATTTTTATTATTTTATTTTACATTTCTTTTTGCTTATTTAAATTTTATTCTAATCTATTTCACTTTCTTATTCAAGATTTATTTCCTTACTGTTTTACTTTTATTCTTTTTTATGGCACTCGATCCTATGACTCCATACTCACGAGTTATGGACCGGGGGAATAATTGACGCGATCTTATGAAATCAACATTTGCAAAATATGAAAGAGGATAGGAGAGTGGGTATTTCTGAGTTCCAAAACACGTAGCCAGTGTTGTGTCTAATTTCCACGTTTATTCGCTTTCATTTTTATTAGATTTCATTGACTTATTTAAAGTTATCTCTTTACATTTTTATATTGTAGGTAAAGGGAAATTTAAAAGAAATAGGTAAATGTTGAAAACAACACGATAGTTCTGCTTCGTAGTTCTTATACTTTCTGATACTCAAATTCAGACACACAACTGTTACCAAATCGCTTGATGCAGCCAATTTTGCGATGCATCATGTATTCATGTGTAAGAATAATCAAGAACAATTAAGAGTAGGGCTGCCACGCGTCCCTTATAATGCGGTTGTCTAGACACGGTAAACATAAGTCTGTTTAAAGACTCACACAGCACATTTTGCCTAAAAATTAATGGTAGCCTATATTAATTGCTTTTTCAGAAGCTACACTTGGATCACAAAAACATTCATTTCCAACAACACGTGAAGCAGCACCTCTATAGTCAAAGAATTTAATGGTCACAGAATTTGGTATAAACAATTGCATTGAAATTACACCGTGTAAAAAACAAATGCATAGCTTATGATGCATGTGCACTTACCAACTTTATATTTAATTTGTTTGTTGAAGCTCCAGCATGTCATTTGTCAATTTTTTTGTCTAACCAATTTTTAAAAAATAAATCTAGATGTGGCGAAGTATATATTTTGAATTATTTATTTTGACATTGATTTGTAATAAAATTCAGTTTTGACTTGGTTACTCGCACACACAACCATGTGTTTAAATACACGTATTCTATTTAGGTCCTATTTATCATGTATTTTATTCACTCTCTAACCCCTCAGTTTCACTGCACTCGATCTTCTCTTACTGTAGCCTAGTTTATCTGCAGTAAGCATCGATCGGTAAATTCGTTGAGTTTCCGTTGCTTGTAAACAGCGTACAATGTACACTAAACCCAATTTAGCTGCATACAAGTAAGCAAAATAACATTTGCCAGGTAGCGAAAGTCCTGTACGTCCTGTCCTCCATCTGAAAACTAAGGGAAAACATTCTTAATTCCTGTGATAAATAACTTTCTGTATTTTGAGAGACACTCTTATAATTATATAACCTTTTGTCCACAAAAGCATAAAGGTGTCACTTTCTTTCGTGCACAAAAATCAAAAGGAATGTTTCATTTTGTGCACAGAATTGACAGCAGCACCTTGCATTTCATGGACAGGAGAAAGTCAACTAAATAAATTAGCATTGTGAGTGATAGTAAATCATTTTGTAGAGGAAATATACGTCATGAATGATACACAGTCATTTTGAAAATTGAAAAGAAAAGAAAAAAAAGATCCGCCTTAGAGAGGATGGAAGGCTAAATCGGAAGAAAATGTTTGCATTTCTAAACGAAAACGTATTAGCGCGGGTTTAGCATTTGTCACACACCCTCCCAAGTTGTGAAATGTAACAGAATGTAAAATAATTCTCACCTGCACGTGTGTCACTTGTTAGGACACATAGGACCAGAAATAAGGAGGCTATGGAGACCAGAGTCCTCACTGCCAAAGCCATTCTGTCTGCTGGGTCAGTCTGGAGCTTCCTGTAGTCACCTGTCCTCAATTTATACCATCGCGGTGACCGCGCCTACTGGATGAACATCTCTCTGTTGGGAGTTAACTAAGGTACAAGGTGTTATGAAATTTATTTTTTACGCACGGAAGTAAGGAGTTATAATCATTGTGCAAAGTAAATTTAGCGTGAGGTTTTACACAATAGTGATCTCTATGCTGTTTTGATAAAAAAAAACAGCAATGTACCAGAACAAAGAAAATATTACTTTCAAGCATTATTGGCCTCGAAAGAAAAGGTATGGGAAGTAGATAATATTGTGCAAAATGCACCACACTTGCATGAGTTGGCTTTGCCTCTGAAAGCTGTTGAAGGAAGGTTTGCCCATGACAGTTCTACCTTTAACCGAACCACCTATATCTATGTAATTACAAAGACTATGAAGATGCAAAGGTTAGGACTGGTGCCTATTCATGAAATTCTACAAATTACTAAAAAAGCATTTAGTTGGGTTGCATGCGCACTAGATAACTACCATCACTCAGAGTTGAGAGGCCAATATGTATGAGGAAGCTTTATTCTTAGCACAAAGTATGAGGACGCTTTACTCTTAATGCTGGTAAAATATGTTTATGGGGACCTCTCATTCATTTCTATGGGAAAAAGTGCTAATGCTAACTATGACAACCGTAACCCCTACCCAGCCCTAACCATAACCATAAGTAAACAAACAAAATACAGTGTTTTTGCATTTTTAATAAATTAATAATTAGACTCAGGGAACTCAAACTAACAAAGAAACTAAGACACAGAATCTACACTAGGGGAATAACAGACAGGTAAAAACATAAGCATGGGCACATAACATGAAACCAAATACAAATCACAAGACGCAGGAACAAGAAAACTCATACAAATGAAACACTAGGGAAGAAAATACAAAAACAGAGGAGGCAGGATTCAAACACAAGACAGAGGGGTTCATTGGCAACCAGGCCATGCGGCTGACTGGGAGCAGGGGACAACACAACACAAAGACTGAGAACAGGAGGGACGGGATGACCAGCAACGCCTGCTGGCCAAACGGGGAAGGGATACAGAGTGGGACAACAGGAGCTGACCCTCACAGAAAAAGTTAATGCTGGCTTTGACAGAAAGGTGTAAAAACACACAATGCATCGAAGCTTGCTGCAAATAGGGCTGTATAGATGCAGACTGGTCAGAGTGCCAGAGTGAATTGGACCATGGAGCAACGGAAGAAAGTAGCTTGGTCTCATGAGTTCCATTTTCAGTTACATTATGTGGATGGCGGGGTGCCTGTGTGTTGTTTACCTGGGGAAGGATGCACTAAGGGAAGAAGAAAAGCCAGCGGAGGCAGTGTGATGCTCTGGGAACAGTTCTGCTGGAAAACCTTGGGTCCTGGTATTTATGTGGATTTTACTTTGTTGCGAGTCTCAAATCTCGTACTTCAGTACTTAAACTTGCTGTCCTGTATAATAACTGACATTATAAATACTCCCCTTATTTCCGGTCTTGTACCTTCATCTTTTAAAACCACTACAATAACTCCAATTCTTAAAAAACCTGGTGCAGATCCCAATAATCTAATTAATTATCGTCCTAATTCTAATTGACCTTTTCTCTCAAAAACACCTGAGAAAACTTTTGCAGCCCAGGTTCACTCTCACTTTACTGACAATCATCTGCTTGAAGATTTTCAGTCTGGGTTTTGTCCTTTTCACAGCACAGAATGATGCGGGGCTGTTAACAGTACTTGATCTGAGCTCAGCTTTTGACACAATCTCTCACAATATCCTCCTAGACAGGTTAGTATCCATTTTCATCACTGTACTCCTCTTGCGTCATTTAAATCATATCCCTGAGATCACACTCACTTTGTTCAATTAAAAAACGTTTGGATCGCAGTCTTGCCCTATTGTTACCGGAGTTCCCCAGGGCTCTGTTTTAGTCCCCCTTCTCTCTATTATTTATCTTTTGCCTCTTGGTCACATTTTCAGGAATTTTGGTATACAGTTCCACTCTTATGCCGATGACACCCAGCTCTATTTGTGCACCAAGCCTAATTACACTCTCCCACCATATTCTCTCTCCAACTGTCTATGTGAAATTAAATCACGGCTGTCCTTCTCAAGTTTAACAATGAAAAAAACGGAAGTTCTTCTCATTGGCACTAAATGTCCTCTGGCAAAACTTGCCAACTTTTCTCTTACTATTGATAATGACATAGTGTTGCCCTCCCTCCTGGTTAAACGCTTGGGTGTTATCCTCAATAGCTCTCGACTCTTTGGAGCACACGTCTATGGCAAGCCAAATTGCCTTTTATTAGTATAAGGCTTACTCATTATAACGTAATTCTTACTAACAAAAGTAACAAGTTGTTATAGTGACTGCTGTCATTAAAAGAAACACATGGACATCATGAAAACTATCGGTGTTCTTCTGCCCCCCCCAAAGTTGTAAACCTAGGGGAAACACTGACCCGTCATGAAGGGATCCCAGTATTTGATTTTCGAAAGTTTCCACCGATAACGTGTGTTTGTGTGCATATACAGGATATTACATATAAGTCAAATGAGTGGACAAGGCAGTTGGGCGTCCCTTACTAAACAAAAATATATTGTAATGTATTGAAAAATGTACTGCAATATAATAAACAGTATTTTGTAATATATTAAATGACTTGTGAGATATATGATGTATTTTCAAGTGTTTGACAATATGTTTTTTATATTATATTTATATTAAGTACAGATAAGTGGTTAATACTCATATCTAATTTAATTACTGCTTTATTAGTGCGTGACAGATTATGTGGGCCATGAATTTGCAATTTGAAAATATAAATAATTATATAAAAATACAACAAAAATAATTCAGAATTAGACCAAGACTAAAGTCATCCAGTTTTAATTGTGCAAATGTACTTAAACAGGTTAAAATGACCTAATACAATTTCGACATTTTTGTCTTTCCATCATGACAATAAAGAGCAATAGACTTGTACAACAGCTGGTTGAGCAACACACAAAAAGCTAGAGATAGCCATTACAGCATGTGGAGACATAACACTATCATTGTTAGGACATTAACTGTAGGGTATTTCCGAAACTAATTTCAAAAAGAAGAGGAGTCTTGTGGCTGACGCGTGTTCCAGGATCCAAAAAAACAAAAAAAAAACAAATCTTCCCCTTGACTTACGTTTGCAGTTTTTATTTTAACGAACAAGATATGAATTCCATAAATATACAAGTCAAAAGGTTCTAAATAAATACTGACTGGTTCACACGCTAGTCCATAAGCTGACAGGACACCACGACGACGACACGGTCAGATAACCGTGTGACTCCAGGCTTCTCAGCTCGTATCCATCCTAAAGCACTATCAAGCACAACGCGCCGCCCATGCCCCTACGTGGCAGAACCTATTTTTATCATTAAAGTGCAATGACACTAAATGCAAGTTTTAACCATGTACATTATAAATTCTAAAATTATGAATTATGTGAATCGCGAACATATATGAAATATCAAATATAAACCTAATTTAAATTCCATTGTGTAAAACATGCATCTGGCACCTACATTAACTCGCATATGAATAAGAACCCCCTCTAAGAACTATCTTGGTGGAATGCACACATAAATACTTGCATGCTGTATGTTAATAAGCACGCATTTGCTTTCGAAAACTTTCACGTTGAAAGCCGACTTTCCTCCCCTTGTGTCTCTTTTGAGACACATAACATGTGGCAAATCACAGAGTGCTGCGCTTTGTCATATACTCCACCAATAGCAAAACTCTCCTGGCTTCCTTGTTCCTCAATCAACAGGTATTTTTCAACATTTGCAATCTCCACTATATAACAGAACAGTGAAACTGTTTCTTTTCATGCATTTTTTTAAGTCCTCTGAAGAGCACAATTGCCCATTCACAAGAACTCTATTAAATATCTGAACCACTGTGTCTGGTGTAACTGATGCATGTTCTCTAAGAGCAAGATCCTCCTGCTTTGTAGATTTTCTTGAATAATGCATCCCAACAGCGGTAACCTTAGCTGTTACTTCTTTAAATCTGTCAAAAAACTCTTTGCATTCTTTTGTTGCACTTTTCAAAGTATCTTTACGCAGAAGTGGCAATGCCTGTCTTAGAATGAATTGTTTCATTATCTGAAAAGGGACACTCAAGGTTCCATGGAACGTTTTTCATATTTCACCATTAAAGGACTCAAATATGTATCCTGAATTACCCCAAAGAGGTCCCCAATTGTACACTGAATCTGGTAGGTGAAGACATAAATTGACATTGAATAATTTTCGTTGTGATATAAAGCTTCAAATGTTTTGACAAAGTCCACCATAAGTTTTTCCACATCTTTTAACTTCTTCTTCAGTGATGGTTTTGCATAACAAAAGCACGAATGTAACCAGGATTAACCAATGTTGATGAAATGCTTGTGGTAAAACACCTTAACAGCACAAAAATACTGTAAAACAGTTTTGCCATTCACTGGCCTTCCAAAACTGTCTGTGGAGGTTTGATTGACAGAAGCTGCTGATCAATATTAGCCATTCTGTTTCCAATATAGAATGGTTTGTCATGGTTTTGACTATCAAACCACAGACCTGCCATCTGTCTCACAACACCAAGATGCACGCAATGCATGTGGTCAGGAGGCATGCCAGATATCACATCAAAATGTGGAATATTAACGAGACATGTTAATACGAAAAGTCGGTATTAATACCTGTCTAATACCTGTCTACACCAAAAAACAGGCTTTGAAGTATTTAGAGCTTCTCTTGCATTAATGGCAGTTGAATCATGGTCTCTCTTTGTAACAACTTTGTAAGGATAAGACCTCATTGTTCCATTGCCCTTAAAAACTTGTTCCCAAGGGTGTAGACAGAAACTACACCCATATTGACCGTTAAATTGGGTCATGTTTTGCAATATGGGCCTTGCCACTGACAGCCTCTGACACTCCAAAGTAAAAGGTCTCAAATATGTATTCACATTTGGTTTTCTGCTTCCAAACCACAAACTGAATATTAGAATATTATTTTTATGAACTGGATAGGGAATCTCATTAAATCATTCCCTGTAGAAGCCAAATACTATATATAGATGACTTAAACACTGGTACATCATCAGAGTTAAGAGTCAATGAATATGCATGGAAAATCTTAGAGGGTTCATGTTCTCTGGACTTGTGGTACATCTTTCCATTAATCATCCTCGGAGATGTTGTTTAAAAACTTAAAAAAGAAAAGAAAAATTAGATGTATAATATGTTTTAATAAATTAAAAAATTTAAAATTACCAGTGGCTATTGCTAAATAGTTTTCAGGGCTGATTTGTTGGGTATCTTAGCTGGAAGAACATGTCATTTTATATTTACTGACAGCTTAACTCATTAATTGGATACAATATACATTGGAGTGTAATAAAGTTAGTAAGACTGTATGAAGAATTATCCCAGCTACAGAGGACAATAGTAGTAGCCTGGTTAACCTAACCCTAACCCTAACCCTAACCCTAACCCTCTCCACCTCAGTCTCTTTGATGATAAGAAGCTGTAGAGGAGGAGGATTCTTCCTGAAGTCCAGTATTATATCTTTGGTCTTGTCTGTATTGAGGACGAGGTCATTCTCCTCTCCATAGACAAGAATGTTATTTACCAGGGTCCTGTACCCCGACTTGTCCCCCCCCCCCCTTGATGAGCCCCAGGATGGTGGTGTCGTCAGCGTATTTAATGACAATGGAGTTGTCCTGGGTGGAGACACAGTCATAAGTGGGCAGGGTGAAGCGTTTTGGACTGATGCAGCAGCCCTGTGGGGATCCAGTGCTGACTGTAAGTCCTCCCATTCTCATCCAATTACAGGTGGGAGTTGGGACACCGAGGTCTGTCAGTTTCTCGATCAGCTTGCCAAGGCGGATGGTGTTGGAAGCAGAGCAGTAGTCCAGGAAGAGCATCCTGACATACGTTCTGTTACATTCCAGGTGTTGCAGAGTATGGTGTAGGGCTATTGCCATTACATCATCCACTGATCGGCTAAGGCGGTAGGCAAACTGGAGGGGGTCGATGGCGTCTGGGACCATGTGGTTAAGGTGGGTGAGAACCAGTTTTTCTAAGCTCTTCATGACAACTGGTGTGAGTGCCACTGGTCTGAAGTCATTTAGGGTGGATGTGTCCGGTCTTTTGGGGACTGGTATGATGGTGGAGGATTTAAAAATACTGGGGACTACTGCCTGGGATAGTGACATGTTGAAGATATCAGCATACACACCAGCTAGTTGTTCCCCACAGGTCTTCAGAACTCTGGGAGGGACTCCATTGGGTCCCACGGCCTTGTGGGGGTTCACCTTTTTCAGTGCTTTCAGGACCTGTGTGTGTGTCACCTGGAGGACAGTGTCAGTGGGGTAACAGGGGGCCTTTGAGGGTGTGTCTGTGTTCAACCTGTCGAATCTGGCATAAAAGGTGTTAAGGCTGTCTGGAAGGGTGGCGTCTCAGGGGTCTGTGGTTGTTGTGGTTCTCCTGTAGTTCATGACAGATTGGGCTCCCTGCCACATGCTGCGCGTGTTATGGTTGAGGTAGTAGCCTTCAAGTTTTTGTGAGTGAGCCTGTTTCGCTGCTCTGATGGATTTCTGCAGCTCGTAGCGGGCTCTCTTATACTCTACTTGATCTCCTGACTCCCGTCGCTTCTTGATTTTCTGTTTTATGTCCCCATTAAACCAGGGTTTTTGGTTGGGGAACATGCGCACAGTCCTGGGAGGGGCACATATGGAATTACACCAGCTTATGTACTCACAGTCTCTGTGTATTCATGGATGTCATTAGTGGCCTCTTTGAAAGTGCTCCAGTCTGTAGTCTCTAAGCAGCCCTGCAGGCCAGCTTTTGCATCATCCGTCCAGGTGTTAACGGTCAACTGACATGAAATTCACGTTTTCAGAATCTAGCGCTCATGCAAGAAATCTTACAGCAAATCTATATTATTACATTATAATTCTAACATTAACTACACCAAAAGCACTGGGACAATTTGCAAACCCTACAGACTATTTACATGTAAAAAAAAAAATTATGTGTTAGCGTGTGTGTGTCACCCCTCTGTTGTGTTCTGTCTCACGCATATCACGGATACACGCGAGCCGGTGGTCTTTATTTTCTGCAATGAGTCCAGCAACCATGTCAGTGCAATGAGCATATATGGAACATGCTAATCACAGTACATGTGTATTTCATTATTTTCATACACGGGTCTCAACGAGTTTGTAGTCTTTGAGCTAGTGCAAAATGATTAATTCTGAATTAATGACCCAAATAAAAGGAATTATAACATTTTCTGCTATTATTTCATTATTTTCAGGGATACTGTCAGGAAACGAACTTTCCCATAGGAGGTGAATCAAAATCTGCAGTGGTTTCCCACAATGCACTTAGTTTTATAGCAGCATGCTGACGTTGCTGACCAGTAGATGGCGCTGAACCCATTTTGCAGGAATTTCACTCAATTACAGACAGACATACACAACACATAGAGAGATGTATTTCCCATTTCGTTGAGAGGGTCCTTGTATGGCAAGCCGTCTTAACATTTAATCAAGTCACACTCCTATCTGTAATTACATTTTAGATGTACAAAATATAATTTCTCCTAGTCAAAATTACATTCTTACTAGTCAGAATGGCAGTTACAGATATCCACAACTGCAATCTTACTAGTAGAAAATGTATTTCAAAATATCTAAAACTTTATTTCTCCTATTCACAATTCTATTTAAGATATCTTTAAATCTTTACAAAGTATAAGTGGTTGTTTTGACATTTAATCGCTAGACTTGGATATGTATTGCAGATATCCGTAATTCAATTCTTCCTAGTCAAAAAGAGCATTTCAGATTTCCACAATGGCATTCTTCCTATCCACAATTGTCATTTCAGATATCTACAACGTCATTCTTCCAAGGAGAAATTATGTCACTTTTGCCATTCATTTCTATTGGGCTTTCAATTTCAGACGACCCTGTCGTCGTCATTTTGGATACAGTGGTACCTTAGAACTCGAACTTAATCCGTTCAGAACTCCGGATCGAATCCTAAAAAGTTCGAGTTCTGATCAAATTTTCCCTATAAGAAATAATGGAAAACCTGTAAATAATGACATTTCTGTGTTTATCCTGCCTAAATGCCTCCATGCTCCCCCACCCAGTTCAGAAGTAAATATTTTTCCAAGATTTGATTAATCTAATCTGTTGAACTGTTGAATCTGTTAATGGTCAGCAATGAGAATGCAGATTCTCGTATGATACGATACATATGGAATTTTCCTTTATTCCAATGTCTTTTGCACTTCTTGTTCCAGGCCTGGGCCTGAGCAAGGCGGCCATCCTGGGCCTTGCTATTGGAATCCCTTGCGGTTTCCTCCTCCTCATCATCATCATCGCTCTCATCATCCTCTGTGTCGTTTGCTGCAGGCGGAGACGTGAGACATTTTTTAACATAATCCTTGGGCCGCCTCTTCTTGTTACTCATAGTGAAAGCTGTTCGTTCTTTGTTTTGTAGATCGACAGCAAACGTACCCCGACGGCCTAAGTATCCTGTCCCCAAGGCTTCTCAGAAGGTAACCTGTACTCCTTTCCTGTTAAACTGATAAATTAGAACATTAAATGCTTTATTTTCCTTGCTTCACATATGTCCACAATGGTTACAGTACTATTACTGCCTGAGTGATGATGGTATTTATTCAAAAGCAGATCAGCCTTTCAATGCAAGTCATACATTTTATTACATTGGACTTTTTTCCAGTAATGTAGCTTTGGTTTGTTATGCTAATTATTTTAACTTTATTTGATTTTCTCTCTTTGATTTCTGTTTTCCTTTAAACTCCGCATGACCCCTTTGCCTTTTTATTAATGGGTTCATGTGTGTTATAAGGTATGATATAGAACAGAGGCACGGCTCAATGAAAAGGCTGTGGCTGAGTGAATGTCACTGGAGTCACTCAACGTCGCCCCCTAATGGTGCTGATCAGCCTGTTCAGCCAAAATGACAGGATCTCTAATGGGAAATGCTGTGATTGCACAGGTAGTGACAGGCCAAACCAATCTGAACACCCCACACAATCTGCTCACTGGAGGAATTCATAATGGGCCTCCTGTCAAAAACCCCAAGGTATTTCTGGGAGGAAATGCCCCTGTTTCTTGCCCTTGTTGCACACCTCCCTGTGGGTGGTACAGCTCTCACTCCTGTACTAACCATTCTCCTTTCTCTCCTAGGGAATCCCCGAGCGACAATTCCCCCTCCCCTCCACAGGGACGCTTTCCCCTGAGCGGACGGCCACAACTGTTTAAAGAAGAAAATGCACTGAAATAATGTTTTTATATTGACAGAGATCTACATCTAATATTATGGTGTTGTTCTTTGTATTGTAATAATTACTATTCCTGCATTTTAAAAATACACCACTCTACATTAAGCAGAAGTTAAGTCTTATTTTATTTTATCCGGTATCAGAGTTCCCTTCCTGATTGGCTGCAAATTTATACTTCCAACATGTCATCCTTTCCAAAACACCTAAAACTGCTTTAATGTGACACTTGGACAGTGGAATGGCACATTTAAGTTAAACTACTTAATGCTTAATTGAATAATATAGGGACATAAATATACTGTTTTTTCCAGACCTGGTATGAGTACTGATGCTTGCTTCCTAAGTGCTTCATACCATTACCAGTTAGTGCTGGGAAATGTCTAAAAATAGAACATGCAATGTTTTCATTTGAAAACATCATACTAAACATTAACATTGTAACTGCCCCCCTCGGGCAGCCTGGGTGTTTTAAATTTGGCTGGGCAATATAAACGGTACATTGACTTATTATCTTATAGAATTAAAACAATAAGAAAGTGAGAAACTTCAAAAACTGTCAATAGAGAACATTGCTCAGTACCATGCATCAGCTTATCGCACTTCCAGCCAACCATAGGATTGTCTTTTAAGGACTGGCAACTTTATGTCTAGCAAACACATTGCAAGGTTGATTGAGGTAGTGGAGTATAACATACACTACTGGTTTGGTAATACAGGTGTGTGTGTGTGTGTGTGTGTGTGTGCCCTGTGATGGGTTGGAGCCCTGTCCTGGGCTATTCCCCACTTAGCACTCATCACTTCCAGGATAGGCACTGGACTCATGTGACCCTGCATAGGACAAGCGGGTATAGAAAATGGATGACTGGATGGATGGATGGATGGATGGATGGATAGATGAACATGAGTCATGTGGAGACAGTGTCAGTGAGGAAAGCGAAAACTCTAAATCTACAACATCATTTTAAAAAGGAGATATTGGTGATAAACAATCTACATCAGGAGCCAGTGGGGCCTGACCACAGCAGATGTTGGGTGGAGCAGTGCACCACATGATCAATAAGTCAGTGTAACAATAATATATGTATTTTTTCTTTGTAAATAACATTGTTGTGAATTACGTATGAGAGCGCTGCCCGATGCATTCGAGATATTCCCTGCTTCCCCAGGGCTTCCGCTAAATGCTTGATACTTAGTTGATCCACCTTTTTGATGAGATCTTCTGTGACTGTATGATAGACACTGCTGCAGATCAGTCGCAAGTAATTTGACATTATTGCTTGATGCAAAGCACAGCAAAGATCGTCACAGTCGGGCATTGGGCAGTGGATGAGAAGCAAGACAGAAGGCAGAGGGGATCGGTGGACAGTTGAAAGGGTAAGCTGATTGGTGTCAGATATCGGTGAGCTGAGACGGTACTCAGTGTTGACAATTGTCAGGCAATCGTCAACGGCAGTAATCGGGCGAAGCAAGGCTAAGAGTCTAGGGGGCGAAGCAGAGATCGTTACACAGGAGGACAGGAAAACACACAGGAAGAAATACTCTAACTCGGGATAAATCATGAAGATCTCACGTTTGGCCAACGAGCCAGATGCCCAGACCCAGGAGACTAACGAGGGGAAAATAGAACACAGCAGGGAGGAGCGTGGTCCCAAAGTGAAATCACCTGTGTAATCATGGAACTTGACCATAGTAAATAGGAACTAGGTAAGCGACTAGACTAAGGGCACTGTCTCTTAAGGAGCACAATAGCCAGAAAAGGGATACTGGGGCCACACCCTGGAGCCAGGCCTGGGGGGGAGGTTGTTCGTGGGTGCCTGGTAGTCGGGCCTTCACCCATGGGGCCTGGCTGGGCACAGCCCAAATGCACCATGTGGGAACATTCTCCTGTGGGCCCACCACCTATAAGGGGAGCCATAAGCATGCGGTACATTGAGCATTGGGTGGCAGTTGAAAGCAGAGGTGTTGGCAGACTGATCACTGGCTCGAATGTGATGTCTCTGGTGGGAAAGGAGTGCAGCAGGTAGAGTTATGCCATCTTTAGTCAGGCTCACCTCAACTCCTGCTGAGGGGCTGGACTCTGTTCTACTCTTGAGCTGCCCTTGGTGAGAGGTGTTCACCAGGTGTTGGTTTACTCATAGCCCCCCAGTTCTGCACTTGTATGTTGGCATTCATCCTAGTGAATGAGAGGGTTGCTTCCCTTCAACTTTGAGTTGGGGGACAGGCTCTGACTGCTGTCTGTGCTTATGTGGCAAACACCAATCAAGAGTACCCGGGCTTTTTGGTTGGAGGGGATGAGATTTGCCCTGAGTTCCTGAAGGCTCTTGATGCTGTTGGGCTGTCTTGGCTGCCACGTCTCTTCAACACTGCATGGAGGTTGGAGACAGTGTCTTTGGATTCACATACTGGGGTGGTGGTGGTAATTTTTAAGAGAGGGGACCAGAGGATGTGTTCCAACTTCAGGAGCATCGCACTTGTCAGGCTCCCTGGGAAAACCTATGCCAGGGTACTGGAGAGGAGGTTCCAACCATTGGTCGACCCTCAGATCCAGGAGCAGCAATGCAGATTCTATCCTGGTCATGGAACACTGGATCAATTCTTTACCCAAGGATACTGGAGCGTTCATGGGAGTTTGTCCAACCAGTCTACTTGTACTTTGTGGACTGGGAAAAGAGATACATGGATCTTGGGGGATCCTGTGGAGGGTATCAAGCCGATGGCCAGAGGATTTACTGTCTCTAAGCTGCATGTGCCACACATAGAGCTATGCGGTGATCTGGGGAACAGGGAAAAAACACACTAGGCTGAAGGGTTAAGAGAGAGGGGGGGGGGGAGCACCGCCTGTTGGTTAAACAAGGAAGAAACACAAAGGACAGGGTAGGATGGGCAGCAGGTTGGCTGAGGTGGTTTGGGCATCTGTTTAGGATGCCTCCTGGATGCCTTCTTGGGGAGGTGCGCTGGACATGTCCAACTGGAAGAAGACCCAGGACATGCTGAAGAGATTATATTCCTCGACTGGTCTGAGAACACCTTGGTTTTCCCCCAGAGGTGGTGGCTGAGGAGAGGGACGCCTGGCCATCTCTACTTAGACTGCCACTGCAGTGGAAAATGGATGGATGGACTTCACCCATTTTCATTACAGAAAACAAGAGTCCTAGCAATTGAAATATAATTTATTATAAAATTCTAAGTAGCTTGACCAAAAACACATGATAGTTATGTCTTTATCTCATAGGTTTGGCACCATGTCATCCTCTGACTTCTTTTGACAAGTATTATTGCCACAAATATAGAGCATCACTCATTTTTAAGCCTAAGAAGAAAGTTTCATGTGCCATATACTACAGTCCAAGGAGCCCATGTTATTGCTGTCATGATAAGAGCAGACAAACAGGAACTCCATGCCCCTAGTTCCGTGATTCTTACAGCACTGAGAAAATTCCTTGCATGCCTTTCGTAGTGTGGAGAAGAGGTCATGCGTGTCACTGGCTGGAGCGAGGTGGAACGGTATTTTGACCAACATAACTGAAGGAAACTCTGTAGGTGATTACACATATGGAACGAAGATATGCATGAAGAGGGTAGTAGTTCAGGTGCGGATAAACTGAAGATATTTCATTATTGAGAAAGACATGGCATTTGAACGCGTGATGCCCGTCAACCACGGACAAAGCCTTCGGCGTGTTTGCTGGGGAGTCTTTATCATTTTACTAGTTGCAGGTAAGTAAAAATCCCTCATATTGTCCTTATTCAGGCTCATAACCATTGTTACCTAGTTACATGAAGGGGGCACTCCTGGGGACTCAGTAAATGGTAAAAACCTGTTGGCCGAAAAAAAATATATTAGTGTGTGTGTGTGACAGAGAGCCAAGTTTTTGCATTTTATTATTAGGAATATTAATTTTAATGAATGAATTATTGATCCTCTGTAGCTTCTGCAGATTGTGACCTCAGTCTCACAGTCTACAGCCCCCCTTTGGTCATTGCCAAGACTGGTAGCAATGTGACTCTGAATGTGTCGTTCGCTGGAGCCCAGAGTCCCATAATATGGTGGTTTGTGGCCGCAGTGCCTATCGTGACCTGGATGAGCCCCAGTCCCCCAGACATCGCCCCTAATTACGCGGGTGTCGTGTCGCTGATGCCCAATGGCTCACTCGTCTTCAGCAACGTACAGAAGAATTACAGTGCCACTTACACCATGACTGTCATGGTGGTTGGTTCTCCACTGGAGACCACCAGCATCACCCTCCAAGTATTTGGTAAGTACGACGAGGTTAGCTGATTGGTTGCTTGACTTTTGATGCTTGTGTGCATACTTGTGAGCAAAATAGTTTTTCCTTACAAGTACGATGTTTACATTCATTCCGCTGCTGTTGTTGTGCCTTTAAGTGTCAGAGTAGCTTGTATCTAGTAATTTTCAAAAATTGCTGAGTGTCTGAATTAAGGTGAAAAGCAGCAGACAATGACACCTTGAGTCTCAGTCTCCAGCTGCACACAGTAACTGCTGCTTTAACCTGTTTTAGTTAAATATTGCTGATGGAACTTGACAATCTGAACTGCAAGCAAACTGGTCAATAAATAGCCATCGTAAAAAAGGGATTCCAGTCTTTGATTTCAGAATATTTCTACCTATAACGTGTTTGATTGCATATATGGGATTTTGTGTATCAGTCAAATGAGTGGATCAGGCAGATTAGAGTCTAGGCACAAAATGTAGACAGGGAAAGATATGGTCAAAGTTAAATACTTAAAATAAGAGGTATAATCTCACTGATGCACATAAAGATGAAGAAATCCATGATGTGGCAGGTGAAATCTATAAGACTCTGTAAGCTGTATGTGAGACAAAGAGGATATCTGGTTATTAGTATGAAAATTCTGCAGCCTGTCTCAGATATTTATTTCCTGCACTGTGCCATACCACCGGCCCCTATCTTTGCATTTACAGTTTTTTTGATTGCTTTGACACATTTCATGTAATATGTTACATATTCTCAAGACTTCCATAGCATTTATCAGAACGCTTCATACATATAGCATAACACTACGGTTTAGCTGCAAAAGCCTATAACTTACCCAAAATAATTAACTCACGTCTCTAAATGAAATAATTCCACCAATGAATTAGTCAGTGCCACAAAAATGAAAAGCACAATCGGCATCATCTTAACCACGAGTCAGAATGTTTAGGCATATTGTCATAATGTCAGTATTATTGTGCTCCTGAGCTCCAAAATTCTGAATTACTGTCAGTTCCCACTTTCTCATTACCACTGACTGATCATTTTTCTATAGGAAACTCATACTCATTCATGTAAAAGACACCAGTTTCAACATTGCAAGGCTCTACATTACAGTATGTGAAGTTCACTGGCAAGAGAAACACTCGCATGCACATGTAACTTTATCAGATCTCAAGTCACAGTACAATAGCAAACAAAATAGCCACACAGCACTGTATAACACAAGAACAACAAAACACAACAATGCAGTATCACAGTGTTTTTTTTATTATTTTGAAATCTTGGTTAACTGTTTTACATGTGGTGGCTAACACGACGATCAAATACATATGTAGTTTTGGGTGTAAATTTGACCAAGTAAGCTAAAACAACTGAATAATGTGCCCAATGATGACAGTTGTACAGAACCATTTCCATATGTCCTAAAGCACTTGAAAATATGTACGACGCAGAGAGGAATGATGTCCTGTGAATTGTCATCTGAGAAATGCTCCAAAGCAATCGAGAAACCATATTGCCTTTTCTTTTTCTGTGTTGATTTTGGTTTTTCTCAGAAGGCCAAGCTGTCAATCAACAGGTTTTGGGCGGGCCTTCCTGCCCAGGCTGAGTAGTCAATGGGAGGTTAAGTCCAACACCCTTTAATTTAAGTAAATAATCATTTATATTGCAGTTTCCCTGACTAGAATCAGCTATGTTGCAGCATGTTTTGCCACTGATGCGCTGTTATGCTTGTGTTGCATCTAGGGGGGAGGGGGTGTGTTCTGGCAGGAAGGCCGACCCAAAGCCAGCTGACTGACTGCTTGGCAAATCTAGAAAAAGCAATACAGACAAAGAAAAAGCAATACAGTAAAAGCAAAATCAGTAAAGAAAAGTATTTATTTTATTATTCTTTTTTTATTTCACTTTGCTATTAGACATTTATATCCCTCTTCTTTCACAGTTTTATTCTTTTTTTATGGCACTCCTTTGACTCCATAAGGAGCATCAGCAAACAATCAGTGTCACCTAATCAAAGCCTGAGTAAATGGGCTGGAGCAGAGCTGGTAGCCCCTGTGCTTTAGTGAGTATTTCTGAGATTTTCTTTTTCTTCCTCTACAGCCCCACCTGTGTGCTTGATTCAGAGCGCAGATACAAATCTGAATTACACCTGTCAGACGCCAGGAGACACCATTTCAGGGCTGTCCTTCCCACAACTGAACGAGACCTTCTCTACGAATGGGAGCTTAAGCCTTGTAGTACCACCAGCTCAAAATCTCAGTGGAATGGCAATCTCTTGCATTGCTAATCAGATGAACATCACGCAAAGCTGCAGCGTGACAGCTAGTAAGTGCATGGTCGGCAGGCATGTAAGCATGTAGTATACTTCACATGCACATCCGTACCTCTTCCTATCCTTTATCGTGGGCAGGGTAGTAGTTGGGCCTGGAGCATATTCTGGGCAGCACAGAGGCTATGTTAAGTCAGGGTTAATCCGGGGAAAATCTGGCATTGTATGTTTTTAAAAGCACAGCTGGGGAGGTGAAGAGCAGCGTGTTTATAACTGTAAAATGCACGGCTTGCAGTGGATGGATCCGCTTTTACCACAGTTACTGCATATTTGGCTTACAAGTTTTTTGCTAAAGACACATTTATTAACCTAAAAGGCATTTATTAGTAGAATTGCTTTCTTCCCCCAATCATTACGTATTTTCCTTAGATGCGACCCAAGCCACTGTCCATTTCTTAGACCATAATGCAGCCGTTAGTTCAAAGTTGCCTATCGCTAAGCCCAAAGGCCAATCTTTAGGTACTGACATGTAAGCCACATGTGGACTCCAAGCCATACATTTAGCATTTTTAAATGCACAGCTGCAAAGGCAAATTTAGCTTTACGTGTCCCTTCATAGTCATCATGTAACACATACAGTAAAACTCGAGGTATTTACCATTATTATTCATTTGACCATTATTAAAACCGGACTTGCATACCATGTCATTTGGCAGGTTAGACAGGATTGTTTTGTTTATGAAACCACTGTGATTCATGCAGTGAATGTGGTGTTGGCGCAAAACCCATCAGTGCCAATGCCCTGTGGATGTAAAGAACCCCGAAGGAGAGTAAAAGGATAAAGGACGTACATATGTATACTTTTGTTATTTGGTTTGTTATATCAGAGAGTATCTGCACCCTGTTTGACACACAGTCATGTTCTGGTCATTGTAGAAGCCCCTCAAGGCTTCTTGCCTACGGTCTCAAGCACGGTGAGCAATGGGAACCTGGTGGTCACCATCACCTGTGCCATCGGGTCTGTACCAGCAGCCAACATCATCTGGTCCAAAGACTCTCAAGTCCTGTCAAACGGAGGGCCGTATCAGATCAGCAGTGACACCACACAGCTGAACATCACCAGGTTGAACCTGACCGTGTCTGACCTCAGCACCTACACCGGAAATGGCAGCAACCCTCTTGGACGCCAACAGAGCAGCATTCAGCTGATAGGTAGGAAGAGCATCTATAGCACGAGCGTAATGCAGCATTCATCGTGACTCTGAGGGCCTCCTCCAGCACCAGGAGCAGGATCTTCTCCTTACTGCTGCTCTCCTCCCTACAGGCCCCACAATCTCAAATTCCAGCCTTATCTCCAACACAGCAGGCACCATGGTAACGCTGACCTGGGATGTCCCCCTCACCTCTGTGTTCACAGGTAATCCAACAGGAAGAAATGTCAGAACCAAATGGGACTGATGAAAATATGTACAAAGGGGAGAATTATTTTATTATTAATAATCTAATTGTGTATAAAATGGCTTCTTGAATATAAATGTCATAAATGCATGAGTTTTATTGCTGTCACTATGTCCACCCCTCTGTCAAAAGGTTTTAATATCCAGAAGGTGGGACCTGCTCTCCAGCCCAGCAATGGAACAAACCAGGACACAGGAGATTTCCAAACCATAGCGGTGATGTCAAGCAGCGCCCGGAGCAAGCAGATCTCTGGGCTTGACCCCAAGTCCAACTACTGGTTCTGGATCGTCCCCTTGGCAGGCAGTGTCACCGGGCCGCCTTCACAGAACTACAGTGTTGGACCAGGTGGGCCTTTCCGACTTTGAGGACAGTGATTCAGCCAATGACAAGCCCTTAATAGGAAAGGTTTTCTGTAAACCAGGTATCCACAGTAAATAAGGCTTATTTAGCTCCTGTAAATAAAGGCATTTCTGTGTTTATCCTGCCTAAACGCCTCCATGCTACCTCACCCAGTTCAGAAGCAAATATTTTTCCAAGATGCTGTTGAATCTGTTAATGGTCAGGAATGAGAATGCAGATCCTCGTATGATATGATACATAAAGAATTTCCTTTATTCCAAAGTCTTTTGCACTTCCTGTTCCAGGCCAGGGACTGAGTAGGGCGGCCATCCTGGGTCTTGCTATCGGAATCCCCTGCGGTTTCCTCCTCCTCCTCATCATCATCGCTCTCATCATCCTCTGTGTCGTCTGCTGCAGACGGAGACGTGAGCCTTTTTTAACATAATCCTTGGGCCTCCTCTTCTTGTTTCTCATAGTGAGAGCTGTCCGTTCTTTGTTTTGTAGGCCGACGGCCTAAGTATCCTGTCCCCAAGGCTTCTCAGAAGGTAACCTGTACTCCTTTCTTGCTAAACTGATAAATTAGAAAATTAAATGCTTTAATTTCCTTGCTCCACATATGGCCACAGTGGTTACTGTACTATTACTGCCTGAGTGATGATGGTATATATTGAAAAACAGATCATAAAAGTACATTTGAACATGCTTTTATATAAGTAATTCATATTATTACATTCGATATTTTTTTCCTAATCATGCGGTCTTGGTTTGCGAATTTGCTGATTATTTTGTTCTGTTTTTAATTTCCCCTCCTTATGTTTGATTTCTTTTAAACTTTCCCAGACCCTTTTGCTTTTTATTAGTGGGTCAGTTATGTAGGACAGAGGCACGGCTCAACGAAAAGGCTGCATCTGAGTGAATGTAGCTTGAGTCACTCGACGTCGCCCCCTAATGGTGCTGATCAGTCTTCTCAGTCGAAAATACACGATTGCTAATGGCAATGCTGTGATCACACAGGTAGTGACAGGCCAAACCAGTTTGAACCCCACGCACAATTGGGTCACCGGCGGGATTCAAAATGGGTCTCCTGTCAAAAACCCCAAGGTATTTCTGGGAGGAAATGCCCCTGTTTCTTGCCCTTGTTGCACACCTCCCTGTGGGTGGTACAGCTCTCACCCCTGTGCTAACCATTCTCCTTTCTCTCCTAGGGAATCCCCGAGCGACAATTCCCCCTCCCCTCCACAGGGATATATTCCCCTGATCTGATGGCCACGGCTGTTTAAAAAAGAAAAACTGTACTTCCCTGACATGTTTTTATATTAACAGTGATGTATATCTAATATTATGACATTTTGTTCTTTCCATTGTAATTATTTATATTCCTGCATTTTAAAAATAAACCCCTCAACATTATTTAATTTCTAACAAGCTCCCAAAAAAAAAACAAAAAAAAACAGGAAACATATCTCCAGGTCTCAGCACTCTCTTCCTGTTGGTGTGTAACTTTTTATCCTTTAAACATGTCATCCTTTCCATTTACTGGACATTCAGTCTTATTGTCTACCAATAGTGACCTAAAGCTTTTTTAATATGATGCTTGAAATGCGGCATGACAAGAATATTAATTAGGCTACTTAATCTTTTATTGAAGGCAGGTTTTTTTATATATACTGGTATCTATCACTTATACTAGCAGTGTGAATTTTTTGCACAAATTATAAGTGAATTTTCAAGTTGGCAAAATGGAATTGTGAATGTGTCTCCACTAATGATGTCATGCAAATTTCCTTGCCATTTATCATCCAGTGAAATTAAGCTCCATCCATCATACTTCAGAACAGAGTGGTCTTACATTGCTGCTAAAGCATGTCCAGCTCTTACTATGCTCTGGAATGGTGAGGGAAATTGTAGGTTGTGAAATGAAGGGTGTGGTTGCTACAGTGCGTGTTAAGTTGCCCCTTTTAACTTCAGCTGAATCTTAATATACAGTAGCTTTGGATTGAATCAGATTGTAGAACAAGACATTCCCTTTAGAGGACATACTACAGCCCTTAATTAAGGAACTTTATCAGCAGCTCAATCTTGGTACATTTTTATTTACTTAAAGTTCAGTAGCTTTTGAGTGACTAAACAATATGCTCTGAGACAGGTTGGTGAACAAGAAATGTCCTCTAGAGGAAATACTGCAGCCCTTAATTCGAGAAACATAAGCACAGATGAGCAGAGACGCACTGAGTTGGTCTCCTTCGACACCTTTCACTCCCTCTGATCTCCTCCGCAGGCTAAGGTTCCTTCATCCCCTCCTCTTGATGACCCTCGGTGTGTCTGACATCACACCATGTTTAGAAATATGAAACAGAAATTGTTTTTCCTCAAGTCATCGGCCATGCTCTCAGCTGCAGGTAACAAAATCTTCCTACTATCAAAGTATTACTCGCAAGTAAACCAGTCACAGAATATTTAATTATTCTTACAACTATAAATGAAAATATGTCAGATAAAACAAGTTCCCTTTATAACAAAGAAGGAGTATGTAACAGTGCATGTCTGACATCCTATTAACTGGTTGTGTGGTGATGACAGTGTCACATTCTAGTCTGTCCTTTAACTTTAAATGCACCAGTTACCTGTTTTATCCCATGAAACAGAGCAGTATGTGATGTCCCCTGTAGGAAAGAAGGCCTCGAATTCTCCCTGCAGCTATAACTGCTAGAGGTTACTTTGATGAATCAAAGATATGACTTTTTTTTTTTGCTAATAAAGGTACTCAAATGGTGAACATACTGTATATCTATGTGTTAGCTAAGAATATTGAGTGTATAAGTAGTAAGTATTAAATAAGAAGTGTGGCTCTGGAACCCATGCAGTCCTGGGGGGGAGCACTCTGTCTGCAACACGAAATGCTCAGTTTTGCTGACAGTGGAGACATTAAGGATGGGCAGTGAAAGGCCCAACAGAGAAGCCACGCAATAGGATTTCAATCCGGAACCTTCCAATCATTGGCACAGCATTCTAACCCACTGAGTCAAACACTGTCCCTCATACATAGCTCTCGTGAAGAATGTGGCTGGCTGATAAAGATAAAGACAATCTTTATTGTCATTGTCACTCGAACAATGAAATTGAAAATGCAATCAACTTAATGTGAGGCATAAGAGTAATAAAAAATATATATTAAAAATATACAAATTGCACTGACTATAAAATTGCACTGAATATACAAATTGTACTGATGAGATATAAAAATTAACAGTTTCTATTTTGAATTTAATGCCATGATTGCTGTGGGATAAAAACTGTTTTTAGGCGATTTGTCCTGGTGAATGAGACTTTAGAAATTAATGTTATCTGTGTCAGAATGAATGTGCACCCTCCTACCATCCTGAAAAACATGCTTAAAATGCCGATGCCTTGATAGCAGGTATCTCTGCACTGATAGCTATACAGACAGGGCTTTAAGCATGTCTGAAATTTTGTCTCAATTATTCCTTTTTGAAAGAGAAGATGGCCAGGACGCACTCTGTTCCTCTCTTGATACTCATCTCGAATATTGTTATGAAGATAAACACACCCACCTTTTTACGTGAATGAGTATTTAGCATGTGAAAGAGAAAACTTGATTGTCTGGAATGTTCCGGAGTCCATCATATACACAAGGTGCTTTCCATTACAGGTTACCTGACACAGGAACAATGAGCCTTAGAAAGTGAAGGGGAGCCAATGTCTCCATTATGGTTTGGAGGTCAAGTGGGCTGCTGTCCATGGGGGACATCAACCTTGATTTGGACAATTCTTTTTATCCAGTTCCATGGGCTCCTCAGAACTGGATCATCAAGCAGTTGAGAGGATCCGTTAAAACACATATTAATATTATTACACACACACAAACACACACATACATCCACCCTTTATCCACTACTTGTACAGGTCCTGAGTCATAGTGGCAGCAGTCTGAGCAGAGACTCCTCCTTCCCAGCCTAGACAGATACCCAACCACCTCAGCTGGCTCCTTTTGATGTGGAGGTGCACCAGCTCTTCTTTGAGCTCCTCCTGAATGTCTGAGCCCCTAATACGATCTCTAAGGCTGAACCCAAACTCCTTGCAAAAAAAGCCTATTTGGTTTTATAAATATCACAATATTACTCAATCTATCTTTATCTAGACTATTGAACGCACGTGATTGCGATGCTGTAATCGTGCAGCCCTAAAAATATGTTCATCTGTAATAAATTCTCCCATATAGCACAAGCAATGTGGGTAAACAACATCCATGTGACACACTTTTGTCGACAAATGAGCATCAGCTAAACACTGATAATTTTTTTAATGCTAATTATTTTTTAAAAGTGGGAGAACCTGAAACACTTCATACTTATGCTGACTTCAGAGATCTTAGAGTCCGTTGGGGCCCTTTCAATGTTTTTTTGGTATCTATCACCCAGTTGTTTAACTCTTAATTCTTCGTAGTTGTGTGTTCTTGCTGTTTATATGTCCACAATACAAATACAGCACTTGCTGCATATTGTTTTGTTGTCCTGTACAGCCATTCTATGTGTAGTCTGGATAATCTAGAACCCCAACAACACAGAAAGATCCTCAGCCTGCTGAAAAATGTGACAAAAAGATGTCATGTTCCACTGCTGCTCCAACCAGAATGACATGAAGGTCGTTCAGAAGCCATATTCTAGAAGCTTGCCCTTTTTCTTCTGGGGCACCAGTAAGGCAGTCAGCCTGTCTGTTCGAAGCACACTTGTGTTTGTCTCCTCCAGATCTCCCAGATCATTCTGAGCAACTATGAGAACCCTGGCTGGCTCGCATGTGAATGTGTGAATGTGTAGTCCATGCCAGTTCTGTCGTCTTACCCACACTGACCTTACCATACCCCTTCAAGAACGACACACTCAACACTCTGCCCAAGCAGAATGGCAAGATTATAAGGTCTGTCCATTCCAGGCCAAATGGGGAGAATAAACAAAGAAATTTCTGCAACATAACCGATGCCTATGGGACCTGGGTAAAAGTGAAATTGATTGCAGGCAAGTTTACATACACAGAACACATAAGCCACTTCAACAAGTGCAGAGTTGATCATTTTCCTGACTGATGATTGCCTGATTAGCATTGCTAACATCGCATTTGTAGATAATGCATATGACCAAGCAACACTGTATTTCTGACAGAGATCAGCCAGTCCTGGAACGTTGCCATGGCAGCTGCCTGCAGCAGTGCTGTTTTTGTCCCTCAGAGCATTGTTTTGCGGGAGACGGACCAAGAATTAAGTGCCGGAAATGAATGAATAAGTTCGTGTTTTGTCTCTCTTTCCCAAAGCCCTTCCTGCTGAAGAAATCTGGTACCCAGTCGGCTGGCCTGTGAGATTAGCGTGAGAACTAACATGCAGCGTAGCTCTAGCCTGAACAAAGCAGACGACAGTTGTACGTAAAAGTTGCCCCGTAGTGCAAGATGTGAATAATTTACTGAATGTGGTATTTCAGCAGCTCCATGGGATTCCCAGTCCCAATGTTCATCTGGCTCATTTGTCATGTTCGAGGAGACAGGCAGCTATGAAGACCACGTGAAGTACCTCGCCCGGCCTCTAAAACCTCACACCACACCAAGGGATGTGCATCAGAGGCCGCAGAATAGGAACCAAGCTTCGGAAACTCGGTGCGTTTGCTTGCCGTGTATCTCGTTCTGGGGGTTCACCCAGGCTACTCATAAACCTGGAATGTGACAATTTTATTTATTGTTTGGCAGGGCATTTCCCATATAAACAGGATCCTTTTAATGGAAGGTTCCCCACTATTCACATCCATCTGTCTTCCTGAAATGCTTATTCAGTGCAGTGCAGCAGGGCACTGGGTGGAATTCCTTTGGTGGAAGGACAGGAAAGAGACAGTGTATGCGGTGCCCATGTGTATCACAGGAATCCTGTTCTTGAATCTGCGTTAGCTGCCAAAAAATGACAAAGTGGGCAATTTGAACGTTTACATGCTGACTTCAAGGAGGTGATCAGGAGCCAGTGTAGATGCCTGCAGAACCCCGAAAAGTAAACTGAACTGAACCTGTGCGTGAGGAATTTCTGCTCTGTTTTTTAAACCAAGTTAAGGCCGTTTATCTTTAAGGCTGCCCAGGTTAATTCTTTTCAGATTTTTCCAAGGATTTTGTACTAACTGCTCCAAAGACACGCAAATAAAAAATGTGCTTTAAAATGACAGCCTTGCGTGTGATTCACCAGTAACATGGAAAGAAACAGAATTTAGAGGTGGGACTCCAGCCAACCACCAGCTACTCAAGCTGCAGGCAAGGCACGGTACCTTCGAAATATTTATTTTTGTCTTTATGGAGAAATCTACAAGAAACACGAAGCAGTGATATGCCATTCACAGAATGACCGTCCCTGTGCAACTGGACACGAGATGTTTTATAATTAATCAGCACAAAGATCATTTGGTTTTTGTGCAGCTGGCAAGGGGCTAGTAGAGGTGCGTAGACAAAAACAAGGCAGGCATACAAAGGCAACAGCCCCTTCATTTTTCTTAACAGTGGGGTGTATTTTGTATTTGCCATCCCAGGAGATTAGTATAAAAACGGACCTTCCATACTGGCTCCTGCTGAACCACTGACAGCAGAAAGGGAGTTTTACACAACGTGCCACATGTGGAGGAACACATTTAAATGTGAGGCACAGTCATCTGACACGCTGAAGAGGGACCATAGTTTCCTTCTCTCTATAAATGTAGGTACAGGGGAATTCCCGGTCTCGGGGAATGTGCCCCTAGCCTATGTACCTTAAATGTCCACGTAGGAACACGCATGCGAATGAGGGGTCAGTCCGATTCGCTGTTGTAGTCCACACCGCCCTTCTGTACACCCTCCTGATCCCCTTCGCCTCCCTCCTCTTCACTCTCCTTGTCCCAGTCCTTCATGGATGCCCCCATCATGAAGTCGTCCCGCAAAATGCTCCACGACGGCTTCTCCTCCCGCTTGGCGGAAGCCTGCAGTTAGACAGAGAACAAGCAATAAGTCGAACTGATACTGAAACTATATTGTACAGCCTCACTTAACACTCTTTGGGATTATCCCGCCTGCTGCCCCTAGAGGGTGCTGTACACTCACCACCTGCTTTTGTGATGCAGGAACAGCGCCAGTTTCCGCCCCACGCAGAACGTCGATGAAGTCTTTCTTGGAGACCGAGGAGAGCAGCTTGGCCCGCTTTCTCTCCGACCCGCCGACTTCTGTCATTTTGTCGTCAATGTGTTTCTGGTGTTTCCTCACAGCATTGAACAGTTGGACCACACCCCTGTGAAGAGGGTGAGATTTGTTAAGAAATCAAGAGTCATTCTTGTTAAGAAACGGCCCATAAAGCAGGTCAGGGAGATAACGCACACAAGTGTGTCGTGCTGTATCACTGCCCTCATTAAGAGGTGTGACAGACCCTAGATGAGGAAGATGACAAGAATAACAAGGATCCATAACACGCTGGCTGTGTTTCGGGTTTGATCACAGGAATGAACATGCAGCCAAATGGTTCACACACCCCCACATGGTCCCCATAATTTCTGTGGGGGGTGTGTGTGGGTCAATGTTGCGGCCATGTACAAGTCACCTGGTGGCAATCCGTTGCAGGTTCCTCTCAGTTTCTCGGTCTCGCACCACATCCGGTTTCTCCCGGCAGAGCATCTCCCAGGCCCTCTTCTTATCCAGCTGCAAATTGCAGGGGAACGCAAATGAATGCGGCCAAAATGTTCATACAGACCCTGTTATGCCCCCTCCCAATCCCCTGCAACATGTTATAAAAACCCTCTTCCATTAACCCTTTGCCTGACAGTACCTGCTTCTTCCTTTCCAGTCGCTCCTTCTTTTCCTTCTCCTTCACTTTATCCAAGTCTTTATTTTTCGCTAAGATACTCGGTTTGTCCTCTGAAGTTTTCTTGCTAAGAATCTTAGCCATGGCGTCCGCCCATCCTGCATTAGGATTGGTTTTCTCCGAGTCCTCCGCCTGCTCGCTTTCGCTCGCCCCATCATTACTCTCATCGTCGGAGTCTCCTGTGCTGTCTCGGGCGTCTGAATGGCGACGTTTGAGAAAATGATCAGGAACACATACTCACTCACACACAACAGCGGCATACTACCCATAAACCACATGTCGACATGTTTCAAAAATATACACAGGCACCACCGGCAGTATGCTAATTAAATTACAGTTTTTAGCCAGGCTGCAATGTCTAATCATGTTAAATCCTGTAATAAAATCAAAAATAAATTACAGATTTGCTTCAAAATTCAAATTAAGATATTTTTTATTATATAAGATGCCTCGTTTTTGGTTGAAAAATGAAAAATATTACCGCTATGTTCTTCCAAGCTCACATGTGTTGCTTCCAACAACGACGCCATCTTTGCAGTTTTCTTCTTCCTTTGTATTTTTTCATTTTTATTTTCACAATGGCAGTGTGCATGCTGCCACCTGCTGTTGGGAGTGCGCAGCACATTGACTTTTTGCTTGAGCGCCCTGGTATTATCCGAATGTTGTCAAATACTGCCACCTGTTGTCCATAAGTAGGCAATACAACGGTTTTTCCACAACGTCATGACATATCTGCTGTTCAGCAGTGCGTAATACAACAGCTTTTTGTTGATACTTAGACGCCGCCACACCAATGTATATATGTATGTTTTCAAAATACGTGCTTGCTCATTGTAATAGCTTATATTACCCTCGTCAATATCTAATAAATAACCTGTAGTATAGATTCTGTTATATAAAAATGAGACAGGCCACATTTGCTATTCTGGCTACTTTGACTCTCTGGTTGTGACTGTTCAGTCACGTGAACCTTGATTTCAGCATCCAGATCTCTTACATTTGCTGTCTGAGGGATTTTAATATTAAATTTTCAATTAGAAAAATCACATTAATTTGTTGTATATTTATCCTCAAGAACAAAATGTATTGTCCTCATAAGAGATGCAGTTGCTCAATGAACCTTCAAATATACAAGGTGTGTGGACAGATCTGTTTAAGTAATTTTGTGTAACTGAATTACTTTCCTGGTGTATGACAATAATTAGAAAAACCTAATAAAGTTTTCCCACACAACAGAAAGATGCATTCAGACCCATAGGAACTATGCAAAATGATCAGCATTCTATCTCTTTTCAGTTCCTAGTGTAGCCCATATGTGACAGACTTATGAGCTGAATAAAGCTGGTGTCCTATCACAAAAATAACCCAGCAGGTTTGCTAACTAATAATAGCTTTTGTTTCTGAGGGCGACATCAGTATTCCCACCAGAGATTTTGAAACCTGTTTAACAAGAACATTGGATTTTTTTTTGCTCCTTGGAAGCCAGTACCTTGGAGTCAAATTATGACTGATGTCTTTATGATATTTTTTACATAATTTCATTTATATAAGGAATACAATTAGAAAGGTTCACTCAGTTTGTGTGCCTGTTTCATATTTTGCACTTTAGTATCTAAAATGGCAGTGTTAGCCTTTAGCTGAATTCCTCATTTCATAGTACCACAGATATGGAAAAGGTGAGTATCCTGTCAGAAAAATGGGTACAGATCAGGTACTGTTTTGTACCACAAGGTGCAAACAACATTAATGCACCCCCAACGGTACAAAAATGTTCCTCAGAGTCAACTTCTGTACCTTAAAAGGTATGTTTACCTATGGCTATAAGGTACAATTGGCAGACCCCTGAGGCTACAGACCCATTGACAAGTAATCCTCAAAGGTACAAACTGGTACTTTTTCTGACAGTTTATATACATCCCTATGCGTGAGTGAAACATGCACAGACAAAATACTATGAAAATAATTTGAAATATATGTGGTTTGTGCTGACACTAGTAAGCATACAGAAAATCAGTGCATAGTTTTCGTTCATATTTCAGTTCCATTAAAAAAATAGGAACAATGGGATCAGTTGCAGTACATGTCCCTCCCCAGCGCAAACAGTAATTTCTTTCGGACATTATCAATCGGCCTCGATAAGCTAAGCATTACACGCGATTGTAAGACGTATTATCAACTGCATTATCGACCGATCGTTCCCTTTTCTTCTGCATAGGACACAGTTGTTCAGAACGACAACATCGGCGGCAGAAACAACAGCAGGGGTCTCCGTGGCGCACATCCCCCCCAATTACCTGCCGTGCGCAGTAACAATAAACAGAATAATATTCAGATAATTTTGCACTGCGAAACAGACCGAGACTTTACACTTTGGTATATTTCACATGCACAATTGCAGCGACTAGCACTACCGGCAACATGCGGACTATTTACAGTGATATTTATTCCCCGGAACCAGGGCACTACTGGAATTTCCTGTGATGTCACGGTGCTTGGACACCATTTTTCGTGGAGTTTGCAGCTGTTATCGACGGGCAGAGAGGGGGGGTGGGGCGAGCAGGACGCTTTGTGCATGGGCTTGCGAGCTCCGGGCTGGGCGATCTGACAGCCCCTCTGCGAGCTCCGAGGCCAGTGCGGCGCAGAGGCTCGAACTCTGGCTCAAGAAGCAGCGACGGACGGTCTGGGGCGTTCGCACTCACGGCGGGCCTCTCGTACCGTCCCCGCGGCCGTTTCTCCTTAACCACGGACCAGGTTTCTCTGGTTGACGCCGGCATGCAGGCGAACGGCGCAGACGACCCAGGACGCGATGCGGGGACGCCGGGCGGCGAGCCGCTGCGCTCCAACGGGCTGCTCTCCGGCGCTGCCGCTGACGGAGATGGGCTTTCCCCCGGGACAGGCACCGGAGGTTCGGCCACCCCCGCCCCCCCAGGATCGGGGTCGATAAAGAAGAAGAAGCGTCTCACTCAGTGGGATGAAGACCTCGTCCGACTCATAGGGCAGCATCTGCACGGTCTAGGTCTGAAGTAAGTCCGTAAGCCGAGCCGCAGCGCCCGTGTCCGTCCGTCCGTCATCGGCCTGCTTATTATTATTATATCTGGGGTGGGCAGCACATATAACCGGCCATAAATAGAGATCCTAAAAAAACTCAAAGATAACATTACAGAATAAAACAACAGATATTATTGTCATTGATGTTGTTATGAAAAGATGTCTCGGAATACCCAGTTATTTGATTTTGTTATATATTAAGCCTGTAAACATCCCGGTAGCCGCTGTACAAAGACTCATTTGGGCATTGCTGAACCTGCTAAGCGGAATCAGCTTACGGGCAAACGGCGAGTTGTCCCTGAAAGCATTTAAAGCCGCGTTGAAGGTCTTCGCTTTTAAAATCTTATTACCCTCATTACATATTTTGTTTTTTTTTCCCCCCCTGAATAGCATTTTATTTAGTATGGTTCATTGTTTCAGTTCAGTCCAGCATTACTGATATGTGTTTACAAGTAAACAAGTTGCGATAGAAAAATAATAATAATTCGCAATAACATCATTATTATTAATTATAACAATAATAAACATAAGACTCAAATCCAAGACAGGAAGTGATGAAACTGACTTCCTGTCTCCTGGAGTGACACCTCTGGACAGGAGCTTGTTTATAAACACATGACTCATGGAGCACACTTGCTGCTGGTGGACATTTGGTGACTGTGGTGATCAGTTTCCAGACACGGCACTGGAAAGGAGCCTGATACATGAGGCTGGATTTTATTAAAAGATGTCAGCATATATGATTTTTTTTATTATAAATTGGTGCCCTAGTGTGAATAATAAATGCAATTACAAATTTTGATTGATATTTTAATTGGATGATACACTTCCAGCCAAAAATGACTCTCTGTAAGGCTATTGTCTGACAGCAGGATATGTGAAAATATGTCATTGTTTTGTTAGGACAAGTAAGGATGTGTTACTGTCTGCTGTCAGGATATGTCAGGATGTGTTACTGTCTGCTGTCAGGATATGTCAGGATTTGTTACTGTCTGTTGTCAGGATATGTCAGGATTTGTTACTGTCTGCTGTCAGGATATGTCAGGATTTGTTACTGTCTGTTGTCAGGATATGTCAGGATGTGTTACTGTCTGCTGTCAGGATATGTCAGGATGTGTTACTGTCTGCTGTCAGGATATGTCAGGATGTGTTACTGTCTGCTGTCTGGATATGTCAGGATGTGTTACTGTCTGTTGTCAAGATATGTCAGGATGTGTTACTGTCTGTTGTCAAGATATGTCAGGATGTGTTACTGTCTGTTGTCAGGATATGTCAGGATGTGTTACTGTCTGCTGTCTGGACATAACATGATATGTCAGGATGTGTTACTGTCTGCTGTCTGGCCCCATCATTATGTGATGTCAGGATAACTTAAGGCATTTCAGGGCATGTGTTTATGGGCTGTCAGGATGTATTAGATGCAGTGTGAAGTGTCAGTATGTGTTCTGGAATATTGACAGATTGAGCTGATCTAAGGCCATTTTTAAAATGCATAATTTCTTATCAAACTAGCAATGTATCAAGCAACCAGTTGCACTCTTTTGTTATGGACCAGCAAATGTTATGAATAATTTTTGCATAGAATCTGTGTCAGGTATCCCAGCCCGTAAATGACCCTGACTGCTTCTCTTTGTACCGACTGCTAACATGTTGTTGCTAATTTCCTTGCCGGCTGCCGCGCCTTACCCTGTGTCGCCTTCGTCAGCTTACAGGTCCCCTGTCTGCCTGTTGCTCCGCCCCGCAGGCCGGTGATGTTTCTCCTGCCGCATTTTGCAGTCTCTGTGGTTTTAGTCCCCAATGCCCCTAAGAAACGCAGAGTCACACCCTATAGCGTGATATTGCTGTCACGCAGCTGAGGTCCTCTTGTCTCTGTGGGCCATACGAGCTTTAATAGAAGCACAGGATTTTCGAGTGTCTTCATTCATTGGAGCTCACATTAAAGAATTGCCTTCAGGCAGATAATAGGACCCACCTGGGGTGTGTACAAGGGTGGGGCCCTAGGGGCATTCGTCCCAGCAGAAGGCTGATTGGCCCCCAGAGTGCCCCCTACTCTGTCACTCATAGATTCCGAACATATCATTGGCTAATGATACGGTTGGCCCCCTTAGATGTATTATGGCTTCTTCTATACCCCCCTCTCACAACTTAAAAAAATCCTAGAATTACCTCTGTGATCCTTTCAGGCTTGGGGGTTCAGTTTTGAATGGATACTGTCTGGTACAGGGTCTGGTGCAAAATTGATGTCATGATGGTTCTTCCCACTGAGGATCTGCATTCCCTCCACAGCCAGACGGTGGATCTCTTAATGCAGGAGTCCGGCTGTAGACTGGAGCACCCTGCCGCTACCAAGTTCCGCAACCATGTAATGGAAGGAGAATGGACCAAGGTAGGACACCCAGTGTCAAGATTGACGGTATACCTTATGTAAGCACCACACATGCCGGCTTCAAGTGAGCCCAGCCTCACAAGGTCACATGATCTAACTAGAGATGCAGCGATTGTATTGGCCAACTATCGGTATCGGCCAGTACAGGAGCAATCGGCCATCTGCTGAAGGTTAAAAATAAGCTGATATGTACTGCTGATAATTCCACCTAATATGGTTACCCATAATGCTTTGCACACCCATGTACTAAACGGTTATTAAAATAATTCCACATAGCAGGCAATTTTCTATTAACGAAAAACTGCATTAGAAATGCATTCTGCATGCTCTGCTAAATTTCCTCGAGGAGGATCTATTAATAAACATTTCAACACAACAAATCTGATTGCTCACCTGACGACGAGACAATGAAGAGTATGAGTTTCCCGAAAAATAAGTATGTTCCAATAAAGAAGGCTGCAATACTGCCGAATAACGCTAATCCATCCGTAATGCAAGTGTTTGATAGCGAAAGGATATTCAGTGCCAAAAGTGCGAAATCGAAAGATTTTACTTGGAAAATGAGAGTTTATCACACTTGATGATCAGCCCTTCTCTGCTGTAAATATTATGAATATTTAAGATGTGTACAGTTATATAGTGCTCTGGGATTGTTGTATGCCAGAGTTGGTGATTTTTTTAAAATCAAAAAATATAAAAATATATTAAAAATACTTAATATTTTTGGAATTTAATTAATTTATTTTTTAATTTATTTGGGTGGAGTGTTTCTTTAAAGTTACTTAAGCAAAACCTCCCAAACAATTGGTATCGTGTCAGTTTTCAAATATAATCATCTATTGGTGTCAGCCAGAAATTTCTTTTCTAGTTCTGACCCGGCCGCTTGTCTGACTTGTTTGTTTTCGTGACGCAGGCTGAGAGCGACCTGAACGAGCTGAAGGCCCTCATGCGGTCACCCAGCGCTGTGGTGGTGAGTCAAAACAGGGCGTAATGTCAGCTGAAGGGGGAGGTCCAAGCTGAACCCAGCCTTAGTACGGCTGCAGCCATTGAATATTTTCATATTGGAATATTCAGCTGAATTTTTTTCTAGCATATTTGGTTTTTCCTACCGATGTTCTGAAAATGCTCCCATACTCTGGAGATTTTCGGCGCTCTCGAGCAGTGCTTGGAGGACCGTCTGGACTTGTCTGGTTTACTTACTCGTGGATTATGTGTGAGGTACATGTGAGAAGTGTTGCACAGGCGCCATGCAATGGCCAGAATATGAACTGCACGTGAAGTTTGGTTATTAACCAATTTCAATGCAGTGGCTGGTGGAGCCGGTGAGTGGTTCTCTGTATTTATAAAAAGCTGTTAGGTGTTGGGTTAGGCAGACTACAGCAGGCCAAGCCTGATTTGTCATATGAAAATTCTTTTATATTAACATTTTTTGAATGTCTCGTATTCTCTGCAGTACTAAACCACAGTACATAAAGGTGTTCTCAAGATTGTGGGGTATGTGAATGAATGGTTCTCAAGGGGATCAGGGTGACTGTACCGATCACCATGGCATCACCCTTGATCGTGGCATGTTGGGAAATTGCACACGCGTGTGTCTCTGCCCGTGTGTTACCTCGTTTTGTGTCGCCCCGGTGCCAGCGGATGAGGTTCCTGCTGCTGCAGCAGAAGTACCTGGAGTACCTGGAGGATGGGAAGGTGCTGGAGGCCCTTCAGGTGCTGCGGGCGGAGCTCACGCCGCTCAAGTACAACACCGACCGCATCCACGTGCTCAGCGGGTACGGCTTCCGTCTCATCACCTCTGTCTGTGACACAGAGACCACAAACATCAGCTCATCTTCCGTGTCATGAGCTTATTATGGACTGATGTAACCATTTTGCTTAGTGGCTCTGGTTTCTGATTGGTTGTTGGTGACATCGTTTCTCTGACTCCCCTGTGTGTGCCCAGCTATCTGATGTGCAGCCACGCGGAAGACCTGAGGGCAAAGGCCGAGTGGGAGGGGAAGGGGGCAGCTTCTCGCACCAAACTGCTGGACAAATTGCAGAGTGAGGACATCTGCACGCACACGCACACACACACACACACACACACACACACGATCTACCAGTGCCTGCACCATATCACTCCAGCCCTCTAAAACAATCTAGACACACCTACTGAAAATAATTTGTTTCTCAGCAAGATAATGACCCTAAGCACACCTCAAGGTTGTGTAAATACTGTATTGTCTTGTGAACAAGGAAGGAGACTGTGTGCTGTGACGAATGACCTGGCCCCCACAATCCCCCCCCCGGGCTGAAACCCTTTAGAGCTGGTTTGGGATGAGTGGGATCCAGTAAGAGCAAGGTAGCCAACAAGTGCCCAGAACTTGTGGAAACTCCTTCAGGCCTGTTGGAGAAACATCTCAGGTGTCTACATCTGAAAGCTGGTTGAAAAAAAGCCAGGAGTCTGTAATGCTGCCATTGAAGCAGAAGGGGGCTGTTTAAAATCTGAGAAAATTGACATGGTGATCACAGTATTTGATATGTATTATTTCATTACCTCGAGGGCTTTTACTGTAAGGTGAATAACAGCTAAAACAGACACAAATGCAAAAGCAGGTGTGTCCATATTTTTGACTGGTACAGTATATGCATAAAATGCCAGCATTGATCGAAAACCACGAAAGAACTAATTAAGATCAAAAAGAAAGAAAAAAAGATTCTTTTACTGAAAGAGAAGATGGAATTTGGAATAAACTAATAAATCTAGTGACAGCCAGGTTTGGGATTATCTCACAGGAGCACTGGACAGTTTGGGCGTGAATGTCTCCGGACCCCAGATGCGCGATCTCCACAGTAGCATTTTGCAGGAGTCACCCTAAATGACCTCCATCCACCCCCCCCCCCCCCCACACCGGCGACCTGCCCCCCCCCGGGGTGCCGCCCCCCCCCCGGCCGCCTTTTTCCCCGCGCCCCGCGGGTGGGGTGCTGCCGGGTCCCCGTCCC
>JAOYFF010000135.1:12886762-12924659 GCA_025773925.1 Cryptomyrus ogoouensis
GGTGCCCTCTGATGTTTTTGGCCCGGTCTCCCACGGCGCCCCCCCCCCCCCCCGCCCCCCCCCCCCCCCCCACCACCACCACCCCCCCCCCCATCCCACAGCACCCCCAGCTGGCGAGACCGCCACTGGCATTTCCTTTGTTCCTTGTTGTGGTCGTTCCACATGTAGCATCAAAACTCCAGAACGATATAGTGAAAATGTTGGCTTGGGTTCCACCAAAGGTGGACGGATAGAGAAATATAGGTCATCTAATTTTTTTTAAAACGGACACACCAAACATAAGCGAGACTCTCTGACCAAGCTCTTTATCCCAAGGAAACTGCTGAATGAGAGGCTGTTTGTGTTTGTGGGGCGCAGGGGAGGACGAGGAGGCGACTGATCCTCCCCCTGAATTATTTATATTACCTGTAAATGACTCACAGAACTATTTATACACAAACCCCTTTTTTGAGAATGCCTGCGTCCCTTAGGTCCTGTTCACTCACCAGCAGCGATTTGTGCTTATTTTCACACGTACGTTTTGAGAACATTTTAAATTTTCGGATGTTTGGGTTTGTTTTGGAATCACTTTTATTATTGATTTGAGCTGGGGGCTGACTGCAATATTTCTAAAGTTCAGTGGTTATGTGTGAAGGACAAATGATTTGGGTGGGGAGCGGGGGGGTTTAAGGGATATTAATGAGGCCACTAAGCTGATGCTACCTGATTGGAGGAGCTCAGTGAGGCTGAATTGGTGCCAGTACTGCTGGGAAACTGGTGGACAGGGGTATGTAGTGACAGGAGGGGGTGACCTTAACAAGGGTGTGTCCTGTAGGACAGCAGGATGATCTTGTTGGGTCTCTTTCCAGAGGAGAATGAAGAAATGTTCTCACCAAACCCAGCCTGAACGTGCCCTCAAGCCGTCCGATCTAGGGCACTCCGCCTTTTCCCACTGGCAGGTGTGGGCTACATTTGTCTCAAACTTCAAAACCCCTGAACCTTCAGGAAAATCAGCAGTACTGCACACTCACGAAGGATGATTTAGCAGAGCGTGACATGTAAAGGAGAGAATTCTCAACCAGCTCAGATACACGCCGGAGAAGCACTAGTGGGAGGGATGGGTGTGTGTTAGAGCACCTGTCACACGTAACAGTGACCCAGTGATGATTGTAAGTGGCCACTTTGCACTCACCTTTGCGGGGAGGATGGCAGCTCTCACTGGTTCTAACATGACCCTTTTGCCACGTGTTCCAGAACAGCTCTCTAGCGTCCCCTCCCATAGCAATTTGCCCCTCAGTACTGGTTCCCAGCTCAGACAATAAGCCTCGTCCACCCTCTGCCAACCATATCCAAGCATGGCGCCCCCTTTTGGCCGTTCCCCCTATATGCTCACCCCCCTCACTCATCCCGGTATCCAATCTTACTCCCGACTTGCTTTCAGTTTTTCTGAGGATGACTGACAGTGGATTGACAGGCTGAACTCTTATTACTTTAGTTGTGTTCATGTTATTTCTGTAGGTTGCAGTTTTTCTTGTGAGATGCTATTAATATATGCATTTAGCCTCTGGCTGTGCATTTTTTACACCGGCTCCCCCTGTGTGTCCCTAAAAACCTGCACCGCTGACTTGGCCGGGTTAAACGCCACGGCAACACGCTTCTCGGGACCCGGGGGGCCGCGACGGCCCCGGGACGGGGTAGTGCATGCGTGGTCCTGCCCGCTGCCCGCCTGGCGTGAGCGATGGAAGACCGTCGCTGTTCACGCATGTCCGTTTCGCTCGTCTCCATTTTGCCGCATCTAATGCGTCTCGGGCGGCACAGGGGGCTGGCAGCCAATACGGCGCATCACTACAGGCTATGGTCATTATTGCAGAAGTGGCTGTAATGTTATGTGACGTAGGAGAAACGTGTGTGTGTGTGTTTTAAATAAAGCCATCAGGGATTTACGGTGAAGCCCGACTCCGACTCCTTTTTCTACTGCATTCACAGAACAGCCACACACGGCCCAGGGTTCGAGGCAGGAGTGCTATTCACAGAGCCACTGCATTCACTCAAACAGGGCTCTGGGTTCAAATTCTAGATAGTAAAAATCCAGACCAAGATTATGTTTCAACCAACCAGTTGAGTCCTCTCTCACTGTGACTCTTTATACTAAACTGGTTGGTTAAAATAAAATCTTGTTCCAACCCCCTGGGCCTGGACATGGATTATCCACCTTTGCAGTGGTCAATCACCAGCTTCCAATGCAAACAAACCTGAATCAGACAAACCATAAGAAAACGATTTACAAGATTCACAAAGACAACGGTCATGGAGATGCAGCGCAGGAAACACAACGTATAGCCGTTAAGCAGGAGAGGGAGAGTCAGTGGTCACTAGAGACCTACTTTTCAGATGCCGGAACATTCTACCTGTACCCGTGTCTATGCTATATGCCCATTTGCCAGTCTCCACATAGGGACCTTTTCAAAACGGCAACCATTTTCTCAGGAAGAGAGAGACTGATTTCTGGTCATAGGTTTATTTATACTGAAACGGGGAGTAAACATTTCTTCAGTTTTGCACATATTTTCAAATTAACATTCGTAGTACAGTGTTAATTACCGTCAACCAATTATTACACAAGAGTGCCAGGATTTAGCCAAAATGACATTCAGCTTTTAAACAATGCTGTGTGCTAGTTGCTACTGATATTTTGTAAACACAGGCAAACCTGTGACTTCTTATTAAAATCCATACTTACATTGCAGACATAACCCCTGCAGATTTGGGAAAGCAAAACCCAGTATACAGGTGAACTTCTAAAGGCGGCATTGAAGTATGGCACGGATTTCCAGAACAAACAGCTAACAGCATACCTCTAAAGCAAACCATTTCCCCCAGTAATCAAAGCGATAAATCAGTCATGTGACAACGTTCAACTCGATGGCATCTTGAATCCAACCTACTTAAACCAGAACCTTCCAAGGTCCAAATCTGGCTTTTGAGTTGATCTGGAACATAATTCGCCAGACAAAAGTATGAAAAAAACAATTGTTTGTATTACCGAGCAGTTTACATCACTTAGAACAATATGGAAAAACACTTCATAATGAACAACGCTGGAACTAACTCCCATTGACTTCTCTGCAGAGTTAAACCCAGTTCGGCATGATAGGATCACCTACAACAAATCTGACCCACAACTCACAGTCCCATCAGTCTGGGTCAGGAGACCCCAAAGTTCCCCCTTGAGACCTGCCCCCCCCTACATCATCTTACACGTGGTACCTCCAGCACACATGGCTCAGCTAAACGCCGACTTAAAGATTTGATATTTGATTGTCGCCGGGTGCATTAGCATGTCTACACAGAACATGAGAGGAGGTTCAGGGTGATCTTTGGGAATGGTTATCCTAAGTATGATAGAAATATTGAGCATTATGATTTTGGTCAGTCGAGAACTTTGTGTCTTTCAGGCAGAAGTGGAGAACCGAGGTCCATAGGAAGTGAGAACCCTGACAAACAATTCAGACATGTAAACCTGTTTTTTGGCTGGCTTTAAGAATCAGTCGCAAGTTCTTAATCACATCGATTTTATCACTACCCATCTAATCATCTAACAAACTGTATAAAATTAGCCCCCCCACCCCGGCAGCCCTGGAACGTGCTGAAGCGGAAACACGGCCCAGGTGAGTGGACAGCCATGACGCACGGAATGGAGTTCGTGTTTCTCCGTGAACGAGAAAACCTGAAGTTGCCCAGATGGGTCTCCATTCAGGCAACCGCTGTCGTCACTGGACATCCACGTGGAAGTTAAGAGTCAACTTCACACAGTCAGACAGCGTCACTCTGATGTGACGCATGGGAGGCTCAAGCAAACACACGCACGCTCACTTTTTCATACGTAACATGTGGCTTTGTGGTTTTTATTTGAGTACTATCGTTTAATTTGGGCCATTGATTGAATCATTATCTAATTACTGTATAATCTTGAGTCTTCCCTCGTGTCCAAGGATTAATACTGTATCCTCAGGATGTCAAACACACACACACAGACCCATCACTCACACACAAAGATCAGTCTCCTACACACCAACACTCAGTATAATGGTCAATTTCTCTCTCTCTCTCTCTCTCTCACACACACACAAACACCACACCTTTGTAAATCTTATTTCATCCATATGTAGATCTCCACAATGGTTAGACTGGGAGTGATCTAGTGTTTGACAGGTCATAGTTATAGAGCAGGTTGATGGAATGGGTGGGGTTATAATGAAAGGACAGAGGGCAATTCCTGATTTCTGATTGGGCCGCTGGAGTGTGACTGTCACCAGGAAGCATCAATCGTTGATCAGAGCCAGGATCATACTGTGGAAAACAGGAAGTAGGTGGGAGTTAACAGGCAGGTTACATCTGTGATTAATGACAATTCAATGGAAGAAACATATTACACTGTTAAGGGTTTTCTGGTGAGGTCATTCTCCCCAGGTCACAGCTATTAACAGGCTACCTGGTTTATTCCAAAGTTTGTGATTAACACACCTAAACCTGTCAGATGAAGAGATGCACTAATGACATAATCAGTGCTGTAACCAAGACCCTGAAATTGTCACCAGTTTTTGGCAAAGGGCAGCCAAAACAGAATACTGGGGTTTGAACCTGGTACCAGTCAAAGTACAGTGTGCACATGTGAGATGGTGTTAGATTAATCTGCCCACACTAGCTTCATGGTGTTTAAAAGACTCTAATCTCACATGTCGTACCTCCCGCTATAAATAAAGTTATGTCTTACCCTCCACAAAGATGGTAATTTGCACCATCAGCTAGAAGACCCACGGCCTGACCCCAAATTCAGCTTCAGACCAACGGCCTGACCCCAAATTCAGCTTCAGACACCTCGGCCTGACCCTAAATTCAGCATCAGACTCACGGCGTGGGCCCAGATTTAGCTTTGGACCCACGGCGTAGGCCCAGATTTAGCTTTAGATGCAGCTTTAGACTGGTCAGCCCTCACTGGCTGTCATGACAGCTTTACATCTGCAACGGAGGCTTTCCCTTGACTAAAATGGATGGAGATGCCAGCAAACAGCTTCAAAGGTTCTTCCCGCTCAATAAATCTGAGGACCACAACTATGAGCTCATTTTACCAGAATATTTGCAAAAAACATGTTCATTACATTTATTTATATAGCAGATGCTTTTATCCAAAGTGAAATACATATTTTTTAGAGAAAGCAAGGTCAGACAGTCCCTGAGGCAATTGGGGATTAAAGCCCAAATGCAAAAGGGACCAACAATAAAATCACTCTGCCAACAGTGGGAATTGAACCAATGACCTTCTGATCAGAGGCAGTGCCCTAACCTGCTAAGCCACACACCATCCCCCCCAAGCACCACGTGACACACCCCATCTCACACACGGTCTGCAGTGTCACTGAGAAACTGCCTGACGACTGCTGGTTGCTGATTATTATACACCTATACTGGCTCCCTCCAGCCACACACTGGCTCATTTGGAGCCTGAGATTCCAACATTCTGCATGAATGCATGTAAACACATGTGAGGCACGCCTGGGGTGGAGGGACAGAGCGATCAGACTGGTCATACTGGCCAGACAGCCTGCCTCACAAGTCACTCCTGACTTACTGCATAATAATGACCGTTATTAGGAGAAACAGACAATACCAGTACAGGAAGTCATACAAGTGGGAGAGAGAACGACCTAAACGGTATTCACATTACAGTACTATTACCAGCATAAAATCAGGACCAGCCAGTATGCTGAAAGGGACAGTTTATTTTTACAGATAAAAGAAACAGAGACAATGCATGTTACGGCAGGTGGCCACAATCACACAAGTACAGCTACAGGCATGTGTGTGTGTGTGTGCGTGCGTGCGTGTGTGTGTGTGTGCGCGTGCGTGCGTAGCATCTCACCTGTACAGGTAGATGAAGAAGCAGAGCAGGTGGAAGCCCAGCTTGATCATGGCCTCCTTCATGTGGGACTTTAGCTGTCCCCGGTTGTGGATCTCAGTGGGGTCAAACACGCCCATGTTGCCCATGGGGACCTTGAGGTACCTGCAAAGCACACGGCAGCCTCAGCATGTATGTTAACAACAGACACACACCCCCCTCATAATCACACATGTCTATACATAAACACACACACACACAAAGTCACGTGATCATATCCAGCCTACCCCCTCAGGAATTATACATACAGAACATTAAACAGCTGCACATTAACATCCTGAATGCAGATGCATTAAATAAGGACAACCGGGACATCCATCTTTTCTGGTTCAACGCGGGAAAAAAAACTCGTGAATTTAAAATTCGAAAAGCTTTATAACAAGATGTTGTTGGCCCCATTACTGCCTCACCCCCATCTTATCCCAACTCCCCCCACACCCACAACCTCCACTATCTCTAAGCCCCCTACACACTATCCTCACTTCCTCAAAACATCATTATTAAAAGCCCAACTTTGTGTGACTTGTCTCAACGTAATCAGATCTGCACCTGTAACTGTCCCTTCATGTGCCACTGCTTCAATTTTGGTGCAATTTGCCCCCAGATCATCACCTATTAAATGTTCCTGGGAAAAAAATCCATCAAATACTTTTTGAGTTACTGTGTTCATAAGATCAGGTGCTGTTTCCAACCTTTGCTGCCACTTAGTACCGCTGCTACAATGTTTTAACAATTATACAAACTTACTTCACTAGGTCACTAGGTCAAAGAGTTAATTTATTATTTAAACAAAGATCATGTAACAATTCAGATGAAACAGCACCAGCATGTCAACATGATGAGCCCCATCAGAACCATAATGGATGGTGTCAGACACAGCGCCAACAAAGAACCATCCCAGAAAATAAATACTCGTACAATGTACAGCGACTGACAAGCATAACACAAATGAGATGCCAATCACAAGTGGAATATGATAATCATAAATTAAATTATTAATGAATATGCCAATATAGAGAGTATGAATATGAATGTAACAGGTAGTGGGATCCTGGAAATACAGATACAACTGGGAAGGATTCTTTCCAGGGACACTTACCGGTATAGGTTCCAGGATGCCACAGGCAGGTTGAGGAGAAAAATGAACCAGTGCATGGAGACCAGCATGAGGACTGTAGCCAGGCCCTGGCACACCAACTCTGGCAGTACCCACTACATGTGGACAGTCGAGCAGAGAGAACAGCGGAAGAACGGAGAAAAGGGCCAGGACAACACAGCACAGGGACAGAGTGCACAGATTGTGCAAAGGCGGTGAGACTGGCACTTACTTTGTTTAACTTGGAGCAGCAGGCTCGCGCATTGATATAATCACACTCTAGATCAGACAGAGTGATGATCTGAAACGGCGGTTAAAGATTTTGGAGGGTACTAAAGCACACAGACAACACAATTATAGACATCCACGAGGATCCTAAGAATCGCGTTCAACTTGCAACCTTTACCTAGTACCATTAAGATGATTAAATACGCCACGATTGACGATCAATAGCTAGACAACAACAAACACAACAGTAAAAGTCCAAGAAAAGGTACAGACATTGAGACTCTATTTAACTGACGTGACAGCTAGTTATCCAGATCCATTTTCAGCTCTACTAAGCGTATTGGATCTCTCTAAACCGGAGACCGCATTAGTTGCAAGGACATACCCAATGTTTAATTTAACAGACACCCGTAAAAGGATTCGAAGTAGACGGAGAGAAAAATCAAAGCGCAGCAGTCTATCAGGGAGAAGATGAACACGGCGGCCTCCATCTTCCACTTCCTGCTTCTCAACCACTTCCGGAGACGGTGCGCAGGCTGTGCGCGTGTCTGCGCGGAGCGGCAGCGCGCAGGGCGCCAACCTTTGAACGGGATTCTCCAGTCATTCCCCGCAGCCGCCTTACTGCTGAGCAGGTGAGGGCGGTATTATATGGAATCATAAAATACATTTTAACCACGTTTTATTTCTGCGACACCAGGCATGGCTAGGATTTGTGTGTGAGCATAATTCACGAGTTTAAACGCTTTTTATGGATCCTTAAACTTAATTATACTTGTTGGGGCAGGTTTTAAATCGTTTGCTGCTTCGCTGAGTCAAGTTTGAAATGGAGAGCACCCAGTTCGTCATTTTACAACTTCACCACTAGATGGCAGTAAATACCGCAAATTCACAGTTTTGTAAGCGTCACGTGCATAAATAAAGCGCACATTCTACACTCATGATGCATCATGCTTTACGTCGATGTAAATGAGAATAAATGCTGCGTGTATTTAATATTATGTATTCGTTTAGGAAAGGGGACATTTCAGCAGTGGCCTTGAGCAGTGTCAAGGTTTCACCATTGGCACATTAGGCCTACTCTTTCCCATGACTTTGTTAGCGTTAGCAGGGGGTGAGCAGAGGTCAAGGCCTGTCTATCAGCCAGAACCCATCAGACATGCCTCCACAGCAGCAGGCTGAGGACCAGAACGGAAGGGTATGCCCAGCACTGTCACAGAGCATAAGAAATATGACAAACGAGAAAAGGCCATGCATGTTAGAGCAGTGCATCCTACAGCCTCAACGGAACTTCCTCTGATTTGAGTTCAAGGCATGAATGATCAGCGTAATCCTCTCCTGTGGCTGGTGTGAATGTGTAGGCTTCTCTGGGAACAGGTGAATCTTTCTGGAAATCAGCTGCTGATATCTCTGTGACGTAGATGGATCAATCTGAACACAAGCAGCTGGAACTCGAATAACCATAAAGTTACAGGTGAAACATGCTTCAATGTTGTACATCGCTTTGGACAAAAGGTTCTGTTAAATGTGTAAAATATAAATGTATTACAGTGTTTCCTGATGTCCAGAGATCTGTCCATCCATCCATCTTGTAACCACTTATCCTAGTCAGAGTTGCCGGGGCGTCTAGAGATAAGTCTGAAACCCGTAAATACTCACAAACACCCACAAGGACACACGGTGGCGATGACACACTCTGATGCTTAGTCATGTTGAGTGCCTCTGACGCACAAATGCACAGTGATGCGCTGAGTAATCGTGCCGCACAGGAAAATGGCCTTGCATTGTCACCCAGAGTGTGGAGAAAAGAGTGTGACTGGAAGGACTACTACTGGGGGTGGGCTCACACACCAAGAGAGCCACAGATGAGACCGACCACACACACACACGCACACACACACACACACACACACACACACACATAAACTGCTCCCAACCTCTAACCCTAACTCTCATGCATTCCCAGGCAGACGATCAGAGCCATGGACACTTAGAGCACCTGGGAGAAGGGTTAGGAAGTCATTCTTCATCGTTATACTGTTGGAGGTGAGGAATGATGTAGTGAAGACAGAGGGGGTCACCTTATAAAGTGTGTATGGCTAATTTTACTAATGGCATATGAAATTATAATGAGGTGTAGTAGATATGATGGGATGGAGTGTGGGATACCATAGTAAGCAGTGTGAGACACTATGCAGGGGAATGAATTCAGGGAACATGACTTGCAGTTTGAGTTCGAGAACTCATGCAGGTCTCCCATGAACATTTAATGCGGTTATTGCCGGGCAGTGAACAATATGGCAAATATTTGAGGACGTTTTGGATATGACAACAAGTGTTTTTGCAAAACAGAGCCTCCTCCCCCTGCCAAATTGTCAACCCCCCAGACCGCCCCCAAATGATAGTTCCTCTGATGCAAATCCACAGCTGAGAACCCGACTGCTGCCTCATACACAGGCCCAATGAACATACCCAGTTTACCAATTATGTACTGCTGTGCTCAGTAGCCTTTGATGCATAGCTGGAGAGAGACGTACATTGGGTAGGACATTAAACATTCTGAAATGAACCAGAGTGAGTCAATAATCGGGAATGATCCCATATTGCTTTATAACAGGTTCTGAGCAACTTCCAACAGTCTATCGTCCAGCCTATGCTAATACAATTGGGTATACCATTGTACAAAATGACTAGAGAAAGGCAGCACAATGAAATTGTCCCCTTTGCTCAGTGAATTTTATTACTGCCCCCCACCCCCGCTGGAGTGTATTTAACAGCAATACCAGAACAGCGGCACTTTTGAAAATACTGTTGCCAGTACTTTTGTTAAAACTGAGGTATAATGTCTGCATGGGGTGACATTCTAAAAAATTAGATGCTACCCAAGCCTAGTTTATCCACAGACACCGAACTTCATCCATACCGCGGATGGACGCCAGAGCACGTATCTGAATCTGTCCAGTACTTATTGTGTATCAGCCAGCCTGAGCTTGGCAGGACCGCATGGAAATTCGGTTATCGGCTGGACACCCCCATTTCACTCGAATCATTACTATAGCACAGTTCCTGCTGTGGGCGATTGCAGAGCTTAGTAAATACAGATTTCAAAAAAATGTAGTGGGTGGGAGTTATTTTGAAAAGAGTGTGTCTAGCTTGTCTTATAAGTGTGTGTATTTATATGCCTGACTCACGGTACAGCTCCCGGCCGACGTGCGCAGATACGACTCGAGATTGTTCCTGAATCTACTGCCCTCCTCATCTTCTCGTCCTTCGTGTCTCTTGGTATAATAACCAGTGCCGGCGGGAATCATTTTATATTCAGCTTTAAATTAACCTGAAAGCTGATGGAAAGAGGCCAGTACAGAGACTCGGATTGCTGTCTCGCACGTGTCTTCTCTAGCGGAATCCAGGATAGTCAAAGAGTCCCGGGCCGCATTACTGTAATAATCTGAGAGTTAAGGCTCGGGTTTCCTCTTACTTTGACTGCATTCAACGGGGGAGACACCCTGCCTGTATTTCTGATGTGAATTTCTGATCAGTTCCAACTGCAGCTCTATTACTACAGCATCAGAAGTGCCAGCCATAACTATATCAGCAGGGGGGTGTTTCACTGTCGCCCAGAGTTTTCCACACCAAACGTCTGCCACGGTCAGGCTGATGCACGAGAGCTGGGTGCCGGGGGACTTTCAGTTAAATGTGGTGAAAGCCTTGCGTAGAACACGGGACCAGTGGGGAATTCAATAATAATGGAGCGTTCTCTGATGCAAGACATCTGAGGAATTGCTAAAGTTTCACTGCACTTGGTGTTTTTATCAGAAGAGATGAGACAAGAGCTGGGCCTCACAGTCAGCCATCACACACATGTCAGGACCACACGTCCCCGCTTTGTCCTCCAAGGCCCTTCAAATGCTCCTCAGGCTGACATCTTCTTGAAGGTGCTGAGACACTGTATATGCAATAATGAGGGACGTGTGGCGTGTTATATGTCGCTGGGCCATGTGTCCGCTCATGGGAATTTTACTTACACAAAAATGTTCTGAGAGCAGCGATCAGTTCAGAGGGGAGATGAGTCCAAGCAACTACGGGAGGCGGGACCAACCAATCAGATGTCTTGGTCCTGCCTCCTCTAGTTGCTTGGACCCACCTCCTGTACAATCTGATTGGTTATCTCTCTTAACCAATAATTTTTCCTTCTGCCCTTAGAACATTTTTGTGTAAGTAAAACTCCCAAGAGCCATGTGTTCATGGTCAGTATAAGTAACCTCGTACTGGCTTTACGATTCACAGATTCACCCCAGAGGAACCTCACAGGCACCTGAGAAGAAGGTGCGTATGCATGACACGTACTGGATCTATCTAGTCCTAACTGTATAAATCCTAAAGGGGACCTTCTTCTTTTACCAACCTTTAGTTTTTCTCCCATTATAAACTCTTCTCGGCCTCCAGCAAACCCAAATCTTGCCAAGTGTCAATTAAACGGGACCTTCTCACCCCCCACCGCAAAAAATATACTTCAAGCACGCAACTTGGAGTGGATTCCAGCTGGGACTCTGGAAGGTTATCAGCCTGAGAAAGGTTTGTTTTTAATGAACCGCTCATCCCCGAGTGACAGTTAAAGGTCAGGGATTGGTGGAGGCTGTGTGCAGGCATGTCTGGACGTCCTCCAAAGGCCGGATGAGGCTGCGGTCAGAGTCAGGCATTGCAGAAAAACACAGCTTCAGTGTTGCATCGACACTTCTTGCTCTATAAGCGCAGGCCCTGAGATAAAGGCAGCTGTCACCATGTTAATGTTTATGAGGTGACCAGAGGGAGACAGAGAAGAGGTCACAGCGTCGGTCCTGCAGATTGTCGGGTGCCTGGGCTCAGTCGCTATGAAATATGTCACCCTAAGTGTGCTGACATCCATCAATCAAGGGAATGACACTTAGGTTCGAAACACAGCCTTGGTCTTCATGTGCTCCATCAGAAAGGGTTAGTCTTTCAGGGCTGAATACATCACTGCATGATAATGGTCCTTGTCTGGCCTGTCTCTTAACTGGCTGACGTTAGTACTGTGATTTCACTTAAACTAAAAAGGTGACTAGGCTTAAATTAGGACTGTGTGTGCTGTTAACACTGTCTAAACTGGTTAATGTTAACATTGACTGGGCTTACATTATCACCGTGTGTAAGCTGTTAAATTATCACAGTGTGTAAACTGTTAAATTATCACAGTGTGTAAGATGTTAACATTAGTAAACTGGTTAACATTAACACTGTTAATGGCTACATTTACATGACCTGTTAGATTTGTGCCTACAGAAGCTGTACTTTATCCATCAAAGCATTTCTTAGCTAATCCGTGCACAAATAAATGTGATTTTATATTATTGGCCAATCACTTTTCCCTGATGACTGCAGTGGTGGTTCTAGACCGTTTCAACTGGGGGGTAGAATGGGGCCAGTTGTTCTGTTAGGGGGGCCAGATGCATTTGACCTTAATGTCCTCCAAGTATTACTTACACTAGACTGCCAGCATTAAGACGCAAAAGAATTTTGAAAACCGATAAGTTATTTATGCAGTGCTTTGCAGTCACATTTTACAGTTTGTGCAAATATGTAACTCACTCCGATTTCTTGTTTAGACTGTCTTGCTTCCACGGGCTTGATTATTTTTTCACCAACTGAAGCGACTCGACCCCCCGGAACTCCAGTCTGTCAAGAAAATGTGCTCACGTTTGTGTTTCGCCTGTTCCCAGAGCACAAAATGTTAGCCCACATATATAAATGCAAATAATAATAATAGTAATAATAATAATACATTTATTTGAGACCCAAGTCACGCACTGTCCCCCCCCTCCCCCCCCAGAACTGCCCCTGGTTGACTGCCATCAGCCTAACTAATGTAATTAAGAAATTAAAGAAAATGTAATTAAACAGTAATGGGGAAATGTGTCTGTTTCCACTGCATTCCCATTAATTCTATGAATTCTATTAAAACATAGAATGCAACTTGCAGAAAAACAATGCATGTTTTTTGACTTTCTCTGGATGACCTGGACGACCCAAGCAGGCCGCCTGATTGGCCAGTCAGCATGTGAGGGGTGGGGAGTAGGGGGCGATGTGTACACAACAGGCCCGGGATCATGCCTACGTGTTAATGAGGGCTTTCCAAACGGGGACAGCAATAGTGACTGAGATGAACAGCATTAAAAATAGCCCATTGACAGGCAGCTGACATTCACAGGCGAGTGGATTCAAGCCAGTTCTGCCGTGGCCCCCATCACATGCTCAGAGCCTGCGAATGACACGGAATCTGGAGCAAGACGCCGCTCGGTGGTCAGTTCGGGTTTTGCGCTGGCCGCTCGCTGGCGGCTTGCGTCCGTGTGAGCGGGCACACACGGAAAAGCCAGCGTGGATAAGAAACTCATCTGGTCACTTTCCGCTTGTTTGCTTTTCCGTGAGCAGATTGACACATGTGACTTTGATCTAATTTTACTGCCAAGCTAAAAATATATAAATCAACGGTGAGCCTTCAGCCTTGCTGATAAATCACATGGGGCTCTGTACTCTGGAAGGAAAAATAAAGAAAATATGAACTTGCCTCAAAATGCACCCAAAACAAGCTTCATTATACATCTACAGTACTATGCAAAAATCCTTAGACTGCCAAAGAAATTGAGGTTTGAAGCTATTTATCTGGTCAGTAAGTGTATATCTGCTTAGAAAAATTCATTAGAATACACACAAATAAACAGTAATACGATAAAATAATGACAAGAATTTCTTGTGTTTTCCAAAAAGTTAGTGATATTTTGTTGGATGGCTAGAAGAACCCCACCACGATTTCTAAATGTGTCCTGGGGGGCATGTGTCCTGACACTAGGGGGTATTGGTTAACTTTTACAACCAGCTCACTTAATCAATGGATTAACTTCACAGGGTGTTGATGAGCCAAACAAGGTGGGCCAGAGGTCAGGTTCACCAAATACTTGGGCAACTGGAACTGCAACACAGTCTAAGACCTCAGGCATCACCGTGGACAGAAAACAGTGGCTGTGACGTGACGAGGTTTTGGGAAGGTCTGGTATGAAGGGAGACGACGCAGGACATACATGATTGGAATCCATGGGGGCTATGGTCATATGACAAAGCACATTGACGTCACATTTCTCCCTGACAATCCCATAGCTGGCTCATCCTGGCTCACGTCAATGTTCCTACCAGTGGGAATTAAGGCCGCGCTCCCAGCAGAAGGGACAGAAACAGGATCCTTCCCAAAGTTCAGCTTGAAGAACTGCAGACTTGCTTTGTTTGGATTTCCATTAGCCATTTGATAACATTTTCGAGAGCTGCTCATAAAATTAAAGGACATTCAATTCAGGGGGTGCGGAACATGCATAGATACAGAAATTAAACAGGAAGGATCATTTGGAAACATAAAAGGTGATTTAGTGTAATCTTGTGGTAAGGCTGATTTAGGCAAACAATTTGGAAAATGTGTCATTCGCGTGGAGGGTAACCACTAACATTTTTGTGAGATAACAATTGAGTCTGATAAAATAACTATGTGTTAGAACGTCCTGGAAACAGTATTAACTCATTGCATAATCATTTGCATACAATAGTTTCATGAGAAGCCAAGACAACTGTAGGAGTGATGCCATTGAATCTTCAGGTTTTTCAACCCTTTTATCACCATATTAATAGTTGATGGTCGACACTGATCATACAGAGTCCTGGTACATCACTATAGCATCTACTGATTGCTTATTACATTAATCCCATAAGTAGCTTATACTTTAAAAGTACAGTTTTTATCCATACAACCAACCTTTAGCTTGTTTGGTTCCCTGTGTTCATTCTATTTCAAGCTGTATGTTTATAGAAACATATAGAACATTGGACTCTGTCCATTCAAAGTCATTTATCAAGCGGAACTTCCTTCTGCTTTCCAGTTTGAAATACTTGCTGGTAGGACACAATCTTCTCACTACTGCTGCCTTCCCTGATATTCTTGTTCTAATATCTGCGAGTATTTATCCGATGGCAGATCTGGACTAACTGGTTTCCTTCCTTTGGGAAAGAAAAGATCATCGCAGTAGAAAAATATTTTTACAAAGGGTGAGAAATTTTGGCCTTAATGATTGTTTATACCACTACCAAGGAAGTCAAGTCCTGATTTTCCGGACCTGGGTACTGTTCCGGTCTGGCAATCAGAGGAACTATCTCACTACCTGTGTTTTCTGAGATTCATAGTGTGCTGGTCCCTGTCTCTAAGAATAACTTATGTCAACATGATGTCCAATGTACTGCCTGATTCTCACTCTCAAAAATTATCATTTGAGCCTCAGTTTCATTACATGTATCTGTGACAGATGTGAATGAAATCTGGTTTGTAAAACAGTTTTTCCTCATACTGTTTCCGCCTGGTGATTGGCAAGACCTGCTGACCCTTATCTGGAATCTCAGCTTTAAGTAGGTTAACTTCTGCGGATTTAACTATAACATAATGCGAGAGCTTCCAGGGATTGGGAATTGCTGATCGGGTTACTTCTGTATTTCCCTGAATGTGACACAAGTTGATTGGGTTAAATAAAACGCCCACTTCATCTCTGTATATTTATCTGGTGAAATCTGCACGTAGCATGTGTATCCAAAACGCCTGCTGTCCTAGTTACATGAAAACATCTTGTGTCTGTGATGCATGTCTATGTTCCGCTCACACCCGTAATCCCAAAGTGACATTTAAATGACATCACAATTTCTGATTTCTTGAGTAGAAATTCATACAGTACAGTGGTGCAGATGAACTGTTTTTTTATACCTATTGTGCATCATTTAAATCAGGGGTTATTCTTCGGGTTTTTTTAAGGTAGAGGACATAAGAGGGGGTCATAATTCATACAGAGGGGCCAACCTTATCATTAGCCAATGATATGTTTTGAATCAGTGAGTGACAGGGAGTTTGGCAATCTGGGGGCCAATCAGCTTTCAGCTGGGGTCAGTGCCCCTGTGACCCATATATATGCCCTTGATCGTTGAATGAATTCACAAGCATGACTGCCCTGATATCCAAAGCTATCTCTGCTTGGCGCTGGCATCAAATAGGGAGAAGGAGAGCGGTGCAGCTCAGCATGACCCCCGGAGAGGGACACGCTCGGCGCGAAGGTCCGGGGAGACGTGAGCGTCATCACTCTGCTCCAGCAGGTAACTGAGCGGCAGGACTGCAGCGCTACCAGCTCCGAAATCCTGCAGTGGAAAGTAAATGAGCAGCTGTCACCAAACCGGGTGAGAAAGGCTGCGTGCTCCTGAATCACATCCGAATGACGCCCCCCCCCCCCCAAGTATCCCCATGTGGGAAAACAGACAAAGAGCGAAATATAACAGATCTGAGAAACACAGCTTTGGTATAAGCATGTAATATACACTCAATGTTCACTTTATAAGGCACCTTGGTACCACGGCGGATCCCCTTTTCATTACCAGAACCACTTCCAGGGTCCATAAATGTTCAGGGGAGCCTTTCTGCACCCTGACGTTATACTGAGCTGTTATCTTTGCACTTGTGGCTGTCCCATTAGCCTTAACGAGTCTGGCCATTCTCCTCTGACCTCACTCATGAATGAGGTCTTTTTTGGCAACTGCCACTGAATGTTTTTTGTTTCCTGCACTATTTCCTACAAACTCTGGACACTGCAGCGTGTGAGAATCCCAAGAGGCCGGCTGGAACCGGCTCGTCTGGCGCCAAAAATCACGCGTATGTCATTCATCATAGCTGTTCGGATGAGTGATCCTGTCAACCTCGTCGGCTGGCTGTGTGCGTCCGTTTGCGGCTGTGTGATCCGAGCAGGTCGCTTGCTATAATTAGCAAGTAGGTGTAGCTAATAAGGTGACCACTGAGGGTGCGTAACGTAAGAGTTTTCATTATGAAAACGTGAACTGAATGTTATGATTGTGTTAATCGTTTTGCAAAAGCAACATTTAAAAAAAACGCAACTAGTGAAACTTATGTTAGCAAGAATTGAGGAGCACTGCGGTCATGATGGTGAATAGACGTGTTACTTTTTGCGCTGTGATCGTACGTAGGTGATGGGTGCCTGCATTTTGTGTTATTAGTAATAGTCAGTAATAGTCCCTTGTGTCAGTTATGTGTTCATGTGGTAATTGGTAGCGACTTCTCCAAGGTGACTGGGTGAACCACTCTGATTGGTCCGGTGAATAGGCATCCCAGCAGATGCCCGTCTCCTATTGGAGGACCCAGCAGTGCCCCCAAACCCAGGGGACGGACATGGACAGCTGCTGTGCCATCAGGGGCCACGTTTCAGTGTCTGCAGTGGGCGCGTGATTGCGACATGAGGCCGGGTTCGGTGTGACGGGTAACATTAGATCACAGGGACTTCAGGCGGTGCAACTTGCGTAGAAGGGTGACGGACGCGGCCCCCCACAGACCCTCTTAACACGGTATCCAGTTACATGAGTGTGTAACATTTATCAAAATATTAATGCCCGTGTCGAGGGGTCCAGATCTTCTCAATAATCCACCACAGCAGCAAACCTCAGCTGAGTTCAGTCATTGACCATGCAGAATCCATTTGAATCATGACGTAGTCATGAAGCCACAAGCATTACATGCAAACAGGGGCAGAATGGATCCAATCCCAAAAGCGGTTCCCTGGATACAAACCGCCAGGATGGAATTGGGGTGAGCCTGTATTGCCTGTAGTTAACTGTAGGGGGTGCACCTGTCTTGCGCGCTATTTCAGAGAGAGCCTATGGAATGGGAGGTTCTTCTCAGATTTACACTCTCACGTGGAGCGCGAACACAAATATTCCTGCACCATACTTGTGTGCTTGTTTAGCAAGAGTGGTGGACAGATAAGATCAGATGAAGAGCACCGGATTGCAAGACCCCACACACACACATTTAGAGTTGTTATGATTTGTCGCTCAATTTGTATGGCAATAAATGTGAGTGACTGCACTGCATGCTGTGAAGAGGCTGAATAGTGAGACGTGTGGTTGAATGGTCTCATCCTTGGAATGAGACCTGTTGGCTTCTTTATCACCGACGCCTTCCCCCTCGTCACTAGTGTCCAGCACTTTAGCCCAGGAAAGCAGGCTGTGACCAGGCTTTCATGCACATTAAGGTGACTGAGAGTCACCAGAACTCCATCAGTCCGGGTTCCTTCCATTCCCCCCCTTTCGCTGCTCCCTAGAGCCCATCTGTTGCTTCACGGCTTTGTACACTTTGTGTGCGATGTTGGTTTTATAAGTAAATAAGACTCCTGTAATAAAGGGAAGAGCCTCCATCGTTCTCCCGTCTCCCAGGTAACGCACATCTGTTGTTTGCTATTGGTCACTAAGTGTCCTGGATGCTTCTGCAGAGATAAAGCTCACTTGATTCCCTGGCTGGCTTCTTAGACACTATCTTACAGCTAGATCTAGAATAGAATACTGATACTGTATTATATTGATCCCTGTGGGGAAGTTCTGTCCTCGCATGTCCGATCTTACTCTGACACACAGACACACATGTAGGTGACAGCAAGCTTTGGGGTCACAGCTCAGAGTCAGACAATGTACAACTCTCCCGGAGCAACTAGTCAAGGGCCCAATGGTGGCATCAGTCTGCTGTCCCCAGGATATGAACCGCTGACCTTCCGATCACGGACACAGAGTCCGAACCTGCTGAGCCACACGCCGTCTCTGGAAATTTTGCCATTGTAGCAGATTGTATCAGTAGCTCTGTCAGATCTCGCGCTCTGAAATGCCACAGTGTGTTTCTCGAAACCACGCAGTCACTGTGAAAAACATCTCCCATTTTAAACACTATTATCATCCCCAAGTTCACTCTCCTCTAAAGGAAAGACTGTCTCCAAAATGACGGCTACATCCCCTGTGTCACCCACAACCTTGTTTTTCACTCTGCGCTGATAACAGGATTCTGTGTGTATGCCGTTTTGTCTTTCTTTGGTAAATGTAGGTTCAACGAATATAAGTTTTCCACAAAAAAGGTTTTAAAAAGTAGCATTACAGTAGAGAAAATGTAGAGAAGTAGAGAAAGGTAGTTTTAATGCATGGTACCCTCCATCCTATCTCTGTTTGATCACATAATTTCTCTCGCATCACAGGTACACTCTCCCTGGCAGGTTCAGTAGAGTCATTCTCATCATCTGCACATCCCTTCTCCGTGGTGTCAGGGATGCCCTCCCAGCATTCGACTACAGCCATGGAGCATGGCAAGCAGAATTCAGCAGGGGGATAGAGAAAGAGAAAAAATGGAGGGAGCTAGAGAATGGAGAACTGGATTTCCAAGACGTCAGGGTATAGATTATGTAGATTTCTTGTTTGGGATAGAATGATGATGGAGTCCAGAGCATCTGGAAAACTAGAAATAATGATAGTGTTACGAGTCCTTACTGGGCTGTGGTGGAGGTCCCCCTGAAAGCTGATAGTGGCACAGTTGGTATGACTGCCCCCTTGCTGAATGGGGGCATCTCCTCTAGCACTCTGACCGGTCCGCTTCTTCTGGACCAGGATAAACTCTGTCTCGCCCCCTCCCCGAAAGATGAGCTTGTGTTGGACAGAACTTGCGTCAACCCCAAGCCCTCTGAAATCCAAAGTAGGAGCGGTTAGGCCAGCCAGTAAACGTCACAGCACTGCATGAACTGATTTGGCATCCGGCATAAAAGAGACTCCTTCAGAACGACACTTACTTCCACATATTAGTGCTCCGCTCCTTGACCTTTCAAAAGGCCCTTGATGAATCTCTTTGACGTTTCCCTTTTCCTCCCTCTCTCTGTGGTGGAGATGCTGGCCCTCACTGCTCAACACGTCACCATATAGCGCCTGCGGACCAATATGCCCCAGCTGGGAGACACTGTTTGCCAATAACAGTCTGAGGAAGAGACACTGTATTCCCACTCCGTGAGGTCTTTGGCACATTCTGCAGATCACTGAAGCTCGAATAAATCTCCGTTCTGTGACACGTGCAGCAGCTGTGTGATAGTTCCAGTTTTGAATGGAAGTTACTGCAAACAACTTTAAGTAGTCCCTCATGCTCCAGCCCCTGACGGGATCTATTTGGGTAAATGTTATCTTTCTAGACACGGGACTAGCACAACACGGAAGTAAACACGTACCACATACGACACGTGTCATCCTGACAGATTTCTCATGTGTCATGGAATTCCTGTCACCGATTTAGAGAAACCAGTGTAGTACTTAATATTCTGCAACACGAGGAGAAGGAGACATGGCCGTCATTGACCCCCACAGGTGCATGCCGTCGAGTTCATTCGGGATACCGTTGCCATGTCAACACAAGCCTGTGCGTCACCATTGGTCACTCCCATCTTCCTACCTTCCTCATGATGGCTCCCCCCTCCCCCCTGTAGTATTGTGAGAGCACCTGCCAACTGTGGACAGAAAGGCCATCGTCCCCCGGTCAGAAGCACCGGTGACGGGATTTACATGACTCAGTGTCATTGGATGATTGTTTATGTTTTGGCAGTGGAAGGTTCTGGAAAAGTACTGTGACTCGGCATTGGGGCACATTATCCAGTAGGACGCCGTGTCCGTTTCATGTGTAGCTGAGGGTCAGACTGGCGCAGGCAGTACATTATTAGCATGGAGATTACGGATGCGTAAGCACATGCCCACAAATGCTGAGTGAAGGGCACAAAGAGATGCCTGTTTTGGAGTGAGTGAATATCGTGAATGTCACCTACATTACCCATGAATCTATACTTTGCGCTCAGTTTTTACTGAGGTTGATGGGAAATATGCACAATGTTGAAGATACTTCATGTGAAGTAATTATGTGAACCATCCCAAAACAAGACCGATAGCGTTGGATAAAATCAACCCCCCCTTAAATGGAATAGTCTCTTCTAGTCAGTGCAGAATTTTGGGGTGGCATTGCAGATTAGTGCTGGTGATTAACCCCTTTCCTGAGAAGCACAGAGAAGAGGCTGAAATTGGACCCAGACCAACTTCAAGCATCACCACCATGACCCTAGAGAAGACCATGTCGACCTGAGATCTTTGAGACCAGGACCACAAGATCAAGATTCTCCACATACAACTGGAGACCAAGCCATGCTTCAGCCATGGTGCAGTAGACAGCAGGTGTCTGTGCCACTTTACAGTCGACAGCAGCAGCCAACGGTGATGCATGCATGACATGCAGGTCTTTATGGACATGCTACTGGCACACATTTGCAGTTGACATACTTCAGGGAGGAAGGGATGATATCACATCATAGAGAAAGAGAGAGAGGAACAGAGGTGCTGTGACCGTGTTTCCTTAGGTCAGGAAGGACACTGCAGCTCAGTCCAGCAATACGTTCCCTGGATTTCTACCACACTTTCCATCCAAGTTGTCACCATATTAGCTTCTCTCCAATAAGCACCTCCCAACTTTCAGAGGAGCTATAATTGGAAGCTTGCAGCCCTCAGCATGTCACCTGACCTGGAAGCACCAGAGGAACAAACACTCCTGCATTTCCACCCCTTTCCCTATGTTATGCCAGATTGCTGATAATAGAACAACCTTTAGCCTGGGTGGTTGCCGTGTTCCTAGGCGCCATGCGCGACATTCACGACAAGCCGCGCGTGTTCCTCTCAGGCCGGCCTGGGTCGTAGCTGAATCTGGGGGATTGGAGGGAGCAGAAGTGCACCACGTGTGCGAGTCGGCCCGTATGCGTGTGTCGCCCCTACGGGTATCAGCGTATTGATCTGATCGCGATGCCCCTACCGCGGGTGTTTACACACAAGAAGCAGAAATGGCCTGGAGCAGTTCTGCCTGCTCGTCACGGCATGCGAATGCCAAAGAAAAATCACTGGGGCAAAATTCAACAGCAGAGAAGTTCAGCCTGTGCCATTATTTTCCGCTTCTCAGGTTGTGTAGTTCTGCTGTGGAATGAACTGGAGCATTTAGTAAACACCTGTAATGGAAAGCAGGATCATGAGGTGACCCTGCCGCAGGACATGTGACTCCAGGCAGCCTTGGTGACCCTCAAACCATCAGGATTGTAGGCTTGAGTCCAGTTTTGAAGCTTGTGGTGTCCTGTGTCAGTCACCACCCTTTACATCCATCCATTTTCTGTAACCACTTGTTCCTTGTAGGGTCAAGGGGGGGTCTGGAGCCTATCTCAAATGCTAGGGCCTCAAGGCAGGGAATGACCCAAGATGGGGAAATTGGTAACTCTAATTAACCACAGCGTGTTTTTGGACTGGGGGGAAATCGGAGAACCCAGAGGAAGCCCCACAATGACACAGGGAGAACATGCAAACTCCACACATATGGAGCCATGGCGGAGCCTCGAACCCTGGTGTGAGGCAAGAGTGCTGACCACTGCACCATCGTGCTGCCCCCCTTAATCTACATATCCAACTAAATCCTGTACACCCCCCCCCCCCGACATCACTGTACTTGTACATCTCCATCACATCCACCTTCCCCGTAGAAAACCAGCCAACGGACCCCCGAGATTTCAGCCTGGAAACAGACGGTAAGCCGAACACTCCCCAGGAATGAAGGAGGTCAGCACTGTTACACAGAGCAAGGGATTTTGTTATTTTCCCACATGAAAATGGAGTTCCATAGCCTCAGGACACTGGAGATGGTAAACCAACCTCAGCCACACATATGCATGTTCTTCAGAACAAACAGATTCTCATTGGACTGCAAAGAAACTCAAAATGAAGGATTACCAACTCTCCGCTAAGTTTATTATGCTTTTGTGTATTTCTGCGTCTTTGGAAATGCTTCCAGCTGGACATATTTTCTGAGGGTAAAGACTCATTATTGATAATCAACTTCACACCCACCGGCCCTTCAGTACCTAATTAATGGCCTTGTAAACTGATGTCTGAGCACTGCCAACGTAGGGGGTGACGCCAGGTCAAGCAAAGAGAGCGGCAGAGGTGGACGACAAAGACAATGCTGACAGAAGGAAATCAAGAAGAATGAGGTGAAGTGTATAGAATGGAAGATCTGTGACCTGTAAGATCTGTACAGCTATTGTTGGTGGTGTTACACAAGTACTGTGGTCCAGCCAAACCTGAGGGGAGATAGTTATTTCAGTTATCTGTATATTTCAGGAAGGGACGGGACATTCATACTGATCCAGAACCATAAAGATATCAGTACTGGAAATAGGCTGCAGAAGACAAAGTCTGTTCAGATGCAGCTTTCGGTAAATGTGTGAGGCACTAGGCCAGTCTGGTTTATGGTGCTATGCCATAAACCACGTAGACTCATATCATCCACATTCAGGACAATGTGGGGGGCACAGATGTCTCCAAGTCAGACGATGTCATGGTCAGATGTAGACTATCTGGTAGGATCCTACAGATTCCTCTTTCAGTTTCCTCAAAATCTTGATGAGTCAGGGTTGTCCATGACTATGATGTCCATGACTGGAGAGCCTTTAAAATGGCACCCCATATCTTCATCCATAAATAACACACACAACTCACTGATTCCAGGTCGGTTACATAGCTTGCCTTCAGTACTGCCTATAAACTGTACCTATAAACATTTGTGTGAGATGGAACACACATCGTTTAAAAACCTCAAACGGTTGAAGTCATGGTTTGGGATGATGCCAACTTTCACTGTGTAGAGGCACAGACTCCGTGGGAATTCATGTTGGTCTACCTACTCCATCGTGATGACATAATCGAGGAGCCCCACCAATCACAGTGGACCATTTCTCCCATGATGCATTGCTGTTAGCTCAATGCATAGGAGAATTTTCATGCAGCAGTATGATTAATTATTTGTATACTAATTACATGTTAATTTGAGTTAATGACTCCATGTATTTAGTGTTTAAATGCAGTTATAGCTTTTTTTTAAACATTTTTTTTAAATGTCTGATTCTGATCTTCAGTTAACAGCTTGTTACAAAACTATACTATAAAGTGGCTATTAAGTGCTTGGGGAGTTAATTCCACGTCTGTGGCCTCTGGCTTAGTTTCAAATAAGATGATGAAATTTTAATGAAAAACTGCAGGCTTTATGAGTAAGAGAAGATGTGAGGATTGAATGAGATTTACATTAAAAAGGGATCTAATGGGACAAGACGACCCTGTTTTCTGCATGCCCTGTCTGCTTCTCCAGTCTATCTTTCATTATAGCTCCTTCCTACAAGAATCCTGTCTGGCTACCCAGACTGTACTGAACACAGGAAGCAGCACCTCCTGGCCGGCAGGGTGACGCCAGGCAATGTCTCCGGCCTCACAGGACGACGCAGCTGTCGCGGTCAGCACCGATACGGGGAATCCAATGACTGCCATCTCTGCAGCTGTGCACTCTGGTAATTGAGGCTTAAGGAACACAAGCAGGGACACGTGCATGCATACACACGCACGCACACACACGTACACACATGCATACACACACACTCACATTAGGTATGTACATCTTTGTGTGGACTCTCCGTTCATTTCTATGGGAAAAACCCAAATCTGAAGTATGACAACCCTTACGCCACCCTAATCTTAACCATAAGTAACCAAACAAAATACAAAACTTTTGGCATTTTTATTTTTTTGACACATTTTTTTTATTTTAATTAAACTGAGTTTCCCCTTGAGGGGACCAAAAAATGGCACCCTCAAAACTGTTAATATTCTGAGCAAGTTTGATCAAGAGATCTACTTTAAAAGTTCAGCAAAAATGTTTATTGGACTGTAAAAGGCAGAAGAGGGCCTTTCAGACATGTGGTTCTGATCCATTACCAGCTGGAAAAGCCCTTCACGCTGCAGGTTCTGTGGCTCGCATGTGGTTACCCATCGGTATGGTTCGGAAACTGAGAACACGGTGGAACCTGGAGTCCATTGCCCCACTGTGGCACTTGGGAGAGCAGAAGAGCCAGAAAAGGGTCCTTATTTGGGTGGGGACATGATTGATGACGCCTGGACTTCATCTATGGTCATTTACAGTTAGAATGCCTTATAAATATTATTGTTGTGGTTACAGTTATCAGTGCCAGCACTGGGAGGGGGGGCTGAGTTGTAATAACATTTATTTGGTTGTGTAGAGGAAGCATCTGGAATTTTCTCCTTATGTTTGCCTTTTGCTGTCCAGATATTTATGTATCGCAGCTGACATTTTTAAGAAGAGCAACGTACAGTTTCTCAGTGGTTTATATAGCTAGATATTTCACAGAAATGATTACAGGTCAAGTAAACCAAGCAGGGCGCGTCCTTAACTGCCACGCCACCTGCTGGATGGATGCCATGGAGCACCATCACCTCACCGCAGCTGTTCTGTGTGTTTTGGGAGAGCCGGATTCTGCAGAGGATTCACAAAACAGCTGACGCTGGATCGGCAGAGCTGCCTGATGACATCTGAGGCAGCGGATTGGAGGGTGAGGCGGGGCCCCCGGGATGAGGCGGGGCCCCCAGGATGAGGCGGGGCCCCTGGGATGAGATGTTCCTAAAAGGGCCCGCCCTCCCCATGGAGCCCGCCACCCCCCGGGGCACGCTGTTGGCCGTGACAGAGCTTTGGCCGGGTCTTCAAAAGGTCTGGGTGAGCAGTGTGGGAAACGGGATATAATTATATGAGTCACAGACGTGTTGGTCCAAGCACAGAATTAAGAAAAGAGCACAAAAGGAAGGGGAATCCTGTCTGCAGTGCCATCCATTCATGCCACGATGGCGAGCTGGCAGGAGGCTCCCTGCAGAGGGCGTGCCGTCCACTACGAGGACGTGGCACCTGAAAAGCGTGAGACCTGCCCCCGCAATAAACCTATGATTTCAGTGAGGACACACTGCACCTTCCCACCCCCCTCCCCTTCAAAATGGAATGTGCCAAGTTCACCGCCCACCCCCCCCCCAACTGTGTGTGAAACCACCCACGCCCAGCTTCGGAACTTCACGGGAAACGTTTCCCCGTCAAACATCTCACGCATGAAGAGGGTTGGTCCCCCCCCCGCTACACGGAGCCACGTTTCCCTGATTCGTGTGTGGCTCAGCAGGTTTGGACACTACACCTCTGATCGGGAGGTTGCCAGTTCACATCCCAGAGTCAGTTTCCCCATTGGGCCCCTGAGCAAGGCCCTTGACCTCCAGATGCTCCAGAGACCATGTGACCCTGCTTTCTCTCACAAATGTACATCACTTTGGATAAAAGTCTCTGCTAAATATTATGTAAATAAAGGTCTTTATATACAACATGTGCTACATCAGGTGCATGGTAACCAGCAGGTGAGCTTAACTGAAATACTGCTTGCGTTCGTGATGACCCCCCCCCCTCCAACAGAAAAAAAAATGGGCTGAAACTTTATAGGCGACAAGATCCCCTCGCAGGATCCCATATGCCTCATCGTTTCACGTTCCCATGTTATTCCCAGCGTGAGTTTTTTGTGTCTACACCTTTCACTTCCTCTTTGTAAACAGTGGCGATAGCACTGCAGCATGGTGCAAATGCACTTCATTGACCTTCAGGTAGCCTGGGATCTGAAGTCTCTCGCAGATTGAGCTGTGACAGAGAAGCACAGTTTCTCAGGAATGACAGTATCGCGGGACACGGCCCCCTCGTCTGCTGCCCAAAGAGACGCCACAGCCGCCCATGTCACTTGTAACCATCTGTAATCGTCCCTATCTGTAGCTAGGCTGAGCCGTGTTGGTGACCTTGGTAACAGATAAGCACAGCATTTCCGATCAGCTGGGCCTGACAAGGAGGATGCATGCGGTACCTGCCTGGAGGGTGCTGTTCAGCTACATAATGGTTAATTCAGTGCACCTTGGAGGGGGCGGGGGATTCAGCTAGCCTTAACCGGTTACTCAGTAACTATGATGCTTCAGATGATTGGATAGAGGCTTCTAAACAAATCCATTAGATAGTGTGTCAACAGCAGTGGGGAAAGGTGCCACAGTTTAGAGGGTGAAAAATGCAAGGGTTAGTGGCAGTATGCAGTGGAGGGAATCAGCAGTATGTGAGGGAGGTGTGCCTGCTCTTGGTGCAGTAGCATCTTATCCATTTGGATTGCGACAGCTGTGCAGGGTTTCCAGGGGAGATCCAGGGATCGTGGGAGGTGCTCGGGTGCAGATGCAGCCCGGCTTTGCGTCTTTGGCTTTTACTCCACTGGCAGGTTCTCTCCCGGGATTCACTGGATGTTCTCTGAATGATCACAGAACATTCTGTGGATGTTCTCCTGGGCTTCACTGGATGTTCTCTGGATGATCACAGAAGGTTCTATGGAGGTTCCCTATGGTTTCTGACCCCTGATCTTCCTTTATTTTTCTTTTTCGTTCCCAGCCCCTCCTACATCATTCCAGTGATTCATAAACAGAAACTTTAACGGTATAAATACTACCCGCTCCTCCACATTCTCTGGCCAAGAGGAAGATCGTTCTGGTGCCAACCCACGCAGGGACACTGATGCCACCCTTGTTTTTATCCTTGATCCTGAAGCTTAGTTGAGGGTCAAGTCGGTTTCTCTCCGTTTGTTGTGGTACTTGGCTCCATTGCATGGGGAAATGGTGATTAGTACCCAGAATGAGGCCATGCTACAGGAACACAAAAAGGAAGAGCACGTGTGAATAGTCCTGCGCTGCCTTACAGGCAGGGAGTTGGCATCAACAATCTGGCAGAACTGGAAAAAATGAGACACGGCTACCATACTTATTTTAATAAGGGGTTTTATTGTTAAGCAGGACAGAAAAATCTTCCTGTAATGTCTGGCTCAGCAGACAGTCCCTGACATGACAAAAAAGAGTCATGTTACTCTGAAAGAGGAGTAATGTGGAGTAATGTTACTCTAAAACAGGGTGGTTACTACTGGACTACTCCCTCCTTTGTTCCACTTGACCACAATCCAGCTAGGCTCAGGGTCTTGAACTGGATAACCTTCTAACAGTGCTCAGGTGCTTGAAGTATGTCCCTGAACCATTCCCCTGCTGTGACCTACTGGACATCCAACCAGCTGTGTTCAGGTCCTTCCAGGATCCTTCTGGATCACCTTTCAACTCTTACAATGTCCTTGCAATCCCTGGCCAGACCACCCTCCAGTTATGCTGAGCTCCTTACAGTGGCCCATCATACCACCTTCCTGCTGTCCTCAGGTCTTTGCAATGTCCTGGGCTTCCAGGTGCCCACCACTTTTCATCACCCACCGGTCATCTGACGAGAAACACATGAAACAACCTGGTCAGAGGCCTCCTTAGTTTTTCTATGTACTGCAGTTAAGGTGGCCCATTCAGTAAAGCGGGAATTTGGACCATACTGGTGCTGGTTCAAAAGCCACACTGATGATGCCCAGTTCAGAAGGAGTATCAGATCATATGAATGGGTTAAATATCAGTGGTTGTGGGTCATCTCTCTCTCTCTCTCTCTCTCGCTCACTCTCTCTCTCGCCCTCTCTCTCTCCCCCACACCCCCCCTTTTGGACTAGTTTCAGCCTTTGGCTCGCTGATTATGCCCCAGATCCTCTGCGTGAGATTGTATGTTATTACATAATATGACACGGAGGTGTGGAACAGAGTGGGTGCAAGAAGGAACCAGTTACCTTTGGTCAGATGACATTCCTTAATTGCACCAGTAAATACCTTTAATATTTACTAGTGGTTCACTAGGTTCATCCCAGAGGAATAATGAGAAGAGCATGTGTGAGAGCGTCATTATGGGCAAAGCGCAGCTTACGCAACAGCAGACCGAGACGGAGAATGCCTTCCAGATCTCATCAGGAGAAAGCATGCACGTTACGGCACAGGGCTGCATCCATGCTGCATGGAGCCACATGGGGAAAAAACTTGATGGGGCAACTTGTGACCCCATGGCTGCTGGTTCAAGACCCCCTTACTGCGCGATTCTGCACATCCAGCTTCCTCTTCAACCTCTTGGAAATCCCCAAAGATGCACAAAAAACATTGCTTCCCACTGATCGGATCTGGAATGCGACAAGCCTGAACTGAGCTCTCTATCGCTCTCTTCCCCAGGAATTCACTACTACAAGGTCTTTCTCTGCAGTGCACGCAAACACAGACCCCTGACACACACATGCATGCACACACCTGCAGTCTCCGTGTCAGTCCACACACACGAGGTCTCGCTGTCACCTCTTATCCCTCTTTTTATGATTTTGAAAAAAGTAACCTCATTCCGTGTTAGAAGTCTCGCCTGCCACATGGAAAGTACCAGTTTGTCAATTACTGGTTTGTCAACCTACCAACAAAGCTTTTCTGTGCCCTTAAAGTGTAATCAGACAGCACCCGCCAAATAGGTGAATGTAAATGTCATACGATTTGTGTTCAGTCACTGAACTTCATATGGGACAGCCAATAGGACAGAGGGAGCACTCATCCCAGGGTTTGAAGAATTCTTTTTCCCAGTTTCATTAATTTTGGTTTTCCCCTCTGGGAATTATGACCTTAAGAACTAATTTTAGTCAATCATGCTTCTCCGTGTAGGGATTCACATGGTGATTCTGGAAGTCTCTCATGCTCTTGAATGAAGTCTAGGTAGTAGTTCCCAGCTGGGTTTGGGAATGATGGAATTCCTTCCAGCAGATATGAAGTCACCTCAGCTTTGGAGAGGGAACTCACCGGTGTCTGCGTACACGTGCTCAACCTCAGAGTATGCCAACTTCCCGGAAACTGTTGTCATGCAGTTTAAAGAGGTGGCAGTCACTAATTGAGACGTCACCAGGACCTTCCATGCTCATGTGAGAAACGGTAAAGAATGACAGAGAGGTGTGACTTGGTCACATGTAAAGATGTCAGAAGAGCTTCGTAGTGGTGGGAGAACTGAGTCTTTGGTACTGAGAAACTGGATGGAAAATCTGGTTATTTATGTCTTCTGTGCCGACATGTAAACTGAGCGACAGGAGCAGCTTTATTCAGGAGCATCTCCCACGTTTAGCCTCCCGACACTGAAGAGTTCCTGGGAATAGTGGGCGTAGCTGTATTTTACTGCCCCTTCAAATGCATCAATTAAAAGTGGATTGTGGCTTAATTAAGCCCTTGGGTGTATCGTTGGCCATTCTGCTTTGAAGTAATAGAATTTATATGAAAAAAAGTGTTCCCTGTTTATTAAAGGAAACTGTTTTCAAGCTGATACTTCAGAGCTTTCATCTTGATTTCAGCCTTTTCAAATGCGCCCACAGACATGTCATTGTGTCACACAGTTTGCGCCAGGTGGCCGTGAACAGACATATGGAGTCATTTTCCCACACATACACACACACACACACACACGCACACACACAGACAAGTTTGTAATTATATCTTTGTGGGGACGCTCCATTCATTTTTCTGGTGAAAACTCTACTCCCATCATGACAATCTTAACACCTACCCAGCTCTAAGCTTAACCATAAGTAACCAAACATAATACAAGGCGTTTGGCATTTTTAGTTTTTTGATTGCATTCACAAATCTTTGTGGGGTCCAGAAAATTGTCCCCACAACGTCAAAATAACGGGACATTTGTTTCCTACAATGTAATATAAATATAATCCTCCATTTCTAGTTCTAGGTGCTGCAATACGAATATACACACATTTTCTTTTAAGGACTTTCATAAACAAGTATTACACAGGAGAGGAGTTTCAGGCCTATTGCTGGCTCAAACATGAGGGATTTTCATAAGTTCCATATTTTTTTTAAATTTCTTGCGCAGCTGTCAAAATCCTGCATCCTTTGCTCAAAAAGTGCCCTAAAACAAACAAAATAATCAACACGTGTCTCAAAATCAGGAACAGTGTCCAAAACAATGTTCCTGTTTTCCTAACTTAACACAAACATCAAAAAAATTCTCAAAACACACAATTCAACCGCGAAATGCTGTAAGATTTTCAAAATGACAAACACATGTTTCAAAATCAAATCAGTTGATCAAACGGCACAAGAGTCTGACAACACAAGAGCTCAGAATTTGGTCCAAGAGCACCAAGTGCTGTTTCCTACATTCCGCTATTGATACGGGCCGTCACTAAAGCTCTTACAACATAACATTGTAAACGGAGACGTCTCAACACATAAACCGGTAAAGTTTATTCAAAGTTTCCACTGTTTTGCTCTTTAAGTAAAACGAAACAGGTGCAAACACGTAAAAGAAACGCCGGAATTCTGAAACAATTCAGTTACGGCATATAATTCCAATCAGGGAACAACAGCAGGTGGTTGAGACCGAGTCTGAAAGAAAACACGTGTTTCGGAATGCCGCCTCATCGTTCGAGCAGCTCCTTTTCTCCTGGAATGAATGCCATTGTTTGCAAAGACAATGCCGACAGCCGGCTCTGCCCAGCTTGGGGAAGACACTTTCCCCTCTGTTACGGGGAAAAAGCAGTCAAACGAATGCGGAAAACAACAGTGGACAAAGGCGAAATGTAAATCGCTAAGCGGTGTGCTCTGACGGATGTCACAACACAAGGCTGTTAACAATCTGGTGCGGTGACCTGTTTTCACCTCAACCACATGAGATCTCTCAAAACCCATCTAATCTTCACTTTCTACCACCCGCAAATGTGTTTCTGATGCATTCTTATTCTAAGTGACTCACATCCTGTAACACTGTGTACAGTTTTCGTTTAAAAAAAAAAAAAAACAAGAAACTAATTATGAACATCAGACTGCAACAGCCAGCTGACCTGAATAATTTGAGCTATAAACATCAAAGCTGTTGCACATCTGCCTGATGTGGAAAACAGAGCAGCACAATGCAGATGCAGCCATGGCAGAGAAAGGGCCAGAGATGCTGAAAGCACCCTGCTCCTCAGCATATAGCACGAGCCATGGCAGAGTGTTATTATGTCAGACAAATTACAGATTACTGTAGCCCCTTGGAAAGGCTATCCCAAATGACCATTTACACAAGTTACTTTGGTTCTTTCGACTGCCATTAGTAGAGAGGCATTGTCCAGTTGAGTAAACATCTTGGGGCAGTTCGTGGGCCTGAGGACTATCATGAAGGACCTGGGGAGCAGGGTTTAAAGCCGCTGAACAGGCCCCAGGCCAGTCCAATCACACAAAGGCAAAATGTTTCATTGAAAAGCACCAGGGAATGAGGACACTCCTTCTCTGCCTCCACAAATCTCCTCTGGCCAATTTGCCGGTCAACAAATTAAGTGACAAACGCAGCCGCCTAAGGCGCCATCTTCCGAGGGGAGGCACCGACTGCACAAGCCAAATGAAGAGAAAATTTCCAAAATTCAGTCCACAGGATACACTTTTGATGGAATTTCAGTGGACGTAGTGAGCTGGGCAAATTTAACAAAATTTGTTGGAGTCCTCGAGGACTGAGGAATATCGGCTCCCGAAGGTAAGCCTGAATTTACGTCATTGGCGGTCTCGTCTCAAAAACGACAAAAAAGAGAATGACTGAATTTTAAAATTTCGCTATTTCACTTTGTCTCAGACAGTCTACTTGCGTGTCGTGTTGTGTGTGGTGGTGCTGCTGGCAGTGAAGTTTGGCGGTGGGGGGGGAATGTCTCCAGCAGTGAAGCTTTCCAAGTGGGGGGTTACCACATGGGTTTTGACCGGCACTGAGGCCAGCTGTGGTTCATTAATTCGATTACCTGTAGATTCAGGGTTGGTGGTTCACTGGCATGCAATTCCTAAACTCATCCATGAGATCAAGGCACCAGTGATCCAGCAGCCAAACACGAACATCACAATGTCAGCACCCTGTCTCTGCTCGGCACTGTCAGTCCTCTGAGCCCAACCCCTACGCTTCAGCATCTGCCCAAGTGAGCCGTGACTGAGCTGCAGTCAAGCCCGGCCGCTGGTGCTACTTCACTGTTTGTTTTCCCATCCGAATGCTAAATCAATCATGACCAAACTTTTTTTTGACTGAAGTGGAATTCAAACCTCAGGTATAAAAAAGTAAAGAGCTTCACACAAGATGTCCATTATGTAGATACTAAGTTTTTTGCTTTCTTCAGTCTTTGCTAACAGTGGAGAAATTATATTTCTTACCATAATAGAAATAACAAAATCCTTCGTAAAATGTTTTCTTCTGTGGACATCATAACTTTTATAACTGGCATTATAACAATAACTGTTCCCAACTACATCAGGAAGCATATTCCAATCCCCGCTTCTGTAAATAAATGTTTTTTTTCTTTCTTTTGAAATGGCTGCTAAATGCTTTCCTTTTTCGGCCTCAAATTCTTGAATCTGGACTAAATTTAAAGCAGTCCACTGGGCTGACTTATCAAGATTTATTTTGGATCATGTCAGTCTTCTTTGCCTCTTGTGAGGACATGATATTTTGTACAAACCCTATAATAGTGTCCATCCTCTCTCTGTTTCATGAAAATACAGGAATATATGAATATGTCTGCCTTTCACACACAATCGAACACTCTCAGCACCAGTATGCTCTCACAAAAACACATATACCTTCAGGAACAATAATAATTCCAGTCTGAAATTCCCCAATAGTATTTCAACTGAGACCCACTGTTAAATCCCCCCCCCCCATCACCACTACAAGGTGTGTGCTCATACACTGTGTGGTCAAAAGTATATAGACACCTGCTTGACCAACATCTAATTCCAAAATTAATTGTATTAATATGATAAATACATGCTTACTTAATGCATTAATTAACCAGTAACTAAGTGTTTGTTATGCACTGATCCCATGCTTGTTCATCATTAATCAAGCATGACAATTCATGTATTCCATTGGGCACTACATCAGTTAACCCTCTGGGGTCGACGGCATCGTTGGCGATGCTCTGTATCTTTCTCGTGTATTTCAGTTCATAACTCGCTGAAATCTTTTTGTAGAAACATGAAAAAAATGGTGATTAAATCCGTGATCTGTCTTCTTTTCAAAACATCCATTGTCAGAAGTATTTAAAATTATGTTAAATAGGCAAAAAAGTAAACCATGTCACCTTACTTTGCTTTACCTACATCGGGGGCGTGTAGTGCCACCCTCACCTGAAGATTCGCATTCTAAATAGCTGCATTAGCGCGTATTCAAATCGCATTCGCATGGTAATTTGATGAACAACGCAACGGTGAAACGCGATCCAGATACATCCCCATCAGCGCCATAAAAGGGTGTGGCCAGGTGTGAATGGTGCATGCATACACATGAGAGCTCCTGCATATTCAATGAAAGGAGCCAGAAATAGTGACGAGTTCGGTTTTTCTTATTTATTTATCCAACTGAATCTTGCAACTACACCATTTAGTCATGTAGCCAAGACTTTGGTGATCAGATATCTGGGATCAAAACAAACTTCCAAACTTTGCAATGTCTATACTTTGATGTCAAATTACAAACTTCACATAAATCTGACATATTTACAAAGTACATTAAGATTAACATGCCAAAACAAATATAACAATATATGACATAATTTATTTGTCATGAATTAAGTTTATGATATTGAATTAAATGTGTAACCATGCCCAAGTCAGTGAAAGTGTGTTCCCTAGCCCTAGACCGCAGAGGGTTAATAGGTAACTAATTAATTGAGGGGGCAAAAATGAGTTATTAACTCATTTACTACTCAAGAACAAATTGTGGATTTCCCCATGAAATATATAAACTGTCATGATTGATTAATGATGAATGAACATGGAATTACTACATAACAAATACTTAGTTACTGATGAATTAATGCTATAAGTAAGCATGTACTGCTACTTTATTCATATCCCCTAAAGTAAAGTGCTACCAAATGAAGTTGGTCACCATTTGTTGCTATAACGCTGGATCAATGTTTCCCAACCTGGTCTTCTGGGACCCGCAGACAGTCTCCGTTTTTGCTCCCTCCCAGCTCACTGCCACACAATCCACACTTTTGCTCCCTCCCAGCTCCCTGTAGACCAAAAAACTTGGACTGTCTACAGGTCCCTGAGGACTGGATTGGGAAACACTGCATTAGATATTGTTCAGGTCATTGTGGTCTATTATTTCGCAACGGAACTTTCGCGAATGATCTCCACAATCACTCCCTAGCAGAGTGTTTCCCAGTCCAGTCCTCAGAGACCCACATACAGTTCATGTTTTTGCTCCCTCCCAGCTCCCAGTAGTGACCTTTGATGGAGCAAAAATGTGGACTGTGTGGCAGGGAGCTGGGAAGGAGGAAAAACGTGGACCAGCGGTGGGTCTCCGAGGACCAGGTTGGGAAACACTGCTCTAGCAGCTCTTGCATCCATTCTGCTGCCAGTGTCTGCTGCGGATCGCATGGCTGTTTGCTCAGTTATAAGTACTTTAAGCCAGCATTTACTGTGGCTTAAATAGCCAATCACTGTAATTCTGGGGTCTCCAATGTTATTTACAGTGTGAGCTACTTCTACGAAGAAAATAACATGGGGAGCAACATGAACTATAGCTAGTGATGGTAAAGGCTGCCACCCGGGTGTGTGTGTGTGTGTGTGTGCGGGGGTGGGGGTGTGTTGACATTGATGATGAAAGGATTAATTCACCTTTCATGTCCACTCTGCAGCATGGCCATCGGGGGCATCGTACATCATGTAGCTGTTCTGTACTGGCAGCGACTTAAACATCCTATTTCACTGTCTTGGACTGTGTACATTGTGAAAGTGCGGAATTCACCATCTGAGACGAGGTGGAACTGGCTGGCTAAAAATGAGCAAAGATTTTTTCTTAAAAAAAAAAACAAAAAAAACAAATGAACATAATTGGTCCTATTTCTAAATAGAGTTACAGGATATTCTCATTTGGCTCCCGGAACCCTGCTGGTAGCTCACAAGGGACACCCTGCTTACCACTACTCTGAAGCTTTTGGCTGTACACTGTGCCTATGTAGCCTTTGTAGGTACCTAGAGGTTAGGCAAAGCGTGCTTGTGCATGTGTGTGTGTTGGTGCGTTAGTGTGTGAGCCCAAGCTCGTTTGCTTCATCATCAGTGGACAGGTTCTCCAGTGAGGCACATACAGCTCACCTCAAAGTGATGCGGGCTGTGAAACCACAGTACAAAACCATGGTGCTTTTGATCAAACCCTTCAAAGAGTGCCGATCCATTTGGGACTAATCTTTATTGCAAATTGTTGTGGTGTTTCCTATTACTAGTTTATATGTAGCCCTGAGAGTTGAAGTAACATTTTTAAGCTGCTAAAACAAGTTGTTCCTTCATTTGAAGCAAATAAAACTGAAATGTTTTCCTTTTCCATAAGCAAATTAAACTAGATAATAAGGCTGGTTCCTTTAACCCTCTCTCGTGGCTCCGCCCATTCAGCCAAAGCATTAAACGCTAGTGCCAGGTGGACCGTGCCAGGGTAAGACCGCGGGTTTTTTCGAGATGTTCGCTCACTGCCCCAATGATTTCGAAACCGTGTCAGCGATCGAGGGCAGAAAAACGTGCGCTGAAAGTGTTAGAGGAACACCATTAGCACCATTAACACCAGTAGCATAGTTAAGCATGTTGGGGTCCCCCACAGCCACACTCAGCATCATGACACACAAGCATTTAAACATCCGGTAACAATTTAAAGCATATTCAAGGGGGGGCTTTAATGGACGGGCTTACCCAGGCATACCCAGGGGCCTCCGCTACAAAGGAGCCTCAAAAACAGCCCCCCCAGGGGCGACAATTTTAATTATCACCAACTGCCCCCCCCACAGAGGTGGATGACTACAGTAAGAAAAAAGCTAGGGGGCCCCTACACTGTTTTACGGCTTAGACCTCTGAGCGCAGCCCTCAACTTCTTGAAATCAGACGCCAAACTTTCTCAGCTGTGAGTACTTGTGCGAATGGAACATACAGCAGCATTTGCTCCTCATCATTGTCCCCATAGAGAATCATAATGGGATGCCTGAAACCCGACAGGAATGTGCGATAAACACCTCTGGTCACTGCTCCCGTTCTGGACTGCCTTGCACTCGCAGTGTGTGGGTAGCAATGAAGAGACTGATTGAAGACAGGGTGGCATCACACCCCCTAGGACTGAGGGATTGACCCTTACAGTATATATTACATTCTAAGAACTAAATACAATGTGTGAGTGGGTGAGTGAGTGAGTGTGTGTGAATGGTGCCACTGGTCTCCAATCTGTGAATCTCCATGACCCTCTTCTGGGTAAGTAGACTATCGATGGATGGATGGATGGATGGATGGTGCAGTACTTAAATCTATATGATATTATGAAGATGCTTCAAAAAGTCTACAAAACTTTTTCAATGTTATAACAAATTAGTGGTGCCATCATTGGTCCGTGAGCTGAAATTGTAAATGTCACAGATTGCAGGGCCATGGGACATGCACTGGCGTGGTCTGGGGGGGGCGTCATGCCTTCAGCAGATTCCGATGTCAGTCAGACAGTCGCTCCAAATGACTCCCCAATCTCAGTGACACAAACGAGCAGAGGAGGAGATCCAGACGCAAGTCTATTTTACTTTTAATATAAAACAGTATGATTCCAAAATAAATAGTTGTACTACGTAATCTAACAAAAAAGATGTTAACATTTTAAAATACATTTACAAGAAATAAATATATTAATGTGAAAAATGTGATTTTACAAGACAGTCGCTGTAGTTCCTGTAATACAGTTCTGAGGCCAAGAAGAGCGAATGTTGCACACAGGGTCATCTTCCCCCCCCCCCCCCCCCCCCCGGGCCCGCGGGGGGGGGGTTTTTTTTTTTTCGCTCGTTGGGTTGGTCTCGCCTTGTTTCCTTCCGTCTCTCCCCGCCCGCCTCTCGTACATTCTTCTCATGCAT
>JAOYFF010000135.1:12924669-12936477 GCA_025773925.1 Cryptomyrus ogoouensis
AAAAATGGTTTTACAAAGAAAGGGCGGGAGTTTCCTGTATACAGTTTTGTGGGCAAAAAGAGGGAAAGTTTGACCCAGGGGTTTTTTCCCCCCCCCCCCCCCCCCAAGAGGGCAGCGGGGCAGCATACATTGCCTGGGATCTGGTCTCGTGGGATGTTTGGCATGATCTCCATTTAACAGATCCTATTAGTATATTAAATCAGAGCTGTCATGATTACTTGATTAAACTCGATTCCAAAAAAGCATTGATTAAGATTTCCCTTCTCGACTACTTGGCAATATGGTGAAAGGAAGACAGGCATAGTGTATGCGGGTACAAATAATTTAATTCACATTAACAGTGAATGAAAATGCAGTCGCCTGTAATTACTGCAAAGCAGAACTGAAATATACTTAGTGACTATGTCTCTTATATTCAACTGGCTGTTGAAACAAAACCTTGGTCTGGATTTGTACTCTCTGGACCTCACCTCTGGATATGTGCCATTTAGCCTTGTGGAGCAGCCTAGCCTATCTTTATCATCGCGTTTACTAAAATTATTTTGCTTAACTTCAGCCCAGTCACTTAGCTGCATTATCTTACATAATTATATATAACGCACATGCGGAGCTCATGCCAAAGCAGCGGCACTAAACTTTAGACTGATTTTATTTATTCATTCAGTCATTCGTATTCCAGATACATTTGAAAAGGGACCATCATTAAAATAAAAGCTAACTAAGTTTCGTCTCCAGTGACTGTGTTAAAGTTTTAGCGCAAATTCTGGAAGCTTGAACCCAGCACACTATGGTGGTCCTCGCGATGTGACAGTTGCATGTGCATGAAATGCACATATCATGCAAGCCTGTCAGGGCAGCAGAATGGCAAGGTGGGTCGTTGTGTCGCCACACACCGCTGCCTTGCGTGTGTGGAGTTTGCACGTTCACCCTGCATGGCGGCTTTCCTGCGGATCCGCTGATTTCCTTTCACTGTCCAAAAACATGCAATTTAAATGAACTAGTGACCATGTGTCACTGAGCGTACACCCTGCAGTGGTTGGTTGATTCCCGCTTTAATTGATGAGTTGTCAGATTAATCGATTAGTGATGTAATCGCTACTGACAGCCCTAGGTCTAATGCGACACGATGTTTCTGTATCAGGCGGAACCAAGGGCAGACCGGCCCTCTAAATGCTCTGCTGACTGCCCCACTGCCCAGCCCCCAGAGCCGTCGTCGGAGGGTCAACACAGGCTGCATGAATTAAAAGCTCAAAACAAGCACGGTGGAATGTGAGAGCATCTTTCGTTCCATTCTTGTCTTTAGTTATATATGTCTATATATATAAAAAAAAAAAACCTCTACAATTATTTTTTTCAGGGCAAAACCACATTGACAAGATAAAGTAAAATAACATTAAAATAACACTGCATATAAATAGTTCATATTAAATAAACGGAATATTGAAAATACTCTAATATTATTTATAAATTAAAGGTACTGCACTACAAAAAGGGGATAGTAGATCTGTCTGTACTCAGAGCTTCTGGTACTCAGAGCAATAAGTGCATGGATCTTTGGAAAAATAACTTAAGCAGATTCTATGTTTCTCAGATGAAAGTCGGCATCTACTGTCAGCTCTTTGTGTCAGTACCTACAGAGTGTCCCTCTTGGGTTAGAACAGCATCCTACTGTCTGTTAGTGTGTATACCCCGCTTGTCTTCACACCGTCAGATATCCTGGGAGCTTTGCCTTCCTGGTCCTCTGCTGTGAACATCTGTGCGGCCACAGAAGGGCAATCGGCGCCCCTTCCTACGCCAACCCCCTCCCCCCCCAATCCCCCGACCACCTCTGGTCAGTTGCAGGGTTGGGAGCTGGTCTGCGTTCATGCAGTTCATAGCAGCGATTCAACGTCTCTTGTACACGTGTGTGAAAGTGTTTTGTACACACACACGCACAGACACGATGGGCTCTCATTTTTCACGTTGGAGTCCATCCACCCACAGCCAAAAATGTTTAGTTCTTACATCAAAAGTGCTGTATAGAAAATTCCTTCATTTTTGTATCCTCTTCGTCCACTTTCATCTCCTAGGTTTCTCACATCTGAAACAGGACAAAAGCAGATTAGAACATCGCCACCAATCAAAGCCCAGCTCCAGTGAGCCTCTCCACCAATCAAAACCCTTCCCCAGTGAGGCCATTAATAAAAATTCTACTTTACTGAATTCCTCAGTCAAATCACCCATAAATAATCCACCAGTCAAAATCCTGCTCCAAGTGAGCCTCTCCACCAATCAAATCCCTTTCCCAGAGAAGCTCCACCCCCGGAATGCAAGACTGAACTCTCTTTTGGAGTGAGTGAGGAACCACAAGTCCAGAAGTGAAGATCACCATGACTATAAGGGGTACCATTCCCGTGGTGAAAAAGGGGTTAACCGGACTGCTGAAGCAGACTTGACCTGACTTGATAACTTGAACATAGTCGGTGACTCTGAGTCAACAATCACACCCAGAAAAAAGTCAGGGAATGCACTCTAATGCTCGAAAGGTTCAGCACTGACAGTACGCACTCGACAGAAACACACGCCAGCTCACGCCAGACAAAACACCACACACAGGATCCATTCACAGGGACATGCAGCAGACAAAACACATAACCTGTCACGGCACAGCAAACACACACACAGATACTCATCAAGAGCCGGCATGTTCTGCGTATTCCTCAACGACCACCAAACGGATCTGACCGAACTTGGGGGACCAGCAATGTAATGCAGTGTTTTCCAACCAGGTCCTTGCGGACACGCAGACAGTCCACGTTTTTGCTCCCAGGAGCTGTGGGGGGAGCAAAAATGTGGTCCGGCTTGTGGTCTCTGAGGACTGGGTTGAGAAACACTGGTGTAAAGTGTCACTGATAAATGGTCACACACATCAAACTTTAAGGTAGTTAACATAAAAAAAAAATAGTTAACTGTTAACGACACTCATTACTGTGGAGTACCAGGATTTATTCTCCGGAATAAAAACACACACACACACACACACACGACAGGACAGAATGCTCACACCCCAGCACAGACCAGCAAAATAAAAACAGCTCTCCCATAATCCTGTGCGGCAAAGGCTCACTGACACACAGGAAGCTCAAGACAGACAGAAGCAAGCACATCTGTCCAGAGGCGTGTGCCCAGCGGAGAGTGCGATGGGCTGTGTCAGGCCCCCTCCAGAAATATATTTGGTGACTCCGCATTTACTGCACGGTAAAATGTGTACGTTTGCACCTATAGCGACGAGGGACTTCAGAATTCCCCACTCACATCCCTACTGTCTGTTACTTTTTTGTTTGTTTTTTTAATTTCTACTTGGAGCAGGACCCCAGTGCTTTTACAGCCTGGGACAGGAAATATTCAACAGTGCTTACAAACTAAATAATAAGCAACGAGGGTAGCCGCTCACGCCCCCAAAAGACGAGGGACCAGACGGCACGCAGTCACGGGCGCCTCCGATCACACAGCACGTCACATTAAGCAGAAATGACACCCAAAGCATAAGTTACATGCTTAAAGGAGCGTTTCCAGGAACAAACCTGCACGTTCTTTGGTTTAACTCAAGACTCCTGGCCTTGCAGTCTAACTCTGAGTTTTTGCAGGAACACTGACAGGTGAGGGGGTCCTGCACAAAGTAGCGCCTCCTTTTCTCTGAGCAAGGGGCACAGTGGCTGCAAAAAGGCAAAAAAAGGGGGAGAGAGAGAGAGAGAGAGAGAGTCTAAGCAGGAGAATTTGAGAGGAGGAGCAGGGGGCCAGGGGCACTGCGGCCTCCGTTGGAGTGGTTAGCCAAAACACCCGCACACAACGTTGAAGTGAGGTTAGTATCGCAGAGGAAGAAAGCGGGCCAGTGTTAGAGTAGAGGAGCTGTCACACAAACACACACCGCCTATCTAATCTCATGCTCACACACACAAACCACGGCCACAGACACCACACAGTCTCCCCAACTGCTGCCCACACACTGGCCATCACTAACGCCCCCTCTGGTTCAGTGCACACTAGCTCTCTACTCTCTACACGGGGGGGTGGGTATTCCCAGGGATCATTAGACCTGTGCCCAGCTGAGTGTGCTCAATGCGAAGACTGTATACTCAGGATATCAGGATATTCCCTCACACCAAAATCTGTCACAGACAGACCCTGGGGGGCCCCTGGGTGTACAGGCACAGCTGCCGGAAGGGGTTACGCAGACAGGAATGGGACACCCGGTCCACTTTGGCCATGTGACCAGCCCGACGCAGTGAGCTGGTCTAAGACGTTCAGCTCTTTAAGGCGACATGAGAAAATGCAACCCGTTTGCTATGTTGTCCCTGAAAAACACCACATCCAGACAGCCTGGACATCAATGTGGCTGGTCGACAGCGGTACTGGCTGCTCCTTACTGGTTCCTCCAAAGCATGTTCATCACTAGATGAAAAGAGGACAGGAACCACAGGGAGCAGGAGCTATGAGGAAAACAACCTTCCGTCTCCCGAGAGACGGAGCCCAATGTAGCTGCTGCCTAAAATCAGCTCTCCGCTGACTCAGAAAAAGGAAACGGTGAACCAACAACCTGCAGGCTGACCCACTGGAAAACCAGGTGGCGAGACAATAAGGCCTCGATGCCCAGCGACAGAGGCTTCCTGCAACGCTTATCATTCCAACGGACCGTTCCGCACACCTTCCGGAGAGTGTCTGACAACTGCCTGCATGCAGTGAATATGCCCCCCCCCCACCCCCGGCACCCAGGTTCGAGCAAAGCCTCATCACACCTGTTGTATTAAAGGCCAACAGAATTCCTTAACAGCCCATGAAAGGTTGGAGCTTAACAAGTCGAGAACAGCTAATATGCTAAACTGCGCTAATACAATGTTTCAAAACCGCACAGGGCCCTGGCTCCCCTACACCCAGCCCCAGACAGACTGCATGGCCCCAGTGTGATTGTCCCTCTGACATAACACATAGATTAGAGCACAAAACCTTCAATCAAAACAAGATTTAATACTTACTTTTCCTTGTTCTCTTTCACATCAGTCTTTGGTCTGAAAGGATAAAGGAGAAAGCCTGAAATTAGCCAGGGTAGACAGACTGAGTCACTATGCGTGAGAAAGTGGCGGGCTGTGGGGGGCGGGGCCTGACGTGGGCGGTACTCACCTGCACTCACACTTTTGGTGTTCCGTGAAACTTCTCAGGTACTTCTGCTGTTGCACTCGCTGCTTTATTCTGATGACCTGTTGCGACACAAGGGGTGGGTCAAAGACATGGACATGCAAATGCCACCTCAAACTGCTGACTAACGCTTCATTATTTACCACAGAGCTTTATTCTCACTACAAACAGGGAACTACCAATCACTGACTAGAAGAGGGTTTTGCCCATTGCGGTACCACAATAACGTCCTTGGTTTGTGTATGGAGATTAACCACATGGTCTCACATGCATAAGTACTGGAGAAAGAGGAAGGAGAAGACAAAGATGGGTGAGCTTTGCCCTCGTCTGCCCCTGTTCGTTAGCCTCTTCCAGGCTGATCCCCCTGAACCCCCTCCCCCGATTCCATCACTCGCTCCCTCGCTTTCTAATGCCTCACCTCCATGGTCGTGTTGTAAGTTTCCGTGGGAACGCACTCCATCGCCTCATCGTTGCAGCAGCCCCCACATCGCTTGAGGGCAACGCAGGATGGGATGTACGTGACCTCCGTCTCATCGGGGTACTCTAGGAAGATGTCCACCAACACTTCCCTCGGTTGACACAGACTTTTATTGAATACATCCATGAAAGGAACAACTGCAGGAGAACAGAAAGGTTAGGTTAATATCCATTAACCGCCACCATCATCACTACCAGCACCATTAGAATCACTCTTGTGAAAAATCCCATCATCACCTAATGAGTTACAGCCATATTTCTCATAATATTTAAATAACTTCGGATGTTGTCATGGTTAAGCTTCCTAGCGGAACTCGGCCGGCCAGCTGGGTCCTGTCCTAGTTCCTTTCTAAACCCTGTGATCAAGGTTGTTCTTTTCACTTGGCTTGACGAGCAACCTGACAAGGTAGTATCACAATGGCCCTGATCCTCACCCAAGGATTGACAAGTGACCCCAATGACCGACACCACCTTCAATGTTTGTGGTTCAAAGAACAATGACGGGCTCTTAAGGTATTTCTGGGGCCTCCCTCCTCGAATAGTCCGAAAACAGGCAGCTGAGGTCGGCTGGAGAGTCTAAACTGGTCCCACTGTGTAACCGCCTGGCAGAATAGAAGTGGGTGTCCAAAAATGCAGTGATGCCTCAGCCTAGATGTGCCCTCCCCTAAGTCTACTTCCCATAATATTCTTCAGATGGCTGATTTTTGCTACATGAAAATGGATGGAAATCTAGGTGGTCCGGCGAAGCAGAACTATTTCTGGCCACTAGAGGTCAGCAGACCAGTGTAACGGCGTTAGTAAAGGGAAACCCTTCGACAAAGTCCCAACACCTTCAGCCTCACACAAGGCGAACATACCTTCATTTTTGCTCTTCTCTCTGTCCTTTGGTATGTGGGCAGCCTGCGATGGACAGAAACGGCACATGTCCAAATTAATTCCTCCAAAACACCGCACATCCTTTTTGTTTCTAATTTCATTTAGTCCGACCTCTTCGTGTTAGTCATTATAAAATATAATATACCTTTAAAAATGAGAAACTTTAGGTACAAGCTTGGTCGTTTCACAAAAAAAAGTTTCAATGATCATTTATGCCTGTAAAAATATAAACGGCATGGTTTATGTAAGTAGGCCTACACACTATGAAAAATCGTTGAATGCAAAATCCATAATAAAAAAATCTGTTTTAACGCCTTTCTTTCTTCCACAACAGTTAATAATTCTATTTATAATTAAGTGTTAAAACATCTAATAGTGACAAACTAAATGCTATCGCACACCAAATTGTTACAGTATTCTAATATCAAGCACATTTTTAAATATCAATACGGCCACGTAATTCAAATAATCGTGAGTTAATAACTCTTTTAAGCGACTTATGTTAAATCTTACAGCCTTTTATGATCCTATGGTATAGTAACTGGTGAATTATACATCGCTCGTTTAACAATCGCTGATGCAGGCCCGTAAAGCCGGCTCCCCCCACCGATTACAGCCCTTTACATTCGACCGGGCCCCATCAGCGCGTACGAACAGCACATTAAGATCTTTAATGAACCTGATTAAATGTTAAATTTTACAGTAGGCATGTTTCGCCGACTGGTACCGAATAAATCGACAATGAAAGGACGTGATGGGGGGGGGGTGTAGGTTGCATTACGTTTCAACCCCCGAATTCAGTGTTTCATCATTCAAAAAGCACGTGATCTCGCACTTGCACGCAGGTCACTCTGTTACAGGACAATCAAGGCGGCTGTTTTCACATAAATTACAGGTTTTCCGTCATCTTTCGTAATCTTTGTAATTTGGTTATTAATATTACTTTAAATGATTAAATTAATAATTATATTTGTTATAGTTTATTGTCATATAAATAACACGTAGTCACTGTTGTTAGGATATTATTAATAATAATGATGATAATAATAATAATGATTAATATGGGTGTTTGTATTGTTGTTCTTATTGTCGTTCTGCTACTGTTACTGCAAAAAGAGGGAAACAAACAATTAAAATCCTAAACAATCAAGGAACAAAGACAGCGTGCGCTCTTTCCAGAACGTTGACAGCGGAACTTAGATTTCAGTGGGAACGGTGTTACTTGTTTCCACACTCGCACTTAAAACACGGAGCTCAGACCCGATCGGTCGCTGATCTGAACTTCCCCATATAATTCAATTTAGGATGATAAAAAAGCAAACTACAGCTCCCAGCAACGAGCCTCCAGCGCGGTGAAAAGCGACCTGGCATGTTAACCGCAATGACGAGCGACACGCACACACGCACGGACGCAGCACGACTCACTTTCACTCACCGGATCAGGCTCAAGCGCAGACCTACCTTCAGGAAAGACAAGTGAAGCGCCGCCAGAAACAGTTCCAGTATCAAATTCACAACTAAGTTCATGATTATTACTCCAAAGCCGAAGGTCGATCCGGCAAATCTGTGTCTGTCAAGCAATGCAATTCGCGCTGATATTGTAGGTTTCTCAAGGGGCGTTAAGGAATATCCGCAGCTACATAAACTCCATTTCGCCCCGCGCCGGGAGAAGGGGAATCGGGGGAGAAAGTGTTTCACTTGCGTTCCTCCAACTGCTCCTTATACAGATCAAGTCGTCCAATAACGGGGAGGGGGGATCCGAACTGCGCGTCACTTTTTAATCCTCGTCAAAATCCTCTCCTCTTCAGAGTGCCGAAATCCGCATGACAGTAAAAATCCCACATTTCATGTATCAGTCCTTCTGGAAAAAGGCTGATCGTCAAGCAAAACTGGAGAGAGTGAGAAAGAGAAAAAAAAAGTCATAGACTCCTAAAGACAACTTTGAGCGGCTGAAAGGTAGCGGCAACGCGCAGACTTAAATTATCACAGCCGAGAAACCAAAACGAAACCACTTGTGAAATCGATAAAATTGTAATCGTTCGTCCGACTCTGCTGTAGGACATGCCAGCGATGGTCCCCGTTACCTGCACATAATTCCTCTATTGTGGCCCTTTCCCCTAACCGACAGTATACTGAACCGTGCCGTCTCCTCCAGCTCCACCTCGGATCTGCTGTAGGGTTAAATGTAGCCTCACACCCTGCAGCCGCGGGCGATCGCTGATTGGCCGGGTCCAAGGTGGGCCAGAGCGCGTCCGATGCCAGCGATGATGTCGCTTATTAAGCGCTCTCACGGACCCTAGTCTTCCCAGTGCCAGTTCCGGACCTTGACCCGAAACCGATAACCGTGCGGGGAACGTGTGAGATACCTCGGCGCGGTGCCTTTATCTGTACCGATCCAAAATTACGAGCTGTGTTATAAATAAAGTGCCACTTTTGCCCTGTGCATCTTCTGTGTGAAGTGTGGTTTAAGTCCACGAAACTGCACCCTATACCCGTTTGCGTACGTGATCTTAAGCATACCTCCGCGTGACAGATGGAGAATTAGTGCTTCCGATCTGCACGGAATTCCAGACTTTCCTGTGGACCTCCTTAGACGGCAGAAGCCGGCGGGGCTCGGGGGGCTGCCGGGGAGCGCACAATGGCCAGCAATTCGCCGTTCTGTGTGAACGCAAAGGTGCGGCCGCAAGAGCAGCTTCCACCAACCAGGCGACTGCACTTGTCACGTAGGCACTGAGACTGGGGGCAAAACGAACTCGGGTCCTCAGCGGTATACTGTAATACCGGAGGACACCTGACGCTGACTAACGATGCCTGTAAAGCCAAGCCAATCGCGCACCTGATTCACTGCTTTTTCCCTCATCGTGAATGAATATGTACAATTTAGGCTAATGAAAATATATACGTGTATATATATCAAGAGCATATAATGACGGGGATGCGGGGGGTCTTTCCGATCATCATTTGCTGATGAAACCTTTTGTGTGGCCGTGCATTAACGTAATTTCGGTATGTCTTTTGTCTTTTTAAAGTAATCCGGGTTCCTGATTCGACTGTAATCCGGTTAATGAAAAGCAAACAAACGACCGGGTGGAAATTAAGTACTTTAAAGGTTGAGAAGACAGTTTTTGGAGAGGCGGATTTGTACCTGACTGAGGAACAGACAGTAACAAATCACATTGATGTAACACAGACCGATCTCTTTAGTGCTTTAGAAACAATGCAGTCGTTTATCCTCAAGAACTTAAGTGCAACGTTTTCCACTAGTGGTATTTTTTCCCAGTTATAAATGTAATAAATTATAAAACAGAGAATTTAATTCTGGCGGTACAACCTCGCAGACGCTGTCCTGATTGATGAACTTTGCCTTCAGTGGTTCTTCGGCGGCCACTCGGTATGGGGAGATAAATCTGTCAGACACATGACGTGCCCTTTGAAGAGCTGACTGGCCACTTCACACACAGCTCCTCAGCCCGTCTCTTAATTTCAATGGTGTTTTTGAATGAAAATGATTTTTAAATTAATCAACATACCCTGTAATGAAACGGCAAGTGCAAGGTGGTACTGCTAGACGTGGGACGGCCGCGCTCCCGCCCTATTCCAAACCCTTTGCCTCCCCTACCCCCACCCCGGACCCGTCTCTCCCACATGGACCCTCCACTCAGCCGTGGGACAGGTCAGCACGCACTCTCATGGCCCCCCCGGCACTCTGCTCCGTTACCATGGTTTTCTCCAGACTGCCTTTTCTTCGTCTTTCCACCATGCGGAGACGCAGCCCGCTGCTTTGTGTGTGTGTGCGCCAATCTGACTGTGAATCTGACTGCCTGTGTTTCTTTGTGTGTGCGATTGCAACTTTTACTGCGTGAGCGTGCATCTCTCTGCATCTACGTGGTTGTGCCTGTGTTTGTAAATTCTGTGTGTGGCGTGACTGCACATGACCGCGTGTACGATACCGGTTTCAACCATGTCAGTAACTATTTTCACCCCCGAATGCATTTTGCTTTTAAAATATACGGCTCAGTGTGTTTCATAATATACGCAGCGCTCAACTTCTTACTGCTTTAAAGTATCACTCTGACGTTTCAGGGAAGTGATATCATTCTTTATTTACACGAATGGTCTGAGTATAATGCTCACAGCGCCACAAAGTCTAACGTCACGTGCGATGCTCCGGCTCTTAATCACGCGCAGCCTGGGGAGCCCGGGCAGACGTAAAATGAGTGTAATTTTTTTGGACCCTCAAGGGGGCGCTGCAAAGACACTTGTTGTCATTTGAAGAAAGCCATAGTTGAAAATATAAGTAATATATGTAACACGATATGCATAATGTTTATATTATAGGTAATAGGCAATTTGAATTACTATATCCATATGCGCAGAGGGTAGTGAAACTCCATTTTTAAGAGATATAGCTTTGCTTCCGCTGTGAGTAGACATGCTGTACCCTCCTCAAGGCCTCTCGCTGGTTATCAGTAACTATTGCTAGGTGTTCTGCCTCTCTCTGTTGTGTCTTTCCGTGGATGAGTCTTGCCCAGTCAGGCTCATGTCTTTATATTTCTTTAGGTCTTTTTATATGCATTTTCCCCTGGAATCGGTTCACGTTTAATAAAAGTATTGTGTTTCTTGATTGTTAAAACAAATGACCGACAAACCCAATAAAGACGGCCTTTATCTATCAGATACACCCATTAGTGGTCGACACTAGTCAGCAGTGTCTTAACTAGTGCTAACTATCTTTGAGACCTCATGCCAGACTAGCCTTGTGGTTTATCTGCAGACTAGCCTTGTGGTTCCTGCTCGGCCGTAAGGATGACTGGCTTGTTTGCTTCTGATGGATGTCTGATGCCTGCGGAACAACCTGTTCTGCCCCGTTCTATCCCTGGATCGCCTTTAAGACGTCTCACATGCTTCCTGGGGAAGGCCCTGGAGCTGGGAGGGCAGCGCATTCTGCTGGCAGATGACAGACTGGCTGATAGGGAAGGAGAAAAGGTCTCAGGGCCACAATGGTACCCCATGAAGGATCCTCCTCTCGCTCTGGAACATTGACTTAATTGAAGAATAACATAAAGTCCTGTCCTCCCGTCCGTTGATCTAAGCAATGTTTCAGTTGCCGAGAGGCTGAGGGTTATTGAGCTCATATGGTGTGATGTCAGTCACCTGCCCCTCTCCCTACCCCGAGCCATCCCCCAACACCAACCCCCGCGCATGAGCTGCCAGGACGGCCACAAACACCCTTCGCCCCCCCCCCCGGCCCAGACACCCGCGGGTGCCTGGCGTCACGGCTTC
>JAOYFF010000135.1:12937890-12958116 GCA_025773925.1 Cryptomyrus ogoouensis
CTGTTTTTTTTTTTTTAAGGGGGGCGCCCCCCCCGCCCCCCTCCTCCCCTCCCCACCCCCCCCCCCCTCCCCCTTCTTTTTTTTTTAGGGGCCCCCCCCCCCCCCCCCCCCCCCCTTTTTGGAGTAATGAGGGTAAATGATCTGGCGTTAAGTTTTCTTGCTAATTTCCATCACGCAGAACCAAACTTGACATGTTGACAGTGCTGGGAAGCAGAGGCGGACTTTCAGGTGCCTTCCTGCCTGCTACAGCAGAAATAAAGTTGACAGGTGATGCAGGGAGGACTCAGGCTGCAACTGAAGGCTACAGTTTAAAGGTTTATAGGTGCAGGTCACACCTGAATTTACTGAGATAAGAGCGCAGCCTTCGGTTTAGGATTCCTATCACGTTTCAGCTCTCTAGACGTGCAGTTTGCCGTTGTGTAGGTAGCGTGCTCCTCTGAGCCTCCTTTGAGGCACCTGGCAGTCTCTTGTGCTGTAGTATCAACATCCACACTCTGCCTGACCTTATCGTACCTTTTCCAGACTCTTCTGTACACTGAACCCATGATAAAGGCATCACCAGGAATATCAACAGTAACTTCTGGGAGAACTTCATACTCACTAAATGATTAAATCAGTTCCTCTTGGTCTTTTAGGTCTCTTTCCAGCAATATCCTTTTTAAAATTGTTTTATGGTCCTGGATATAATTGCCTCTTTTTTATGGTAAGTACTTCTTTTTTATGGTACAACAGTAGGTCCCCTGGGATCGGGATTTGACTGCAGTGCCTAAGGGGCCTACTGGGTTGCTGGGTCAGACCATGGCACCAGGAGATAGCATCTTTTTTTTTTTTTTTTGCGTCATTCACCATTTGTGCCTGGGAACTTGACAGCCAGGGACATTGTCCGTCTGGAGTCCATCCAATCGGCGCTCAGCAGTCCCACAGCGCTAGCAGGGAGCGGAGCCACAACGGGCGTGAATCGGAAGAGCCTGCGTCAGCTGCAATCCGATACCCGACAGGCGGAGCCTGAACTGGATCAGGCTAACTTAGGAGAGGAAATGGGGAGGGAGGGGGGTCTCGTTTTCAAAAAAGGCTGGTGGGAAACTGGGAGGCAGACAAAGGAAAGGGAGAAAGAGATCGTAGCTGATGTGAGTGACAGCAAAGGGGAGGCAGCTATGAAATTCCACAGATCTTTACAGGAGAACCTCTGAGACGACTCAGAAGCTGTGCGGCAGCCCCCCCCCCCACTTGTAAGTGAAGCGGCTTTGATGTCAGGGGTCTGAGAGGGCAGTAGAGGCGGGCCCCGACAAGGGGGGGGGGGGAGAGACAGCGGTTGGGGTGAGGGTAACAGACTTTGCCTCTGGTCCACTTCTGGTAATCAGCAGAGCCTTACCACTGAACCAAGCATGGATCACCTGCTGCATTCCCACGCGCATGGGCGGGACGGCAAATGCGATATAGGTGAGCGCATTTGCTCTACGTGCCTTAAGGGTCATGCCTGCTCTGTAAGGCACAGAGACGAGACTTAGCGGCTGACCACATAGCATCCCACCGCCATCCAGCCAGGAGCATCTAAGGTCACGGACTTTCCCACCTTCTCCACACGGGGCTCCCTGCTGCTCCATAGCACCCCCTGCTGTTTCCTAATGGCCTCACTGTTGCTTCCCTTGAAGCTATTACATATAGTTTCCCCTGTGATCTTGCCCAGGCAAACTCTGCTGGTTCCACTTAATTAGCGTGTAAAGCTTTGATGTGCCTATGGGATCTCACGCATGACTCATCCCCATATCTACACCGATCCCCAAGTCTGTCTTTCTACAGAGGAGAGGCCACACTGCAGCTCGGAGGACATGGATGACCAGCGCTGGGAGACCATGAGAGCGGCCGGGGCCCCATTTCCATCTTCCCGGAAAATTCCACCTGCTCCTCATCGGGTCCAAGTCTGTGGGAGTGCCTGGATCCATCCATGAGCTCAAGGCAAACTGCCAGGATGGTACTGGCTCGCTGCCATATGCTGTTAAGCTCAGAAGCTCGAGCCCACTGTGGCGTCGCAGTTCGGAGCTGGAGGAGATCGTGCCAGCGAAAGTGAAACTCTTATCTCTGATACCCAACCATTACTCAGTAAAGATGTTCCTGATTAAAATGCTCGCCACTCCCACTTAAATGAGTCCTTAAGCTCTGTAGTGTCTACAGCTGTGACATCAGGTAATGCGGTCTGGCAATCCTCCTGCGGCCAGTGTACAAATTCTATAGTTCTACAGGCTCTATGGAATGGAAGAACAATTGACATTGTTACTTTGCTTTGACCCCCATTTGATCGACCAGCCTCATACACTATGTTAACTTGTCTGATCCTACACTCCAAGTTTACCGTCTTTTACCTCCAAGATGCTACGCATTCCGACACCCACACTGTGCTGCCACTGTGACCTGACATAACAACACAGTGAAGGCAGTGACTTCTTTTGAAGTTCGATTGAGCAGACTCACCTTGAAGAGTCATGACTCTATCCCCTGCAAGTGTAATTCCATCTCTCGCCTCTGGTTTTCTATGTGATCGTGAGATCCTAAGAAGCCTTGAGATTCCACGTGTGGCTGACCTGAGGGCTCCCTGAGGATGGGCAGGACCTACCAGCTTTGCATTAGAAGTATATGAGGAGACACACTCTTTTAAATCTTCAGGAACACCTACTGCTCTGAAAACAGACCTTACACAGCATCACCTCTTAATGACCTGCCTCTGAACCCTGATCAGTTGCTATCGCCGGTCATCTAGGGATCTGTATACATGGACAACCCCGCTGGCTGTTCCTTTCACCCAGCAGTCTGTAAACAAGCCAGTCATGAGACTCAAGGGAAAAATTAAATATACTTTCAATATTTATTTACTGTAGTAGCAAAGATTTTTGTGGAAACGACCCAGTGGGGCTCCACATGTTGTCTTTGTCCTACTTTTCTCAGAGAAATTGTAATGATACCTTTAAATAGCTTGAGTAAATAAAGTATATTATGAAGCCTTGTGTAAGCGTCACACCTGGAGGAGGTCCTACACCTACACCACTCGATGATTCCTACACCCTCTCCCATAAATCTGTTCCAACTTTTAGCACTGTTTTATCCCTGCTAAGATCATAATGCTTACAACCTTGCCATATTCCCCTCATACTTAATTCCAAATTGCCATTCATGATAACCTCCCAGGATTCAGCACACTGGAAGGCTCTGACTCATAGACTCATCATACATTGTGCTAAAAAAAATAAAAGTCTCCTTTACTCAAATCACTGGGTAATTCAAGACCACACAGTTGATCTCACTTTCTGCATCACTCCAGCTTGTGTATGCACTCATGTATAGAGTGGATATTATTTCATCATTCTTTCATCAGACTTTTCTCGGGGGTGTTATAATTCTTTGGGAGTATCCAGGAGAGATGAGTCGCCTATCTATGATTTTCAGCAGGTTTGTCGGATGCAGTGAGACAGACATAGATGCTTGGTTTTAAGAGTCTGCTCTCCATACTTCCCACATCAAAACCTGACCCTGAGGTGAACATCTGTGGAACATGCTGGAATTGTCCATCCCCAAGAGGGATATTTAGCAGGGAGCCAGTCGGCACTGGCATTGAGAGGAACAGAGTCGCCCAGTTCAGCATGGTTAACATCGCAATCGCAGAAAGTCTAACAGTAAAGGAAATTTAAGTCTCTCATTTCTTGGACCCCCCCCCCCCCCAGGAGCTTGTTCCCCTATTAGTCCAACCTAGGGGGGTGGGGGTTGTTCCTCCTCACTGCTGTCTTCTGTCTAGCATAGTGTGCTAATGTTTACATATGTGCATGTGAAGTGTTCTGGGGCAACTGTGTAGGGAAGGGGTTGAACTTAAACTTAACCTTTACTGAGTTTTTGACTGAAAAAACAAATATGAACAAGAGTGGTAGTAGTAGCAATAATAATAATAATAATGATGTTGATGATGATGGTGATGATGATGGTGATGATGATAATCATAATAACAATAATAATAATGAATACACAAGCAAATAAATAAATAATAGTGAAACGTGTTTCTGTTTACACAACCTCCCCACACTACAATTAGGAATCCAGTCTAAACTAGACTTAGCCGAACCCGACAGACGCACAAACCGCCTGAGAGATTACAGGGGTGTGGCTTCATGGAGCGACCGTGCCAGTCTGCCTGTGACTGGTGCTCCTGGTGGGTGTGCCGTAGGGGGTGGGCCATCCCGGATCGGCCATCCCTCTCCTGATTTCCCTGCAGAGGAGGTCCTGCCCTGCCTTCCTTCCCACCAGTCCCACCAGGCAAACATGCTGGGTGTGTCTGCTCGCTCTGAGACAGGTGTGTGTTTCCTCATGTCGGCAGAGTGCCAGTTCGCCACAGTGCTGTGAAGTCGCTTTACATTTTTTCATTATATCGATCTGGGCCCTTCCTCTCTCACACGCTGTTCGAAGGTGAACTTTGCTGACCTGCTACTGTGCAACCGGAATACATAAAACCTCAATTAGTCAGCGCAGGTCACCGATCCGTGCGAGTGAATTAGCGTCTGCTTCCTGCTTCCCCGCCAGTGCTGGTTTTTGTGTCACTGCACCACAATGGTGAGCTGTACGCTGGCTTCCCAGCATGGAAAATCACTTACTTATCTCCCATGTGCAAATATACAGTCTCCAAGGAGCAATCATTTATTAAAGTTCTTAAAGTTCAGTGTTTATCATTCTGGTTTTAGTCAAATGTTACATGGAGCAGTTCAAACATATTATCATGTTTCACGTCACTCAAGATACAAGCGTCACTGCACTCGTAACCCTCGGTCAGAGAGACCTCACTGTACTCATGATCTTGCGGTCAGAGGCACTGTTAGGTACTACAATTCCCAATCTCTTTCACGTGGCTCTTCCGTCAGTGTTAGGTGACGTGGTCTTCCTGCAGAAATTTTCTGCTAATTTGCTGGACCTCTGCGGCCCTGTGCTGCTGTGCCAGTTTCTCGCTGACGCTCCAGATGCCCCAATAAAATTGCGTTCATACAGCAACTAAGATTGAGACCATACCACTGTTTCACATGCAATAGATTGCGTATGGCATTGCAATGACGGCACAAGGAGTAGTTGAATCAGGCGTTTCATACAAATCAATGAAACAGATGAGCTGAAAGCCAGTTTTCATTGGGCCAGCGTGTCACATGACCTCAAGCCTATGGTCTGTGCTGTTGGTTTACACAAGCTGCCCACAGGAACAGAGCCCCACAGGAAGCAATTACAGTAGCGAAATGTAGTGATGCGGGTTGCAGAGACCCTCATCTGGGCCCCTGTCAGGCCTCTATCCCATTAACTAGTGCTGGGGGTGATATGGACCAAAAATCATATCTCGATATTTTTTAGCCGCGATATATATGCCGATTTTTTTCCCATAAGCAATAACAAATAGACTATTCCAGTCAGAGTCAAATGTCCGCAATGTCACACGGGCCCCTTTAATGACAGACAGCTGTACATGTACATGAAAAAATGGCTCAAAAATAAAATAAAAGCATATTTTACTTTATCAATCAGCTCCTCCTCCTTAGTTTGCCTCGTGTCTGTCACTGCATGCTGGACTTGTGAGTGAGGGGGAGGGGCGGGGTGCAGTTGTGTGACAGACAGACAGGAGAAATAGGTGAACTGGGGGCTCTACGAGTATAATTTTAAAGTAGCATGAACTATATTGATTACAAACAGTATTGTCTCATCCTATATCTCGTATGAAAATATAGTGGAATCCGCTTATAGTGATCACATCTGTCTGGGTTAAATTGATCACTATAAGTGGATGATCATTATAACTGATTTTTTTCCTTTTTCTTTGTCTCATGTAGATTACTATTTAATTGACATTTATATATTTATTAAATGAATATAAGGTAATAGAAAGGACAGCGTCACTATTAACAGAATTTTATTGACTCTTTCAAAATACAGTACAGCTGCATGCTTCAAATGCTTTTCAAATTGAAGGTACTGTAGGAATTAAATTACTTAACTCGAATACGCTATAATACTGTAGTGCCAGCGGCATCTGCATGTCCCGGCATGCCTAGCGAGCGCGTGTATATAGCCCGTTTGTATTTTATAGTGTAGGTAGTGTAGGCTGTGCCTTTAACTGTGGTTGTACTTGGTCCTTGCGTCATCCTCGCGTGTCTCAGCCATTGTGTAATTAACTGCCATGTGTGTGCCTTACTGTCCTTAATGTAATGTCCGTGTTGGCCTGTCATTCATGGTTTTCGTACTATTCTTGCTGGGTGTGCGGTACCTTTAAGGAGGAACATAAAGAACAGCTTTGTGTCAGTCCACCTTTCGTTGTTTTCATTCGGCGATTCCTCAGTCTGCTCCAGTACAGTACAATATTGTGCATGAAATATGGCTTATTGTAGGTTTGCATCACAGTGGCTCGTTTTTGGTTTCGATGAGTCTATATTTGAAATTGAGAGAAAGTGACTTTCTTTTGCCTGTCATGTTTTCTGTGCACGCAGCATTAGCCTCAGGGAGCTAGTCCGAAGCAGACGGGTTTCTGCAAATCAAAGCAGGCTTATCATAGTAAAGTGATCTGTTCTGTGTTAGATGCATGCTGCTGTCTTGCAGGCTGCTTTATACCACAGACAGTTCTGTCTTCCTGTCTTTAAGTGTGCAGAGGTGATTAAAATGGCACCTCAAAGCTCCAGCAGTGCCCCCAGAGATCCATCCCGTGTGGTGATTCATGGCTTTGCTGAAGGTCACTGTAGGCCTTGGCTTGGCTCAGCCATGCTTGGGGGTTTAATGAAACCTCACACCTCCTGACCAAAAAAGAGCAGTGATGTAGACAGCAGGAAGTTGGAATATGGTGGGTAGGGAGCAAGGAGCCAAAAGTGTGACCAGTGAGCCACAGACAGCATGGAAAATGCCAGCAGAGCAGGCGACAGCGACACTGTCCTGGGAGAACAACACCCACATGCTCCAGACAGTCCATCCCTCCAGCTCGTCTTGTGTTGCCCAAGCAAGCTTACAAATCAGGCCAGATTCATGATTTGACCTGAGTAAATGAGAACACGTTAAAACTTTACAGTAAAAGAGATAAAGCGGGTCACTCCCGCCTTTGTTCTCGGTTACCCTCGTCATGATCAACGTAAGGATGCCCCACTTTTGGCTCAACCAATGAACGAATGTCAGCCCACATATTGCCATACAGAAATGTTATGCACCAATTGCTGCCGAATGCCGATGTGTTAACAGCCAATAGCAAAGACCTGTAGAGTCTAGTTAATTGGTCAGGAAGATAATAGGAACATTTCAGTCTGCATTCACTTTCAAAGCCAAAATGTGAATGGGTCCGACAGCATGAAAGCTCAACGTCCCCTGCTGCTTCCACGTCTGACTGATCACAGAGCTCCACAGGCCACTGGCTAGCTTATATTTTACTGCCAGAACCTGGGCCGGATCGCTCTACTGGTACCAATTACATGAATGGGGTGGCTCATGCTGGACTCTATTCCAGGTCCAAAAGTTCCAGCTCTGATCATTTGGTCTCAATACCCAGAAGTTTTTAAAAATATGCTTCTGTTATTGACCTTGGGGGGTCCCTGCCAGACCCCCTCCTCCTTAACAAGACATCAAAAGGTCTGCAACTTCCGTTTTGAACTTCCTCTGTCAGCATCATTTAGGAGAATTTTATCCACTCTTCTGCACCTTTGTTCCTAAAACAACTGACTCATTACACATAACAGAGGATCAGGAAGGAGTATTACAAGTAGAATTTTGAGTGGATTAAGTGGATGAATAACTGCTTTTTAAATAAGAGAAGGAAAAATGCCAGATGGCGATGAAAGACAGGGAAAACCCATACAACTTCCAGCTGGCCCTAGGCCCAAGGATGTGCCATGGGCTGGGCACATACAGGAAAGTGTCACAGAATTTCAACATTTTCAATATTACTGAATGAATTAATGATTTAGCAGAATAACATCTGCCCACATAGTCCGGGGGGCTCCTAGACTGATGTCCGGAGGCTGCGGTCACACTGAGAAAAGGTCCAAAGCCACAGAATGACAGCGCATTTGTACAAGTAACCACAGCAATGAGACGGCAGCCTCTTGGCCAAACAATCCTACACTCTCCTCAGGTGGAAAAACTATCGACCTGTTTGTCATTAACTGGTAAAAAGTGAGCTCAGACATACTCATGGTGACGTAGGAAAGATTTGTCACTGCAATGGGAATGCGTGCTATCCACATTAAAACTTTCTCTGGAAAAGGTCTGTGCTTCCGAGACTCCATTTATAAATACTGAGTTGTGGTCTAATCTGCCTGCGTCTTTTCCGCTCATGCCTGCCACCCAAATGGCAGCGTGACCCCTCCCCCACCTCACCATGCAAGCGGTGAGCCTACAAGATGGCTCCAAATAGCTTTTTTTCAGGATGTGCCTGACTTCAATAGGCTGTCACCAGGGGGTTGTTTCACAAAGCAGGATTTCTTAGTTAGCTGGCTTAAATAATGATCGTCCAATAAGATTTTAAGTAAGGAGCATTCCTATTGGACATGACTTCTATCTTTCTCAGCTAACTGAGAAATCCTGCTGTGTGGAGCACCCCCCTGGATTTTCTTGGTGCCCTCTATGTGGGGAGTGCTTGCAATGTATGAATATGGGGCACGTATCCTTGACACACATTCAAAGCTGCTGAGAATGGGCGTCAGTCTCCTGCACGGGTGTATCTGGTCTCCATTCCGGTTTGAGATTTATGTGGACAGGGTATCAAGGCATCTGGCATGTTTGGGGGAGGGGGGGGGGTGCACAGGAGTGACATCCTTGCTATTTGCAGATGATGATAGGCAGCACCTTCCAAATCTGAGGCTTTGGTACTCTCTTGGAAAAGAGTGGATTGCCAATTAATAATAATGACACTTTATTCATCGCCATGGGGAAATTTTCTTTTCACCTACTGCATTCTGCTCTTCATGACGCACACATAAATGGCAGCAAGCTTGACAGCCACCTGCAGCAGCACCCAGGGAGGTGGGGGTTAAGGGCCTTGCTCAAGGGCACACAGACATGTGACTCTTCTGCTGAGGCAGGATTCAAACTGGTGACCTTCCAATCACCAGCACAGAGGCTCAGCCTGCTGAGCCATACATTGGCCCCGAATCCAGGTGAAGGGTCTTTAGTAAGAGAAGGAGTTTAAGGACCTTGGGTGTCATGCCCTGCTCGTCCGATCCTCCTGTGCGCCACGCCCCCCTCACTACCTCGTGTGGAATCCCCATGTTACCAGCTGTTTCTCATTGTTGTTATTCAGTCTGATGTATTTAGGTCCACGTTTGAGTATGTTTCCCTAGTCTGGTCATTAACGTCATTGCAAGGTTTCTGCCTGTTCTCTGTCCTGCTTCTTTTCACCCTGAATTAAACCCCGTGTTCCCCCGATTCCTTGAGTCCTGCCTCTGCTTCCTCAGTCCATGCCCTGTGCAAACCGTTACGCTTGGGATGTTGTTCGCAAATCATGGTAAGAAGGAGACTGACAGGTAGAGCAACACAGTGACTCCAGTTTCAAGGACATTGAGCAGATTTGTGGTGGTGAAGTGGGAGCGAAGTCATTGGACAAGGCTCACAGTTTACTAGTCAGTGTATGACCTTCTCCTCACCGGCTGCAAGACAGGTGCGGTCAAATGATTTTTTTCTGCTGGGTGGCTGGACTAACACTGTGACAGGGTGAGGAGTTCAGAGCTCCTCAGAAACCTCAAAATAGAACAGCTGCCCTTTTGGATCGAAAGGAGTCAGCTGAGGTGGTTCGGGTAACTTGTGATGCCACCTTGGTCGGCTTCAAAAAGAGCTGTTCCAGACATGTCCCACTGGGTGGAGTCTTCAGGGGAGACCCAGGCTATGCTGGAGGGATTATATCATCTGGCTAGCTTGGAAACATCTGGGGATCCCTAGAACAGGTGGAAGTCTGTGGCCATGGAAACAGTGCTATAAAAATGATGAAATATGCCGTTTAGCATAAAGTTAGCACCATTAACATAAAGATTGTATTTCTTTCAAGCTCATCACACCTTGGTGAATCTTTGACAATCCAGAAAAACACAAAAGACAGCATACATTTAAACCCTGAAAATGGATATGCTCTGAGAACACATAGGCATGGATCATACATTTTATTGCAGATGATTAATGGTCACCCAGGCAAGGTAAAAGCAAACATTTATGAATTATTCACTTTTTACAGACGGCATGCCTGCCTGCACGTCAGGGTGATCCAAAACCTTCCACATGAAGCATGGTGAGTAAGGAATGATGCGTCTAGTACCAGCTACTGTGCTAATAAGGGCAGACAGTCACAACTGTAAATCCACATAGGCAGTCTGTGGTGAAACATTCCGGAAAATAAAGGTGTATTCATGACTGCTTTGTGAGTGAGGTTTAAAGTTTACACAAATAGATGTGACCATATATGTGTAAGAAAAGCTGGAGATGGACAAAGAGCATCAGGGATTCCTTCATTCAGGTTCTCCAAACACTCGCAGTTGTGGTCCCTAATTCAGTCCCCAATCACAGTTCTGCTTCTTAATCCACTTCCCCAGACACATATACTTACACTCCTTAAATTCAGTTTCACCAAACACACACAGTTCCGATCTCAATTCAGTTTCCCCAAACACTCACGTTTGTACTCCCTAATTCAGTTTCCCCAAACACTCACGTTTCTACTCCCCAATTCAGTTTCCCCAAACACTCGCACTTCCGCTCCTTAAATCATTTGCCAAAACACTCACAGTTCCATTCTCCAATTCAGGTTCCCCAAACACTCGCAGTTACACACCCAAATTCTCTTTTCCCAAACACACAGCTCCCCTCCCTATTTCAGGTTCCCCAAACACTATCGGTACCAGCATGTATTATTTTAACGTTCTCCCATCATTTATATGACTTTTTCCTAGGAACTCTGGTTTCTTCCCGCACTCTAAAAAATGTGGTTAGGTGAACTGGACTGAAATCTCATCTGGGCTTTTCCTCTTCCTGTTTGTGCCCTAACAATAACTGCCAAACACTACTTAATTCGCCCTATAAAGTAAAGAACAACCACTCACTTATTCACCATTTCTGAATAGTAAGTCCTTCATCCACAACAGACAGGTAGTCATCAGTTAACTATAATCTACCAGCAAAAAACAACAATGAAGACATGCCTACCTTCCCTTCCCTTTTACTCGGAATTCTCAGTGAAGGGAGAACTTTTTAGGCTCAGTCCCTGCATGTAGTCCTAGCCCGTGTCAATATGAAAAGAAAGGCTCATTCATGTATTTGCATACTACAGTAATAGTTTGGCTCCATTTGCAACATCAATTTTGCCACTACATGTTTATACCTGAAGATTTATATATGGAGAGTAGATGCTGTTTTTTATGACACGGATGGTCCAAAAAGTCAATAAATAGCTGATATGAAAGGGAAATGGAGAAGATGTGCTGATATAAATATATACACTCTTGGATATACCCAAAAAGATCCTAATTTGCCCCTTCAGTTGGTATAATGGCCACAGTATCAGGAACAGAATGGAAAAATGCCTCTTTGACATGTGTTTGTCAACCTATCCTGAAACACGGAGACCGCTGAGTTTCAATGTCACGTGACGCCAAAGCACCGGCATTCCCGCGCTGCCTCATCTCGTCTCTTTACTTGCAGACAGATTCACTGCCTGGATCCGAGCCAGTCTGAGGTGACTCAGTCCTGCGTTGCACAGCAAACCCCGGAAGGTGATCCTCCGGAATTCCGATGCGGACACACAGAAACACACCCGAAGCTGGCAGGTTCTGTTTCATCTGACCGCAGAGTTTGTTCCTTCACTCTTACACGTTCACTCAGGCACTTCTGAAGGGTTTTCTTCAACACGATAATGACCCAGTACCTCCTTGCTGGGGTTCAGTCAGTATGTGTTTAAACTTGCGCGCGTTGGCGTGTGGGATGACTGATTGGTGCTGTCCCAAGAAGCTCTGCACCTCTGACTTATTTATCTTCCCCAGATTCTTGGCCCAAAGAGTGATGTAAATGATAAATGGTCTGGCAGACCCGGAGGAGATCAAAAGCAGAATAAAACGTGAAGGTTTTATTTTCGATTTCCGTGTAGTGGAGGCAGCACGTGAGCAGTGAGCCACGGGTGCAGGACGGGGGTTGTTTTGCCCACTCTTGCTTGACTTGCGTAGCTCTAACTCCTCGTGTGATTTTCTGCTAGCTTTCAGTAGACGACTCTCTTGGGCAGCAGTGTGACCCACGGCTACACGCATTTCCGTGTTGATGACGGAGTTGTGAGTCCTGGGTCAGCAGCATCTGGCGGTAGCTTGAGAAGCTGTGAAAGACTCAGTTGGGGCTCGACCCTAATCTGGCCAAGATCAAAGTGGTGAGAGACAGGAACAAGCAGGAACAAGACATCTGACTGGTTGGTCAGACATCTGATTGGTTGGTCTGACATCTGACCAAGATCTGATTGGTTATCTCTCTAAACCAGTAATGTTTCGTTCTGCCCGGAGAACATTTTTGTGTATGTAAAATTCCCATGAGCCCTGTGAATAGTACAGCAGTCCCTAAGTTAAGAACATCAAACTTACAGACAACTTGTAAGAATGGACTGCCATAAAGGCCGTTATCTTAAAAATTTGTGTTAAATCAATGGTTCATGATAACAAATGGACAAACAAGTTTGTCATGTGCATGAAGACATTGTGTGGCTTCAGCAGTTCATCAGCTCGAGGTACAGTTCAGTACCCTGTGCAGTTACTTTTATTACTAAATCCACTTAAAGACAAAGGGAACGGAACTCGTTTGTAACCTGGGGACAGCGTGTATGTCAATCGAGATAATTATCTCGTTACCTCAGCAAAACAGCATAAATACTTGCAAGCAGAACCGTCCTCAGCTTTCTGAGTGTGTGGGCAGGTGTTTCAAATTTTTCGTGCAACCAGGGCTGGGAGAGAGTTTTGTGGGAAACTAGGGAAACACACAGGAGGTCAGATGCTGGATGGTGAAGTTCATGCATGTTGGGTTATTTACACAATGCTAAAGACATGCTAGGATCAGGCAGGGTTTATGCAAGAAACAGGCAAACACAAACACAACAGAAGAGTATTAACAGTATTAACTGTAACACAACACTACAAGGGGCTATTTACAATAGCCCGTGAGCATGGCAGGATATGCTAATCCCCCCCCGGCGCTACAGTATGTAATATGACATGCAGTTAAATGCCGAACATTGCTGTAAATGTTCCTCACGGTGTCAACAGTAGGTCACAGGTGTAGGAATGGAAATGGACAAAAATCTGTGTTTCTGAGAGGTATTTTACATTCTACATTTTTAAAATAGCCAGTGCTTGTAAATTACTGGCAGGGTTGCCAACTTTGGTCAGCTGGCTGGAGTGAGATTTTCAGTTCAAGACAAGTCTGAACACATGCACACGCATTTACATGTGTGCAACCGTTTAATTACCTTGTAAATAGTCTGTAGGGTTTGCAAATTGCCCCAAAGCTTGTGGCTGATTTTAGGCTAATAATGGAATAATATACATGACCCAGCCAAAAGAAAGTCTCTGTTTCACTTTAAATCAGCAAATACTTAAAAGCTAATGAGTGGATCATTATTACAGCTCTGCGACTTTATGCAGTAATTTATGCAGTAAGTCAGCCGAGGACCTGAATCTACTGAATGGCCAGGTTACACCTTCATCCATCATCAATGGACTTTTCCTTCCCTAATGGCATGGGGATATTCCAGGATGATAATGGCAAGACTCATCGGGCTCGAATGTCAACGAGTGGTTCAGGGAGCATGAGGCATCATTTTCACACAGGATTTGGCTACCAGACTCTTGACCTTAATCCCATTGAAAGTCTTTGGGATGTTTTGAAGAAGACTTTATGAAGTGGTTCAACTCGCTTGTCAGTACAAGATCTCGGCAAGAAATGAAGGCAAATCTGGATGAAAATAAATGTTCCGTAAGCTTGTGGAAACAATTGCATGAAAAATATGCGCCATAATCAAAGCTAAATTAAATTCAGGTTTGGCACCCGCCTGTGCCTGTCCTATGTGTCATGTCCCCATTTGGCCAGCAGGTGTTGCTGAGCATCCTCTTCCCCACCCCCCGTCTCATAGCCCATCAGCCCTAGTGCGTTTTCCTTGTTCCCTGGTCTGCTGCATAGCTCAGTGGGTTGAGCATGCAACTTAAACTGTTAACCCTTCTGTTATGGGTTTGATGCTGGTTAAATATCAGCCTTATCTGCTGATTGATATTTATGTGTTTTCTGTTCCCCAGTGTTTTGATGTTTTTCTTTCTTAGTTTCCTCTCCTAGGTTTGCCCTCCTTGTGTTCTGTTCTGGTTTTATTTTGTACTTTTGTTTCTTGTTTATTTCCCAGTGTAATTGTTCCTGGTGTGTGGTTAATGTTTCTTTAGCTTCTGGTCCTGCAAGTTCCTTCGTTCTGTGCTCATTAGTGTTAGTTACTTCATCTGATTCTTGTTGCTATTGTATTCTCAGATTAGTTGATTGTCTTATGTTTCATACCTGCCTATCCTCGTTAGTCCGGTTGCCAGTGTATTTAAGCACTTGCTATTGTTTTGCTTCTTTCCAGTCATTGTGTGCATGCTACTGTGTGTATGTTACTCTGCTTGGTTTCCATAAGTCCTGCTCCTTAATCATGTTAACTTATGGTTGCTTTGGTGTGTTAATCCTTGCTTTTGTTTTGACCCCTTGCGGTCCCTTGATTTGATGGTTCCCCTCGATACTTCTGTTTATTAATACTCTACTGACTCATACTGCAAGTGGATCATCACCTTCTCTCTGCACCAAGTCATGCCGGCGTGACATAAAGGCAATCCAATGAAAAATTCAAGTGGCAGTGTAGATTTGCTGTAAGACAAGGGTTTCCACTCATTTAACACACCTGATTCAATACCTTGCAACTACTTGTGCTAATTGAGCTGAATCGTTTTTGGTGGAACAGGGAAAGAACTGAGCTGTACAGGGCTCTGGCCCCCCCAGGACTGGAGTTTGACACCCCTGCTGTAAGATTTCTTGTGTGAGCATGAAAGTCTGAAAGTACGAGCATCACACCAGGTGCGTGCGATTAGCAGTCCTGTTACTCGTCAGCTGGGATACTTTAATGCATGAACTTACTCCGGTTGAAGCATGGGGGCCCCTCCTATAAAGGGACCTCAACCAAACTTGTTCAATAAAATTTTAACACCCACCCCCCAATCCAACTTCACCATCGCAGAAAATAGTAGGGGAGTCTTTAACAACTCAGATAACCCAGGGGAATGTGACCATGTTAATGTACCTCTGCTGGTCAGATGTGACTCTGGCTTAACAACATGTGCACCATTGTGCTGCTTATCAGTGCTGAGAAAACTCATTTGCTAAATGTTTATGGCAGAGCTAATTGTTGCACAAATATTGGCACAAACTGCAACACCAAATGATTTCTGATTATTCTGATAAGAACTACCGGGAGAGACAGGCAAAAAGAAGTGTTTAATCACTCCAGGGAGCTGAAAGATTTTTAAGGTTTCTGAAAGATTTTCCTGTGACTCATACTGTGGTATGTTATCCTCTGATGTGCTTTTTTGTTATACTTACACATGCCCGTAAATCGTATTTTAAATCACTGCTTAGCGCTAGAGTTTATAGGAATAGTTTAGCAGATTAAGATCAGATTAATGTACAAGTTTTCAAAGGCACACTTGGATAAAGGGAATAAAACTGACAGAGCTGATTTCTTGAGGAGCGATTCTAGAAGTGGCAGGTTAAGTAAGAAGGTTGGGTGGCCTGATTTCTTTGACTCGCAGATTGCTAGCCATTTAACCCACATGGCCTGTGAAGTGGGGACCCATAGACAGAGCTGTTATTCCAATCCACTGGCTAAATATTGATGTCCAGAAATGAACTAATTGTTGGGACACGGCTGGGCTTGTGATCTCCATGACAATGGTGTTCCTTCGTTTTACAGGCATCTGTCCTCTCACTGCAGCACTGTTTTTCAGCAGTACAGTAACCCAAAATAGGGGTTGCTTTCTGTCCCTGGACCTGGAAGAATCTTATTTCCAAACAACCATGGAATGTTATTCAAACAATGGTTCCTAGAATTAAGGAGTGCCAAGCATTGATGGCTGATTCAGCATCGCCAGAAGGTCATAGAAACATGCACCTATCGCTTCAGTTTCTGTGAACTTGTAGGGGATTTTCAGAGCACTGCAAGTTGGCTGCTGTCTCCATTGTTGAGCCTCCTGTCTTTGCCAGAGGCAGGGATTGTTCCAGATTGTTTCCGCCATCTCTGTCACTCCTGCCCAATCTGCAAGGACTGCAAGTTGTTCCACAGCCCGTTTCTTGTGGGAGACTTTTTAGAGACTCCTTTGGCCTGTGTCAGCCTACAGCTCCTTGGACCACGGCCAGTTTTCGGACAGATGAGGGTCACATCCCGGCCTGCCCCACCCCCCTTTGCAGCACATTGAGTATCTCCAGATGTTACTCCTTGTGATGAACTTTTCTTTTTCCTTCTCCCTCATTTGCCTAAACGTAGACGGGAAGAAATCCTCTCTGAGTCAAGTCACACCTTACAAGAAATTAATTTAGCTGAAATCTTTAACGTCATAGGAAAAAACCATCTTGGCCGGTGTGGAGATTAGTCACAGAGAAGGACGTGCAGGACAGATTTCAATTCAGACAAAAGATTACTTTTATTTCTAGAGCACTTTTCCCAGAATAGAGCAGCATGACAGAGAAGCCAGACACTTAACATTTCAAATGTTATTAAAACACATATTTTTAGATTGGCTTTTAAATATCTTTAAAGTAGTTTACTATATTTCACTTCATTTTAGTATTTGCTTGTGTTCTTTTGCTAATTAATATTTTTTTACTGATTTAGTTGATCAATCTATATTATACTTTATTCATTATTTGTTTCTATTAGTTTATACTTTTATGTTTTGTCTGTTTTTCTTCTATTTTATTTTTGTTCCATGTATTATACTTTTGTTTATTTTTGTTTTATTATTTTAGCTTATTTATTTGACATTTTACTAAATTAATAGCTTATTTACCATCTTTGACTTGTATCTTGGTTGCATATTACAGCTTTGTTCCTTATTTCAATCTCGTAAGTCAAGCACTTCGACCTGCATTTTATGTATGAAAAGTGCTGTATAAATGCAAATCATTATTATTATAGCAGTGGGTTATAATATGCAAATGTTGTTTAGACAACAATGGAGTCGGCATTGGTGGGGGGGGGTTGGGGGAGAAATAATGTGCTTCTACAAGAAGGGAAAGGACACTGAGTTACATTAATTTAGCTTACATTGTTAATCAAAGCTACTTAAAACTAAGAAACCAGAGTCAGTCGATCTGTGGACCAATTGGAGATAAGGGGCGTGCTCAAGGGCCCAATGGCCAGAGGGTAAATTAATTAACAGCTTTTTGAAGCTGAAAGAAAATTGAGAAGCAGGGGAACTGCATTGTCGCACCTGATTTTGCTGTGGCTCTCTGCTGTAGCCTAGGATAGCATATGCATTAATCCGTCACTACTGCTTACAACAAAATTACTTTACTGATCACGGGATTTAAACTGACGACCTTCAGATCACAGCCGCAGTGTCCTAAACAACAAATGGGTCCCCGTGATGCCCAGCTATCTGTGTGTCTGCGGTACAGCCCAGGTCTGGTCCAGCTGATGCGTGTCCTAGAATCAGGACAGGAATAGAAAGGACATACAGACAGTGGCAGGTGTAGCAGCACCTGTGGCAGCGGCGAGGCTATGCTGAGCTGAAGTAAGAACTCCCTACAGCCAGGGGGTGCTGTGAGATGGCTGGCCTGCTCTCAGGTGGATAGGGCAAATCAGGTGAGCAAGATTAGTACTGGCGAGCTATGAAAAGGTATCCCCAGACTCCATAGCATAGGGAATGTCCCAGGAAGCGTTGCCAGGACAACCCATGCCACGACCTGTCTGGTTAGGGAGGTGAGGCCCCTGCCTGACTCTCCCTCTGAGACGGGCTCACCTTTCCACGCTGCCGGTTTGTTTGGCTGCAGCAGGAAGGCCACCATGCTCACCACCACGCAATTCAGGCGCTCAGACACAGAGGGGAGCTTGAGGGCGTGCCGCGACTTAGACGTGGTTCTAGCAGCCAGACAGTAGTATTTTATTGAGAGTGGTGCATTTTTTACAAGCAAGTTTGTCCCAAAAAATTCTTTTCAATGATTTATGGGAAAAGAAAGAGAGGGAGAGAGAAAAAACAGACAATATTGCTAATATAGGTATACAGAAAATATAATTCCCTCCCCCTTCGAACAAGGCAGTAAGGATATGAGAAATCTGTGGCTAAATAGGATAGATTGGATAGTCCAAATAGGATGGATTGTTGTTCAGTATATATATATATATACACACACACACACACACACACACACGCACACACACAAGTATAAAAATGTGTCGATGATGGACAGCAGCTACTGAATCGTGATCTTAGATTCGTGATCCAGCTGTTGGTCAGATACTGAGACTGAGACTGAGCTAAATGCAAATGAATCAGTAGATGGAGTCATACCAGTCTGGGTCCAGATGTCAAGGGATCCATGGTGGGAGACAGAGAGGGAGACAGAAGTGTGTTGTGTTGAAAAATGGTAACATTAATTAGATGACCAGGTGTGAGATGGGAAATTAAGCATGGGCATCGGCAGATGTACAAACCAACAAGTAGAGGACCAGAGACAGCCGATCCTAAAATAAGACATGTAACAAGTAATAGGGGTGATCGTGCCAGGTCTACATGCAGTGGGCTGGCAGTACAGAAAGTAATTCAACATATCAAAGCACAGTGCAAGCTGTGAGGAAATGGGATTTCCACATAGTAATAGCAATGGCTACAGTATAGTAACTCAGCATATTAAGTGTGGGGTTTTTTTTACGTATGAGTTGGAAGCATTTTTACAGGAGAGGTAATGTCTCAGAGGTAGCAGTGTGAGGATGGGCTAACAGCTGACTCATGCGAGGAACATGAGTTACGTGCATGCAGACACTCAGTGGAGGTCCAGATAAGCATCCGGATGAGTCTGCTTGGGTGAGTCTGTTTTCTCCAGTTCCTGTCATATTTCTACTGACCGTGGCTCCCCAGAGGAGATGCAGGCATCACAAACTCACTGACCCCAACACAGCCATCCTCCCTATTCAAACTCACTGGTCAAAACACAGACATCTTCCTTATACAAACTCACTGACCCCAACAAAAACATCTTCATTATACAAACTCACTGACACCCAACACAGCCATCCTCCTTATACAAACTCACTGACCCAAACACAGACATCTTCCTCATATAAACTCATTCACACCAACAAAAACATCTTAATTATACAAACTTGTTCACCCCAAGACAGCCATCTTCCTTATACAAACTTACTGACCCCAAAAAAACATTTTCATTATACAAACTCACTGACCCCAACACAGTCATCCTTCTTATACAAACTCACTGACACCAACACTCTTCCTAACACAAACTCACAGACTGAAACACAGCCAACTTCCTAACACAAACTCACTGACTTCAAAACAACCGTCTTGCTTAGACAAACTCACAGATCCCAACACAGCCATTTTCCTAACACAAATTTACCCACCTCAACACTGTTGACTTCCTAACACAAACTCACAGATCCCAACACAGCCATTTTCCTAACACAAATTCAACCACCTCAACACAGCTGACTTCCTAACACAAACTCACTGATCCTAACACAGCCATTTTCTTTAACAAACTCACAGATTCCAACATACTTGCATAACTGGAAAAGTAATGGAAGCTATAATCCAAGGGAAAATGGTAGATTACCTGGATTCAAAAACATTACTTGAGTTCTTCGAGGAAGCTACAAGAGAAATTGATCACAAAAAGGCCTACGACATGATCCACTTAGATTTCCAGAAGGCCTTTGATGCTGTCCCCCACAAACAGCTCTTGCTTAAGTTCAAAGCTGCAGGGGTTTTCAGAACTGTAGCAGCTTGGATCAAAAGCTGGTTAACAGACAGGAAGCAGCGGGTAGTTATTAGAGGCACAATGTCACAATGGGCCTGCGTTCATAGTGGGGTACCGCAGGGTTCAATTTTAGGACCACTACTGTTCCTAATTTACATTAATGATATTGACACCAATACATACAGTAAACTAGTTAAATTTGCAGACGACACCAAGGTG
>JAOYFF010000135.1:12973133-13006973 GCA_025773925.1 Cryptomyrus ogoouensis
CCCCCCCACCAGTCCCTTTCCCATGAGGTAACGTCACTGTGTGGAGACGCCCTATGTAACATGGAGGTCTCCTCTATCGGGACCGCATGTCGGCAGACACGCCCCTACGTGTGGCGCGTAGAGCCAAGGCCAAGGTCACGCTCATGCATCGACGCCGCATTAGTGACACACACACACACACACACACACCCCGCCCACGGTACCACGAGTGGGGCGGCTGGATGCGAGCCAAGTTTACAGAACACTGCAGATGACAGATAGGGTCAGTCCCAAGGATGACTTTAATGCTGTCACTCATGGCTGGTGACCAGTTCAGAGCAGAACAGAAAATATACTGTGTCTCCCACACGAAGGGCGTTTCAGGGTTCCTGTTATTGTGTTTCAGGCGTCGTCCTTAGGTTCAAGTCAGCTTTCGAGAAAAGGAGTGTTATACCAACAAGAAACAGCTGAAATCTAGTCAGCCCGACCCTATTTGTTAAGACCTTTTTTTGTTTAAGAAGAATTCAGCATCCGGGGGGGGTGGGAGTTAGGACAATTCCAAGGGACCCTGAGTGACAGGGGCAACACTTTCCCTAGCTGCATCTTTCAAGCTTGTGGGGCCCCAGATGGATGGATAGATGGATGGGCCCCTGAATGGGCGGGGCTCTCGAATGGACGGGCCCATGAAAGGCCGGGGCTCTTGAATGGATGGGCCCCTGAAAGGGCGGGGCTCTTGAATGGATGGGCCCCTGAAAGGGCGGGGCTCTTGAATGGAGGGGTCCCTGGGCTGCAGCCATTATAAGGGCATTTAGTTATGTCACCACAGGAGATAAACAGCTGGCACAGCACTGGTTAAATTAGTTGGAGTTGTTTTAGGGAGTCCTGCCTTCAGCCAGATGTGCTGCCAGACACAAACGCGAAACCAATTTCACATGACTGAAAAAAATCATAAAATGGGTGGATTAAAACATAGCACAACAAGGAGGATTAGAAGCACAGGCCTCATGTGAAGACCTGCTGACCGCCGGTTCTTTTGATGACGCCAGGCTGAAATCACTTTGGGAAACGTTCCTGTAGACAATCTCCGGGCAGCGATTAGTGAGCATGTCCTGGTTTATGTGACAGAGTGTGCAAACTTAAGCAATCCAGGGTCCTCACCACCACCTTTCCCTGCCAAATTACCTTGAGCCTTTTTGCTTTAAACATCAAGGAGTATGATTTAATGCCCGTGTGGGGTGTTTGACATAGAATTGCACTTGAATAACACCACACAACTCTGAATGATACAATGTGCCTGAGCCTCTCGGGGTGTTTCAGTGTGCATGTATTTTGGATTCGTCTATACGGCTCTCCCCAAAATGAGTGAGCAGAATACGTGTGACACTCGTTGCTGCCAACTACAAGTCCATCTTCAGGCCTCTGAAGCCTGCTCAGTATTCAGGCAGCATCCTGTGGAAACTTCCAGGACTCTCAGTGCAAAACGGTACAACCAATGAACAAAAGATCCAAACACAAGCATTGGGGTGACTGTATTCTCCACAGAACACGGGTTGCCAGGTCCAAAAGTCACTGTGGTGACTGTATTGTCCATAGAGCAGGGGTTGCCAGGTCCAAATGTCACCGTGGTGACTGTATTCTCCACAGAACAAGGGTTGCCAGGTACTGAAATCATTGGATGAATGTATGGCTCACGAGAATGGGGGTTGCCAGGTGCCCACTTAATCCCTCAAATTGTGCGATAAAAATCAATTTCCAAGTGAAAGGACATGGATAATTTTTAGATGAATCTGAAATTACGTGCAGATGTCACTGTAAATGACCACTACCCTCATGGATTTTATGCGCTGTAACTAGTTCTTTGTACTATGTTTTAAGTATGATTCATGAAACTATAGTTACTAGAGGTAGTGGGTGTATTTATATTCATATCAATCATGATGTCTTGGAAATGAGTCAGAATTTAATTTATGAGAAAAGCATAACACTTCATTAGACCACAATACTAGTTTGTGCTAGTAACCTTCTACTGCCCTGGTGAATGTCTATTGTTTCAAGTGAGTAGTTCAGCTGCTAATTGAAGCCAGCTTCTGTCAATGCTGGTCAAAGGAGGCCAGTATCTGGTTTTCCATTTGAAAGATTTTGCACCTGTGGGTCCTCATACAGTACATTTGTAAAGCGAATGGTCTGTGATGGAAAATGAGGCTCTCGGCATGAAATGAAAAGGCCCATTGAAGCTGTGTCCAGGTCAGCCGACACCAGGGTCAGCTTGACCCCGTCCCTTTTCACACGCCGAATGTGTACTACATTTACTACTTGTTCAGTAATTTACAAGCCTTATGAAACACGTCTGATTCAATGCATGATCCCATGAAGTGCGGCGGCAATCCTTTTTATAACCATGGATGTGATTAACACAACTTATTCATGTATAATTTAACATTTACGTAAAGACCCATTATTGAATACTAATAATAATAATAATAATCACTTGATATATTGCTCTCAGTGGACAGAATCAGCTAGCTGACACTTCATAAAGGATATTAATTAAGGGTTTTTATTGCTATTTTAAATATTCGACTAGTTTGGGAAGAAGAGACATAGAACCCTTTCTAAATGTTCGCATGGGGTCATGGGACATTTTTAATTCACTTCTTTCACTATTGTCTAACACATAGACTATGAACATGCTTTTCCTCCATTTCAACACAAAACAATCATGGCGAAACAATCATTCCTCATGTATAAACATTAAAATAAAACATGTTATTGTCTGAGGTTCAGTTTATCTCACTTGTTTTCTTCAGGAATGATCTGTTTACATCTTTTTTTGTGTGTTAGCTGACATCTAACAGAAGGCATTTATGAGTTCTTTGTCATCACCCTCTATCAGATATACATGTTTAACGTGCTTGTATTCACTCAATGTCATAGCAACCGGCTAAGCAAAATTACTATAAATTGTTCATATCGGAATTGCCTGATGTAAGAATACAGGTAAACATAAAATTATTACCAAGTAAATATTGCTACTCATTCTAAATTCATTCCATGATTCTTCAAAATTGTTTAATTGTCCTGATTCAAAATGGTTCTGAATTTGTATTGCTTTTTATATGATATTTATATTCAAATTATTTTTGGGGTTTGATGAGGTCTTCCTACTGGAGCATTTCAGGTAAGATCTTCACATTAGATTGGGGAGTGTTTTAGGTGAGATCTTCACATTGGATTGGGGAGTATTTTACGTTATATCTTCACTTTAGATTAGACAGTATTTTAGGTGAGATCACATTGGATTGAAGAGAATTTTAGGTGAGATCGTCACATTGGATTGGAGAGTATATAAGGGGAGGTCATCACATTGGATTGTACATGATGTAAATGCATATTGCATATGATGTCTTCACTTTAGATTAGACAGTATATTAGGTGAGGTTTTCACAGTTTCACTGTTCTTTGGCTACAGGGACACTCCTAGCGTGACCCAGGACAGTGACATCACCCTACTCATTGAGGGAATGATCAGGAGAATTCCAAATGGAATTGACAGGTTAGCATCTTACCAGAAGAGGTTACATAATAAAGCACGTGAACAGCAGAAAAAAGAAATGACAGGCAACAGACATGACTCCATACCACTGTAGCGTGTTGGCGGTCACTGCTCACCAGTCGGGGGGGCGGCTAACCCTGAGAGGTTTGGCATCTTGGAGGGTCAGTCAGCCCACTGTGGATCAGCAGCTCTGCCAGGAAGCCATGACAGGAATTCCCAAACCGACACACATAATATCAAATGAAAGTCAGGCTGGTCTTATTGTATATAAATCAGGATTAAAGAGAATTGGGCCCATTTGCTGGAAATGATCACACCAGCTGTTACACAGCGAAACACTAGTGTTCTTTTCTAAGTCTTATATAACTTCCTACTACTAACTATCATGCCAACTAATGCAGACCCTCAATCCAGCTGTTAGAGATTTTCAAGAGAAAGATCAGGAGGAGAAGCATGGGGTGCTGGGCTTAGGGAGGGAGACCTTAGCTGGCTGACAACCGGAGAGAGCAGATTCTCCAGCAACAGTGTGTAAATAACATCAATTTTACCCTTAATGTTTGTACATCCCAGTCGTTTTTCTCTTCACTATCTGCTGTGATGGGAGCGTAGCGTGGTTTAGCGAGACAGGAGATGTAAAACACAAGCCCATTATACCTGGCACCAGTAGCGGTGTGCCAGGCCTGGGCTGGGAATAGAGGCAACCTTTGAGCTCAGCCAGAGTTTCTAAGGGCAGTCAGTGACAATAAAACTGGACTGAACGTAGAGGCAAACCAGCCAAGACAAGGAATAGAAATGCTGGTTTGCTTATTGGGACACTGACAGAAAGAGAGTCAAACAGATAACCATAATACATGTAAACTAAATGTTATCTGAGGTCTTATGGGTAAACATTTTAAGACAGGCTACATTTAGTTGGGTGATGCATTGCCTTTTATTTAATTTTGTGGTAAGACAAGTGGCAGGAAAACATGAAAATTTAATTCCTTCCTATAAAAACAAAAAAAATGATTCATTCACCACTGCCTGATCTTCCTCCTAAAGAGCTCCGGAACCCACATGTATGGTATAAATTTATCTTTTCCGGGATCCTGAAAGTCAACATCAAAGAATAGCCATGCAAATTCAAAATGAAACCTTTCGCTCTTCTGCTCGTGGCGAGACTGTGCGTGATTTAGAGAGTTCAGCTGGGGGCCTTTAAAAAGTTAACAGCGTCTCAGACAAAAGCGACCAAGAAGGACATACAAAAGCCAGAGTGGCTTACATAACGTCAGCTGAGGCCAATTTACAAAGAAAGCATTACAGTAAACAAATTAGGGTGGTGTTTGGAATATGTTTCCTAATAGTGTGGTGGTGGCTCTCACATCAGCAGAAGATAAGCTTCTGCCAACATTTAAACGATGAGCCCTGATGGCCTTTTTCCGTTTTAATAGGTTTTACTTTTGGATGTTCTCATGAGTTTGAGCATCCATGGGTCGTTGTTTGTGCGTAAATGCTTTTGCGATTTCCTGCGTGCTGGAGGTAGCCCTAACATGGATTTTGGGTCAAATCCATTCCTCCGGTAACACTATGAAAGACGTGGAGGCTGTAGAATACAGAGTGATGGTGCCCCCTTGTGGCTAAACCTTTTAAAGACTGTAGTGATTTCACTGCCGTTAGAATATTAATGTTAGAATATTATTTTTTTTTTAATTATTTCAGCACAGAACATAGCCAACCAAGGGGCTTTATGCAATGAAGAGCCTCATCCTCAGGAACAATGGTGAATGGTACAAAAGCCCTTGAAGTCAAGCAGAAAGGTTCATTCACAGATGATCGCAACAGAAAAGATTTCACCATCCCAAGGTTCCAGAGTTGATTAAAGGTTTCAGACAGAAGCTTCTAAGGCAAGATATCGGCTGGGGGTGGAGTGCATGGCTTCAAACTTTTTAGTGCAAAAAGAAAGAAACTAACTTTTATGATAAAAGTTGATGTCGCCCAATGTCTGAGGTTTTCACTCAGTCATCTGAAAGGCAGCTCTTCTGACAGGGTACTGGATGTGTTTAAACATGCACGGTAGCATAAAATTCAGGAGCACCCAGCTGTGAAAGCCAGTATCTTTGCTGGCGGTCTCCGACAGTTGTAGATGTGAGGAGATTAGAGAATGATGTAATATTACATCAGGCATTCTTAGCATTTCCTTATATGCCATGAATAAGACCATGTGACATGTGGAGTGAATTCTGTTAGCCAATCAATTTCTGTAAACAAATCAGGCAATGGAGAAGTTAAAAAAAACAAAAGCATTTCAGCCGACACCACCGACTCTGTTTCACATTGGTCTGTGCCAGTGAGGAGATGCCTCAGAAATGCCCCAGGAAGGTGGGGTGAGACAGGGCGTGGTCTCAACCGGAGGATGGAGATGACATTATAGACTGTGCAGGCTGTAATAGAGGGTAGAGGAAAAAGGGTGGGCAGGTTGCATCAGAAGTTGGAGGAGGCAACGTGTATATACCGTACCACAGCGTGGAGGAAACAGGATATACAGACCATATCACAGGGTGGGGTGGAGGAGACAAATGGGAGACAGAACCCATAAGAACAGCAGGAGTGAAGATACTCAGAATCAGGCTGGACCTCCTGGTTACAATTCAATACTATTCTGTGCGTCTGTCTCCCACCAAATAGGCTTCCAACCGATTTCACAGGCTATTAAAGGGCGACACACCTCAATGGAACCTGCTGGCAGTGACTTTGGCGCTATTTTTAGCTGCCGTGAGACTCACATGCCCCTTGTCTCCGTCACACTGCTCCAGACACCGCAGCCAGGCACACGCATTATCCCTCGGCCCCCGAAATAGCAGCTGTTGCTGTCCAGCTCCGCACGGGACAAGAGCGCGATGGCGGTGTCACCTTATAAACGTGTCATGACCGCGGATCACTTCTGCTCAGCGTCCACGAGAAGCAGCAGCGTTAAGGAGAAAAGCAAACATCAGAGGGAATCATCTGATGCCAAGTTTAAGGGCTTTCATGATTCAGCTTGTTATATCTTAACCAGCAGCACCATTAAACTCATTCCCATTTCAAGAACATTGCCAGTGATGCACTGTTATAGACACAAGAGACGGTGCTTCTGTCAAACATGGAGCAGTTTTCCTGCCTACTGCTACAAGTGTAATTCACCTCAAGGATATTGCAGCATGCAGTGGGCAAATGCATCCTTTTGCTGCAAGAGGCCAGTGCCGGTTTTGGAGCAGAGCGTTTTGATAAGAGTCCCGCCCATGTGAAAGCATGACCCTGAGAATCCAGCTTGGGGCACGTCTGGAGCAGAACAGCAGGGAACAGGATGTGGACATCACTCCGTTATTAAAACAACTTGTCCATGTGGATTGTCTGTGATTAGCAGGATCAGAATCACAGAGTCCCTGGTCACAGACACACAAAGCATAATCGTACATGCTGAAAACCTTGAACATCCTTCCCACTGAAAGATCCTGTGATCAGAACCTGCATTTGCAACAAAGTATGAGGGAATATTTATGAACATCATTTATTATATTGTTGATTTTCCTTGTTTTGCACCCCACAGTAAATTCATTGTACGTAAAAGTACTTGGAGATAAATAATTCTGATATAAAAGGCAAGAATCACAGCAGTTTTATACATTCATGAAAGAGATTTCCCTTTGTTGCCCCAATAGAGACAACAGATCCAGTACCCAAACTGTCTTACCAACTCCTTGGCTGACTTTAAGCACAGAGTAGATTGATCTCTAACTGTCTCACCAGCAGTAAAAAAAAAAAGGCACCGTCTGTCACCTGGGAGACATGAACAATGAGCACCTGATCAAACACCCTCACATCGCACACCAGGCCACTTTAAGAACCTACCACTAATGATCCAGGGTCATCACCTCCAGCTCCATGAAAATCAGTGTGGCCAAAACTCTAGAATAGTACTTACCTGATATAATTTTAAAAGACACCATTGAGGAAAGGAAAAAAATCAGAGACCCTTTGTAGCAGAACTGTTTATTTCCTGAACCTGGTTTTCCAGCCTCAACATTCTTAGGTGAAGACCAGCGGCACTTGCTTCTGGACAGAGCAGAACGACAGCCACGCGTCAGCGGATGGGCTCGACGCCGTGCGGCGGCTGAGGTCCCGGCCAGCCAGCACGCTCCGTCCCCATGGGACGGCCAACCAGCACAGCGTACAGACAGACAATTACAAAACTATACACCAGTCCACATGAGCAGCGATTTACAAATCACTTTTGTGTCGTATGAAGCCACACCCCCCATTGATCAGCCAACCTACAGTATTTAATGCATCTACAAAAAACCAAACAAAAGAAAGTTAACTTTTCCAAAAATGGCTCCTGCTTTTAGGAGTGTAGCTCTTTACGCAATACAGTTACGTTTCGTTTTCCTTCGGACTGCCGTGGGCCAAAGGGTCCAGTTCAGGTTCGCTTTTTGCACACGGGAGTAAGGTCGACAGAACCAAACATTGAGTTACAGCCGCCTCGCAGGAGCAAGTGTGTAGGGGCAGGTCTGAACATTTAAATAAGTGATGAAGGAGCGTGGAACTAGACTTGCAGCATCACACACCTTGGTCCAGGTCTTCTTACTGCTGAGCCACAATCCCACACGTAATGCTGTTGTATATATGCTTTTCACACATTTGTTTTTTTAAATATACAATATGCCTATATATAATATACATAGTAGATCTCCAGCCACATTTAACTAAAGCATGAGCTTTAAGCTCATTTCAGCCGACTTTGTCACCCGACCACAGAGCCGCGATTTCCTACAGGATGCCTGTGGCTTTCCAATAAGAGGGGGCAGGCGGGCCACCCTGACGTCACCCTGGACGTTCACACAGACCATCAGCTACAGCTAGAGGGGACACAGGGCTCCGGCGAGGGCCAAGCCGGCCCTAAAGGACTCACAGCTTGATTATCAACAGGAGCCCCACAGAAACGCACACTTTTACACTGTGATGTAAAATGCGGGTATAGTTTAGCATCTCTTACCACGAATACATTCGCTCATCCACACCTCGGGTACGTTCGTCCCAGACGGAGCTCGGACCGCAAAACCAGGCCGGTGCAGGACAGCTTTGCGGCCGTGGACTGACTATCGAGGTAGTTCACATTGTTAGGGGCTGTGGAGGTGGAGGGGGGGTCAGTCTGGGGAACCAGCATCACAGTTACAGAACAAGAAGGGGGGGGGACCCCACACCATGGCCTAGGCATGCCACACGCGTCGCAGTGCACTCGGGGAAAGCAGCAGATCCGGGCAGGCAGATGCTGAAAGGAGTTTATGTATCCAGGCGACGGCGTCAGACTCTCGCGGGGTCTCCAGGGGAGGGGGAGGGTGGACGATTAGAGCTGGAAGCCTCCTACAGGACCTTCGGACTGCTGGAAGATGAACTGCGCCTGGTTCTGGTCCACCTGTGGGGCCAAGTTAGCGTCCTCCTCCTCCACCCCGAAGTAGCGCTCGATCAGGTCGAAGGCCTTCTGGTAGATCTCCTGGTTCTCGTGACTTTGCAGGAACTCGATCTTGTCTAGACCTGCGAGCATGAAGAGAACAAACAGCCCCCCCGTTAGAACAGGATGAGCGCCAAACAGCCCAGGCGGATCCCTTTGGGGCAAGCTGGGCTCACTGACGTGAACTCTCATGTCGACATGGACGGAACATTCCAGAAGGAGAACTCAGAGCACCAGATGCAGCACGTGTAGGAACATATCCTCCTTTTATACACCGTGCATTCTGAACATTGGTGGTTAGCTGAATTTCAACCATGCCATCACGACTAAATCAAAGATCAAGATGATTGCTTTCCAAGATGGATGCCGGCTGCTGTGGGACGGGGCTGCGGGCACGTGGAGTCTTTACCGTAGGCCTCCTCAATGAGAGCGCAGTAGGGGTTGATGCCCGTGCCGTTCTGCTTCGCCTCCTGCTCCCCTAGCCGGAGGATGTTCTCCAGGCCGTTCAGGGATACCTGCACTATCTTGGAATCCATGACTGTCAGCAAGTCACACATAGGCTTGATGGTATTCAAGGACACCAGGTACCTGCGGACAGGAAATGACAAAAGATCCTTTATTTGCCATTTGCACGAGGTAATGTGCACTGGAATGCTGATTTTCCACATATCCCAACTTGCTCCCATTTGAGACATATACGCAGGTCAGGCCATTTATCCGGCACTCCTAGAGCATTACGGTGGGGCTAAGGGCCTTAGTAAAGGATCCAACAGAGACGTGACTATTCGGCAGAGGTTGAAGCTCGAACCAGCGCCTCCCGATCACAGGCACGGAGGCCTAATCCACTGAGTCATACACAGAACCCCAGATGCACTTTTCAGGGGGCTGCCTCCTAAATGCCAAGTCTCATCACACCAGGTCCGACAACCTAAAGACCTTTATACATGTGTCCAACCAATCAGCAACTCCAACACCCCGCTGGTACCTGATCTGCTCAGGTGTGCCCCCGGAGGTGGCGTTTGTGATCGCCCAGGCCGCTTCCTTCCTCGTACGAAACTCAGCCTTCTGGAGAATCTCGATCAACACTGGGAAGATGTTGGCGTCGATCACGGCCTGAGGAAACAGCATGCTGAGGTCAAGCACGGACGACTGGGGAAAACGGGCAGGCGGATGGACGCGGGACAGACCTGGATCTGCGCCCTGTTACCAGCTGTGATGTTGGACACCGTCCAGCAGGCTTCCTTCTTGATGGACTCTTTGGGGCTGCTGAGCAGGTGAAGCAGGCAGGGCAGAGCAGAGCAGTTCAGGATCACCTGTGGACGCGCACGCACACGCTCAGGCGGGTGACACGCGCACGCATGACACGCGTTCGCTCTGGCTCGATTTCCTCAGACAGGAAAACAGCGATCACTCCGCAATCAGGATGAAACATTAAGTCTTTCAGGATTCCATTTGTGTACCTTGCACTTTTTGACCCGTCCACATGACATTTACTCATTTGCCCTTCGTTTATTTTGTACTACACGTATGTTCGCCTCTGCCCAACGTACTTGCTGCCGTATGCACGAGAATTTGCCACTGGGAAAGAAATAAACTTTGCCTAATTTAATCCAATCTAAAACATGACTCATTTCTGACCAGCTAAATCTGTCAGGGTTCGTGGTACCCGCAGGACTGGATCACACTCCACACGGGACAGAGACGGACCGAAAAACAAGGTCAGGCCGACTGGACAAAGAGACGACCGGGACAACCTGAGTCTGGACGTCATCGCCCGTGACGATGTTGCCGACGGCTCGGAGTGCAGGGGACACCACCTTGTAATCGCTGTGCCTGAGGGATGGAGGAGACGGATTCAAGACGGTTGAAGGCGCCCCCCCCCCCCCCCGAGACCCTGGTTCACCGGCCTCCCATCACGCCCCCCCCTTACATGAGCAGCTCCACCAGGCGCCTGCACACGCCGGAGTCTATCACCGTCTGGATCTTGTCGTTGGGTCCGTCCGACAGGTATGACAGCGCCCAACAGGCATCGGCCAGAACATCGGGGTCGCTGCTGAAGAGCAGCCGGGAGAGGACGCTGAGACAGGGGGACACCTGCAGGGGAGGGGACAGGGTAGCGTCATGTGACTCGCTTCCCATCAGCCACTGCAGGTGTGGCTTTTCCCACCCACACCTTCTGGCATTTACAGAATTTTCATCCCATTTATAGCTGCCCCCCAGCAGATGAGGCCCACAACAGCTGACACACTCCTCCTGCAATGTGTGAGGTTAGCCACCTGTTTCCTGTCGCTCTACGGCCTGCGGGCCACGTAGTGATAGAGCACTCACACAACATGGCAGCTTCCGCGCCATTTCAACCCCAGTCCTGTAGGTGTCACTACAGAGTAATCAAGGAGAGGAATATCCAACATATGCTGCGAACATGGGGCACTTCTGTGATCTGAGTCTCACCACCAACACAAACAATACAGAATGTTGAGGTTTGAACCTAGATTTGGTCTGGAGTGGCCGGAAGCTTTTAACTTAAGTTGGTTTCATCATAGCTACCCAATTCCACCCTGTTTCATAGCTGGAGGCCTCAGAAGGGGGTATAGCACCTTGCTGAAATCCGGAGGGGGGTTTTTGCCCCGGCACAGATTGGAGAGCGCCCACACCGCGTTTCTCGTTGTCGTGAGCCGGCTGGATTTCGTCAGCAGTCTGGAGGGCAGACAGAACAAAAATGGGGAAACACGCGATTCTGATAGTTGTGCCGCCGCTCTTAAACAGAACCACGGGCTGGGATTTTATTACATTGTACTTTACTGAATTGGTCCATCGAAAAAGTGCGTGCAAGGTTAAAACTATCAATGTTCCTTTACTTATCTTTATCTCCTCACTTAAATTAATAACTGAAGAGTAAGAGACTGTCTTCACTTAAAACCTCCTGACTCATGTCACATCCAGTTTCACTTCTCACTTAAGTTGAGCGTCTAATTGTACTCAAAAATAATTAAGAGCTCAGCTAACAGAGACATAACTCACTGCAGGAGAGATGGCAGGATTCCACAATTCAGCACATAGTCCCTGCACTCTGCATTGTCACCAGCGATGTTCCCCAGAGCCCAGACTGCCTGAAACACCATCGACAAATCACTGTCACCGCAGCCCTGCTGGCAGGCCCTCAGTCACACACAGATTGCCCCTTACCTGCTCCTGGACATCCTCATAGTCTGAGTTGAGCAGCTCGATGAAGATGGGCACTGCTCCCGTCTCAATTACTACCTTGGTGTGGAGAAAGGTGCCCGAGGCGATGTTGGTAAGGGCCCAGGCTGCCTCGAACTGCCATGAGGAAGAAGGGGTGGGGCATGGGGAACGAGGCAGAAACACATCACGCTCATGTCGTAGGAACAGACCGGACCAAAGATCACGTCCCATATCTCAGGGATGGGACATAGAAGAGATTCACACTCAGGGCACCGAAACGGACACCCTGCACACACATACCTGCAGAGTACAGTTCTCACTCCTTTTGAGAAACTCTACAAACTTGTTGACCACGCCAGGTGTTAAGATGACCTCATCAATGGGGGGGTTGGGCTCTGAGCAGGAAAGGAGGCAGAACACCGTAAGAACTCACAATACACTTCTTTTCCCAAGTCAGAATCGTAAATTACCCACGTTTCAGTGTGCAGAGAAACAATCATTAAAAAACAGATCAATAACAAAGGTGAACAACAACCCCCATACCTTTGGAAAGCAACTTCCTGAATTTCTGTGTTGCGATGAGCTGCTGGTCTGGGTCATCAGAGAAGATCATCTGGATCATGTCGGGCGTTATGACACCTTCCTGGAATGGCCCCCCCCCACACACACAATTACCCAAGCTGTTCCTTCATGGCTGCCAGAAAAAAACACCAGATTGCTGAACAAGACAAGCAAAGGAAAGTGCTCCCCACTGCTGGCCAAAGGGCCTTTGAGAGTGAGCGACCAAAGCGTGGTATGATGTCACTGTCAGCAGCCCCCTGGTTCACATGGACATGGGGCAGGCATACTTACACCCGACACAGGCACAGTGGAGCTGACATCAGGGTCCTGGATGGGACACTCCAGCATTGACTCATCTCCAGCCGGAAGGGAGACGTTTCTCCTCTTGAACAGCTGCAAGTAAGGTTTAAGTCTAAGGTCAGTATAAGAATAGTGAAATATAAATCCAGAGGAAAGCATATGCTTGGGATCTCTAAAAAGCCATTAAAAAGCAACCGAAAAATGCAGCAGAATAGGAATTCACGCCCATGACACAATGCACGGATAACAGTTTCAGAAATGAGATCACGCCATCCTCACCACCCTCAGGTTCGAGGCCAAAGGACACCACCCTACACAACAACAGTGACACAGGGCCACAAGAAGCCCTTGTTTACCTGCTCCTCCCTCTTCTGCTTGCGGAGCTGAATGCCCTCCTCTTCCCGGCGTCTCCGCATCTCTTGGGGGTTCAGGGCCTTGTTCTTGTAGCTCTTCATCCGGTAGTTGTCATTCACTGGACTTGCCATGGTGACTAGAAGTGAACATAAGGAAAGTAAACCAACAGAAAGCAGCCTCCTTTCCCCTATGAAGCAGTCGGTACTGAGGCATCAAATAGGGTCAAAGGTGACATCACCTGCTTTTAATACGGACAACATTGAAGGGATTATACAATAAAATATGTATATTAACAGTGCGTTCGGTTTCTTAGTATTATGTTTAGATGGGCGACAAGAAATCTGATCCACATTAAAATAAAAGTCTGTTTGATCAGCTTTACCGATCACTAAATGAGAACACGCCCCTCGCCCCTATATGAAACCACGAAAACAGGGACAGTATGTGACCCGCCTCGCTTGACAGATTAACAGCTTAGCATAACCAGCCTACAAGTCATCATGCTCCAGACTTCCACCCCAGTCCACGGTAATCCACCGTCCAGACCTCAAGCGCTGCCAGATAATCTTTGGACCGGCAGTCTTTACTCCCTAGTAACCACAGGGTAAACAGACTAACTAGTTAAACGCGGAGGCGGCATTTGGCAGCCCTGCTCCCCCCCCCACACACCCCCTTCATTTCCTCCTCTCGGCCCTGTCCAAATACACGGTGCCTCGATTAAACAGGGTCCAGGTACAGCTTCCCAAAGCGCCGCGAGGTGGTTAAGTAACCCACGGTCAAGCTCGACTTACCCATTCAATGAAAAAAATCCCCGTAAGTAACCCTGTTTCCTTGCGGCAACCTCCGCCAGTTCCCACAGTTTCGCGAACAATATGGCGTACCCCCTAGATCCGTCACAGGTATCCCAGCTGCCCTCGCAACGAACAGCCACTCAAACGTCACGCGGCTGCACATTTATTTCCGCCTTTAGAAAAAGACTCACTTCCGTTTTAAAAAAAAACAGAAAAACACTACTTCCGGCCCCGTCAACCAATTGGAGCGAGGGACTTGGTAATTAAACTAGAAGGAGAAGCTTTTAGCATTTAGCCGCTCTTAGTAATTCAGATTATTTTAATAAAATTGGCAATGCAATAATTGGGAAATTAAAAGGTAGTTTGGCGCATATATTTTCTACTTTTTCAGTGTAATAAGTATTTTCGTACCATTAGATATTTGTCTAAAATGTCAAGTTGCTTGTTCTGTCTATGTCTTCTTACCTGCATACCTTTTTCTATCTCCAGCGCTTTTCCGTCCCAAGCCAGCTCTTTTATGTCCTCTGTGTCATTCAGCCTGTGTAAACGGTCTGTAAACAGACAAGTTACCGGTTAGCATGGTTAGCATATACAGTCGGTCCCAGCATATTCAGGAGTGAGGACCAAGCTGTGTGTTATTCTAGGGGTGCTAAACTCCATGTTTAATTGCTAGAAGTTCATGCGTTCCTATCGGGGAAGGTTATAAACGTAAAATCTAAACAGCGCATTGTGTTTCAGGTCGTCATGTTGGTCTGTGATATCTGTGGCGAAGAGGCCTTGCTGGAGGAGGACATGAAGACTCATCTGCTCTTGAGCCACCTGGAGAGGGAGATAAGCTGCCCGCTATGTTCGATAGCCGGGCTATCTTATGATGAGATTCACTTTCACATTAACACTGCTCATCCAGAGACTGACACTCAGGCACAAGCGAGGCAGGTCGAGGTGGACAAGAATAAAGGTCAACCTGGTGCCTTGTCCAGCAGGTGTATAGCAGAGGGTGTCAGAGTCCCAGAGAGGGGGTCACCTGAAAGAATGCGGCATGTTCCATCTTTGGAAGAGAGTGCCAAAAAACCTGCTACTGAAACCATGCAGAATCCGCAGCGCCCAGTATTGGGGGTTTCAAGGACCCAAGAAGCACCTGACCCAAAGAGGGTCTGCACTTCCCTTGGGAAAGGTAGGAGCAGTCGCTGTGCTTTAGAGCTGCATCTGTGCAGAGATCTGAACGCCAGTGAGATTCTGATAGTGATGTCGATGATGCTGATTTTGTGTTTCAGAGCAGTGGTACACGTGTCCAATGTGTGCCCTGGTGTGCAGCGACCGGTTTGTCTTACAGGAGCATGTAGAGCTGCACCTGCAGGAGCAAGATGCGGACAGAGGTACCTGAAATGCTGCTTACAGCTCGGGTTAAGAGGGGACACCCTCTACGCTCACTACTCTGTAGCCAGTGTTCCTTCTGCTGCTTTTCAGAATCTTCTGGTTCTGACCTGCAGTTGGCCAGAGAGCTTCAGGAGGAAGAGCAGCTGAGACTGAAGATGGAGGGGTCCAAACGAGAAGCAGAGGACTTCAGGAAGCTGCAGGTCACTGCTTACCATGACCAGTCTCTTCACTTGGCATGGACCACAACACCTCCCAGTTATATACAGCTCTGGAAAAAATTGAGACCACTCTATATATTTTTTTAAAAATCATCTGTATTTTTAAGTCCTGGTTTAAACCTGGCTCTGCTGGCAGAAGGCTACACTGTGAGGCAGGCTGCTTCCAGACTCAAAGTCACTAAGACAGCAGTACACAGCAGTACACAAGAACAAGGTGAAGCAGGAGAGACTGGCAATAACCAAAAACCAGCCAGGTAGAGGGCAGAAGCATCTTTCTATTGCCAGAGATGACTGTTGGCTTATACAGCAGTGCCCCATGAATCGGAGGGTGACCTCAAGTGACCTTCAAAAGGAATGGGAAACATTAAGTGCAGGTGTGAAGTGCACTGCTAGAACAGTTCATATCAGGCTCTTAGAAGCAGGACTGAAGACCCATAATGCAAGGAAGAAGCCCTTCATCAATGAGAAGCATGGAAGAGCCAGGCTGGAGTTTGCAAAAAAAAAATATATATATATATATTTTACACAGGCACACACCCACAAATTGAGAAGTGAGTGAAACAGAAATTTTTGCTGTGGTCTCTTAATTTTTTCCACTGTGTAATTACATATATACATATTTAATATATATGATCCACTAAGGTTTGGCATAAGCAGCTGCCTCTAGGTTAGAAGACTTGTATGCATGGTGTGAAATTGGTCCTCGCTGTGCCTTTGTCCCCTCCCCTGCAGAGGCAGTTTGGCCTCGATGGCAGTGGGGGCTATCTCCGGCAGGCGGAGAAGAGCATGGAGAGGGCAGTGTCTCGCGGTCACATGACCCCAGTCGAGTTTCACAGGAAGAAGGCTGAAATGATGGAAAGCCTGGCATCAGGAATAGACGACTGCAAGACCAGAACAACTGGTATGGAGACTGGATTACTGGTCTGACCACTTGCTGTTTTGTGTGTGATATCCTTAGCAATCCGCAGTAAGTGCACAGCATTTCTGGTCACTTTTAACCCCTCCCTTCCCCCCAGGCGTGATGTCAGCCCTCTACGAGCACTATGTCAGGGAGGGTCATGACATCGTTCACGTGTGGCTGAGTGCAGAAACCGATCACTACTCGTGTTCAGAAGGTGACCGGGGCTGGGGTTGTGGCTACAGAAACTTCCAGATGCTGCAGTCTTCTTTGCAGAATATGGAGCTATACGCACCATTTGTCACAGGTCTGTACAGTGCCACACGGTAGGCAAACTCCGACATGTTATACCTCATCTTGCTTTGTGAGTGTGGTCACGTGACTCATACTGATTCTGTCAAACGATTTACTTCTGTTACCTGATAGTTGGGAGAGTCCCCAGTATCCCACGTGTGCAGGCCCTGATCGAGGAGGCCTGGCAGCAGGGAGTGGACCCCCAGGGTGCATCACAGTTCAGTAACTGCCTAAAGGGAACAAGAGCCTGGATTGGAGCAACAGAAATATTTTCACTCCTCACCTCCCTTGGAATCAGGTGAAAGGTTCTTAAATCACTTTAAAGGCCTTGTACCCCATGTCCTATTATGTGATTGGCTGCCATGGTGAGGGCTGACCTGCTGTGTGGGTTGTGATTGGTTGTCCTGACGTCCACCCTTTTATGCTGGTAGGGCTCACATTGTGGACTTCCCCCAGCCCAGTGGTGACAAAAACACCCACCCTCATCTCTTTGAATGGGTCAAGAAGTACTTTTCCTACTCTGCCAGCAGGGGTGCTAAGCTGCCCCCTCGGGTGGTCAAAACCACACAGCCCCCCCTTTATCTACAGCACCAAGGTCCGTGCGCTCCTTCTCAGGGGTTTTGTAGGCAGGTGTTCTGTTTAATGTTTGCCTTCAAATCTTCCTGATTAAAATAAGCAAGTGAGATGCCTCTCTCTCTCTCCCTCTCCAGGCCACAGTCGCTCCATTGTGGGAATAGAGCAGAGGAGGAACGGTAGTCTCTGTCTTCTGCTCTTTGACCCAGGGTGCCCCCCAGAGGACATGAGACGCATAACGTGCTCAAATATTCCAGCCACGTCCCTGCGCTGCCTTCGCAAGGTTCCCAGTCTCCTGGTGCACAAACAGTACCAGATAGTTGCTGTAGAGGGAGTACTTTCTCTAGAAGAGAAGCGGGTAAGCACATCTCTGCTGGTTAAGGGTCAACACCCTGAGATTGCAGCGCTGTCAGCCAGCAATTTCCTTTGTCCCTGAAATATTGTTCTTTGTTTTCAGACACAGATCATAAACTCAAGAACACTGCGTGCAGAGAGGATTCAGTGATCCAGAAAGGGCTAAGCTGAGGAGTGTATATATACACGAATCAGTGCGTTTGTGTGTGTTTTTAAATTAAATAAATGAATCTTGTCACCTTTACCTAAACCCTAAGCTCTCATGCTTTTACTATTCAGCAGTAATATTTAATGTGAAGTTCTGCAGACTTGTGGGCCACCCGTTTGGCTGCCTGCAGTGTGCCTGACCTCACCTCTGTGAGCACCTGCACCCCAAAGGCGTCACTGCGCCCACTGCCTCGTTTGTGCATCACTGGGTTGAGGACACGGCTGACCCCCCTTTTCCTGTCTGTCTCCCTTAAAACTCGGCCCCAATGCTGGTGGCAGGTGCAGTTCTGTGGCCGTACATCACTGCATAAGCCATCACTGCTCAGAATCTCACAGCCAGTGGGCAAAACCCTATGCAATAAGCTAAGCAGATACAGATGAGGGGCTACGAAAGCTCCCCACTGCATTTCTGTGATCCCACACACAAGCCTCTCCCCAGTTTTGTAGCCTTGTCAGTTTTTCCTTCTCTCTCGTCATTTTCTGCCGCTCTTTTAAGTGGGTAGAACAGTATCAACCTCATTTATTGTGGAACATGACTCCTCTGTTAACTTATTAACTGGTTAACGACATGTTTCATTAAAAGGTAAATCTAGCAGCAGAAACGCCTCTGGTGTGATCTCTCTTTGGATTTCACATCATGCTTTCCATTTCTTGGTTCACCATGTATTGGTTCTGTTAATTAGTCACGTTGGATGTTTTCGCTCCGTCTTCTAACGTCTTCTGCTGGTCAGGGTCGGAGGGGTTCCTGGAGACCTTCCCAAATAAATTGTGCTGTGGTCTCTTCATTTTTTTTCTGCAGCTGTATATGCAATTCATAGCATACAAGGGTGGGAATAGAAGTTCTCCATGGCCTTGTTGCAGTATGTATATAAAGGGCAAACAAAGACTGTAACCAAGATGAGTGCAAATTGATTGAACTGTCCTGAATTGAGTATGTGACAAGGTCAATCATTGGCCACACATTCTCTGGTTTAACAGAAAACAACCCTGTGGCTCAAGAAAACCAAGACTCTTCTGCCTGGTGTAATAGTTAAGGTCCGGCTCCTTTGTTCAGGATGCCTTTCAGTCTTCCTGTGCCCCTGAAAAGAAGTGAAACGTCTGTCTGTCTCAGTCATCATGTAGTCTGGTCGATGCCTACCAGGGGTGCCAGACCAGTAGGCACGTCCAGGCTGTACTTGAGTCACATGTAGGCTGGGAGTCTGGTGTGAGAGCTCACTGAAGACCTTAGATGGTCTCTGTTGGCCAAGACTCCACACCAGCATATTTGCAGTTTGGGGTGTGTGAAAGACAGCTTACTGGCAAAGTGCTGTCTTTGGTTATGCATTATCGGTAGAGTGGTCACAGGCCATGTGGGACAGAGTGAAGGGGTCACTGGCTGTCGCACACTACATGAAGCATGAAGAGAAATTTGCATAGAGGAATGGACTCCTGTACAAGTTGTCCCAAGACCATGTGTCAGGAATAAAATGTTTCTAGTATGTTATTCCGGAGTCTATGCTTTCTGAGGTGTTGAAGGGTGTCCATGATCATGCTGATCACTGGGACCCATTCAGGAGTCTGGAGTTTGTGAGGCAACACTGGACAGATAAATTACCCATTGCTTACCCTAAGTTTTACATTAATCAAACCTTGAGGGATATTTCAGCGACCGCTTCACCATCCTTTGCTACAACGGTGCCTGTCATGCATGGTGGTAGATAATTAAGTGTTAGCATTCAACCTAAACTTCTGTTGTTGTAGACTTTGAGTCAGCTGATGGGAGATGTGTATGTGATGTGTATCTGCAGTCCTGTCTTAAGGTGATGAGCACCAGTTTCCATACACTGTTACACAGGCACTACATTAAAACCTAGCATGCTTACATCTTGTTTGGATCATATTAGCAGACTAATAACAATTTACCTTACACCATGTTTGAACAGACTGTTTTAAAAGTACAAAACATAACATTAAGAGGTTAGAGGACCATCCCTAGAAAGAGACCCACTTTGAAATGTTTGGTACAGAGATCTGAGCCTGTCTTGGCTCAGCGTTTTCCAGCTCTGTGGGTTCTCGTACCTGGAACTTATTTTTATTTTCCCCCACTTGCTCTTTGGCATAGACGGGCTGCTTCTTGTGCTGCGGGGGGGTCTCTCTTGATTTTCTGGGTATATATTTTAAGTGTGGGGTGCAAGGGGGAATCCTGGTGGCAGGGTGATGGGAGAGATTGGTGCAGAATAAACCACAAGGAAATAAGGAGACTCTGTGTGTGTGGGGGGGGGATGCTATATATATAGACTTTATTTACAATAGCAGTTTCCATACAAACACAATGCAACACAAAGTGCTTTACATAATAAAAACAATGTCCCCCACCCCTGCCACCATCCTCACCCCAACTACACTGTATTGGGACACCTGCCTTTACACACACATGAACTTTAATGACATCCCGTTCTTAATACATAGGCTTTAATATTATATAGACGCTTTAATATAATAGAGTTGGCCAAACCCTTTGCAGCTATAACAGCCTCAACTCTTCTGGGAAGCTTGTCCACAAGGTTTAGGAGTGTTTATGGGAATGTTTGACCATTCTTCCAGGAGAGCATTTGTGAGGTCAGGCACTGATGTTGGACAAGAAGGTCTGGCTCGCAGTCTCCGCTGTAATTCATCCCAAAGGTGTTCTGTCGGGTTGAGGTCAGGGCTCTGTGCAGGTCAGTCAAGTTCCTCCACACCAGACTCGCTCATCCATGTCCTTATGGACCTTGCTTTGTGCACTGGTGCGCAGTCATGTTGGAACAGGAAGGGGCCATCCCCAAACTGCTCCCACAAAGTTGGGAGCATGAAATTGTCCAAAATGGCTGCAGCACCAAGAGTTTACCAGATTATTGATGATTTACCAGAGCACTTATAGAATTAACTCGCTGCTTAAAAGGGCAAAGGGATCCAGCTATTGCAACTGGACGCAACCAGTGACTGGTGGAGATGGCAGGTAGGAACTAGGACACTCTCATCCTGACAGTGGGTGACCCGAACAGGCTTTGTCTGAGAAACTCCTGCTGTATTCATGATGTTTTACTGCTTTCATTCCAAGCTATATGTAAAAGGAAATTATCTGCTTAACTTTTCTAACAAGAAAATGATGCTTGGAAACTGTAAGTAAAGAATATTAATTAACGTGCTTGAATCTGTAGTTGAATCCTTTATAGAAAGTTTGCTGTTCTCAAATATGATAATGATTATTTATTTATTAATTTGCTCTTCTCCAAAGCTACTTAAAAGGTTAATATTTTTTCCCAGATGCCCCAGTTCCTGAAAATGAGGCTCCAGATTATAAATTGTTTTCATTCCAAGACTTCAACCTAATCTCCGGGATTCACCTTCCCGATGAGGTGGACCAAATAAAATGCTGGGAAATCCGTGACTCGGATGTGTTTTTGTTGTCCTACCCAAAGTCAGGTCTGCACCTGAACACCGATGCTGCTGTCTTGGTCTCAGCAACTGCCAAGATGTTAGTTGTTGACTGTAAACTGATGGGACAGACCTGTGGCTTTATACCATAAATAATGCAGTTCCTGTCTCTTTGACTTTATATCTAAGTTAAAAATCTCTTCCTTATTGCCCTTCAGACTGAGTTAATATTTCTGCTCGAGTTAACATAGCATTGTACCCTATGATACAGAAAAACACTGAGCACGTCCTGATTTTGCCGAGTTCGACATGTACCTGGGTCAACAGAGGGGCTTGTGTTTCACTTCTTTAACCAATCACAGTCCTTGTTGTATGACATCACTACATTAATTAAAACCAGTGTTTTCTGTTAAGCGGCAAGGTGCCCAGATTTGCAAAAGACCCATTTTATTGTGTATGCCTTTTGTTACATGCCATAGATGCAAAACATAGGAACATGCTTACCTGCAAAGGCTGTATCGAGCAATGTCAAAGAGTGTCTTTATTTCATGGTGATGATAATAATAATAACAACAAGGCTTGAACCAGCAACCTTCTGATCACAGGCACAGAAGCTTAGCCTGCTGAGCCACACACACACCCTGGTTCAATGATTGGAAGCCTTGAATTTGAGGTGATGTCATGCAATGAAGACTTATTGGTTAAAGAACTGAAACACAAGCCCCTCTGTTGACCCAGGGACACGACGAACTCGGCAAAAGCAAAATGTTCACTGACCCCTTGTGCCCTACTGACCTGTCTGGCAGGAACAACATGGGTACAGCAGATCCTGTGTATGATTGAGGCTAAGGGAGATATCACAGCTACCTCCAGCCAGCCGGTATCACAACGCGTCCCCTGGATTGAGATTCTGCACGACAAGGAGAAGTTCACCACTGCTGCTTCCCCTCGGTTACGCACTTCACACCTACCCTACAAGTTGCTCCCAAGGGAACTCACAAAGAAACGTGGCAAGGTGCTGGGGAGTAGAGGCTCGGACCACAGTGTTAGGAGACCATGGAGGTACAAGATGTTTGTATCATGAATCTCACTGGGACGTTTCTCTGCTCTCAGGTCATCTATGTGGCCAGAAACCCCAAGGATGTCCTGGTGTCCTACTTTCATTTCCATAACTATGCTGTCCTGCTGGAGACGCCCAAGGATTTTAATGACTTCTTTGAGAAATTTATGGAGGGAAAAGGTAAAAGCAAAGCAAGTCAGCACTTCTGATTCATGTCCCTCATGGCACCGAAAGGTCTGCAGTCTGCCGCAACTTTCGGTTTTACGCAGATGTAATGCGATGCTAAGGATAGAATATGCATGCGTGTGTCTGTGTGTCTCCCTTACATTTCAGTGTTTGCAAGCAATTGGTTTGAGCACATCAAGACCTGGTACCTGCACAGGCATGAAATGGACTTTCTTTACGTCACCTACGAGGAGATGATACAGGTGAGCCCGAAAAGCAAGTCTTCTTGGGAAAACACAACATGCTATCCACATCGATTTCTGTGAATGTTAGTGCACGGGATGTATGAATGTTTTTTAGATAATGGCATATCAATGAATGACTGTCCTCCTGATGAATGTAAGGCAATCTGCAGATGGAATACACATAGTGGGTCCAAAGTAGATATACAGTTTTTATTTTACAAAGTAAAGGTTCTGTTTTATTTTATGTTATTTTTTAAAGTAGGGCGATGTGGCCGCATTGACTGGGGGGGAGGTGTAATAAATAAAAGAGGGTTTTTGAGGGGAAGCACCACATAGTGGGTTAACTGCACATTTGTGGACATTGATGCTAATCTGGATTTGTATGCTAAAGTGTGTCGTAGTGGCGGGGACAGGCTGCAGGAATGCATCAACACGGACGGAGAACATTTCATACACCTAAGAGACTAATCATGACCCAATCAGTAATGTAAAATATAAACTGTACATCTACTTTTCGTGCACCTCGTATATCCATCATATATCATTTTAACCTTCGTCCTGTGTTAGCTTTCTGTTCCCATCTCTTATGTTAGACGGGTCGGAGCCGACCCTAACACCATAGGACGGTTAATAAACATATTTCATACATTAAAAATCATATAAATAGCTGGCATTTATATATCTAATTTTCACTGAGTCAAATACAGCCAGGAAAGCATCAAAAAAGCTGAATAGCGCTGGGCTTGATGTCCATGCTTACAGTTTAGCCTTGGGTCCACTTTTCAACAGCTCATGCTGTTCGTTGTAGGATAGCTGTGTTTTCTCAGCAATTCTCAGTCACAGTACTGCGTCTGCAGGATCTAAGAGCAGTGGTGGAGCGGATCTGCTGCTTTCTAGGGAAGGACCTGAGCTCCTCACAGATGGACAATGTGGTGATGCACAGCACCTTCGAAAACATGAGCAAGAATTCATCGGTCAACTACAAACGGGTGCCTGAGACATTTCTCAATCACCAGAAAGGGACTTTCATGAGGAAAGGTGAGCAGGATCCAGCGTACACCAAAACACATCTATGTGTGAGACCTGCATGGTATCGGAGACAATATCAGTGTTTCTCATCTAGACAAACGTTTTAGTGTGGCTGTTATGACGCTGCTAAGTTTTTATTCCTGGTACAGGGACTGTCGGTGACTGGAAGACACACTTCACTGTGGCACAGAGTGAAAGATTTGACCGCATGTTCCAGGAGGAGATGAAAGATGTGCCACTCCATTTCGTTTGGGACATCAAAGATCTTTTAACGTAGATAGAATTCTACCAGGATCCAGCAGCCATCTGTAATGAAGGTGGGGAGCGGCAGGCAAGCTGAATGATAGATTGGATTCACAGTGCCTTCCCTATTAGTGGGAGGTATGAGTGTGGTTCTGTGTGTTAGTGCCCATTGTTGAAAGGTAATAATAATAATAATCAATACTTCATTGATTGTCTTTATGTCTCCTTATAGCGGCACCCAGGGAGCTGGGGGTTAAGGACCTTGTTCAAGGACCCACAGATGTGCTGAGGCTGGGTTTCAACCAGCACCCTTCTGATTACACACACTGCCCCCTGATAGCTAGTTCAAATCCCATGGCTGAGTAATTTCACAGTTGGGCCCTTTAGGGTCTTAACCCCTGTTGCTCTAGGGACTGACTGACCCTGCTCTCTCAATTTTACATCACCTTGGACAAAAGTACCTGCCATAAATGAATCAGAACACTCAATTATCAATTAAACTCCAGTTAAGCAAGTATGATTCTCAATCTTATTCTGAAGAGGGGAACAGCAGATCAAAAACATTCAGGAATCATTGTCTTCGGTGCCTGGGTTTCCATGATTTCAGTAGTTTTACTGTACATTCCATTAAAACGTGTCTGTGAATAAACCCTGCTGCAATGCCTACCTGGTTATTCTGCCAATGGGAATGAATTTTCACACCAACTGCAGCACAGTTCCTCTCTTCTGATATGTACACTACAGGATTTCGTAGCCCTTCCTAGTTCCCCTTTGGTTTGACTAACAGGCATGAGGAACACCACATGAGTGCTTGGATTCCCCTACCACAAAGAGCACAGGGTTTGCCAATCAGGATTACCATCATCTTCGCCTCTGACTTGCAGTTTGCATAATGCCAGGCGTTTGGACACAGAGGTCCTTTCAACAATTTGAAATCTTCCCAGTGTCCCAGTTCTTAATCTCTCTTCATCCTTGTCAAAGGAGTTAGGACAGACACACTGTCCCCTGCCACACACCACAACAGCTACTGCCCCACAGAAACCCCAGTACACCCACTCGCAGGATGGTGAAGGGGCATGGAGATCCTGGTAGATTCAGGGAACCCCCCCCCACCGCCCCCAAGTCGGCAAAAGCCAATATCTACCCATGGGACCCCCGATCCACTGGGAGTGGCCTAAGGTGACATTTTAACTAAGCTTTGTTAGAAAACATAGAATAATTGTTTGCTGCTTGTTGGGTGGAAGGTCTCTGATCTTCTCTGTTATCAGTAGAATCCTGTACATGATCAATGACTCGCTCTCCTTTCGTTAGAGTCCTTTAACTCACCAATTACTCATTTTTTACAATATTGCAAATTATCAAGATTTCTGTAAATGATCTGGTCATTATTTAGCAATCTACTAGCCATGCACTTCCCTGCACTTATTTGTGCAGTAGCTGCTGTTAAAAACATTAGCGCCCATAAGCACCCTGACCTGCAGGCAGACTCAGAACCAGAGAATCAGGGACTTCTCCCAGCAAACCTCAACGTGAACTCTTCAACCAGCTTCCTTTATGGTTTCCATCAAGTAATTGGTTACCTCATCTGGTACTTCAAATCCAAATAGGTTACTAATTCAAACATAGTGATAGTGCCACACCCACAAACACATGAGATTTTTTTATATATCAATTATTAATTAAATTAAAAATGAATTCACTATGCATCGTTGATGAACAATGTTACACGATGTTCCTTTTAAATCATAGCAACCTCTCCAGGGAAAAAAAAATCACGTTATTTTGAGAAAATACGAGTTTAATATAAACTGAGGGAAAGACTGTGTTCTGACATTCAGAGCAATGTCTCCCTCTGCTGGACCATCGGGTGTACTTCAGCCAATTCACTCAAATTTTGAATTTACCAAAAACTCTACAGTGACTAAGGCAATCTGAGAGAAACTGCACATAACTTCCCCCAAGGGCATCCCAAGCCAAATTAACCCTCCCCCCAACTTTTCTGGGCATTTCAGGATAAAGAGACAAATGGCTCACTTAAAATCTGAGTTTAATATCTGGTGTTATGTATGCAGTCTCTTTTGAATCCAGAGGTGAGGATGACTTCAGGGATCCAGACAGCTGGAGAGAGACATGGGTCATATTGACTCCTGCTGTTAGGCTCCGCTCCAGCCCCCCACCCCTAATCCTCGTCACTCCCCAGGTCCAGAGGATCAAAGTCAGGGTCGTCCTCATCCAGGTCCAAATCATCCATATCCTGGAACAGTGACTCATCCACCTCCACGTTGTTACCAGCTGAGGAGAAAAATGCAGTAAGCAGGTGTTAGAGTGAGACTCAGAGTGAGACTCAGAGTGAGCGCATTTCAGTAACACAGCATAATTCTGTATCGTAACTGGCAGACCTCAAGAATGCACAAAAGAGCATTTAGTACAAATATTTAGACCGATATAAATTATTTTAACCGTACCGTCTTCCAGGAACTGAATGTCGGATGTATCAAGGTCATGGTCTCTTTCAAACAGCTGTTTTCCTATTTAAAAAGAATACAGATCAGATTTCCTTAGCAAATCTACCCAGTATGCTACCAAGACACACTGCATACTACATGCGAAATTAATAGCATTTCCTCAGTATTTCATTATAAGAAGCAACAAGTATGACATTTGGTGCATTACTGTACTATCCAGATGTTAATGTTGAATAACGGCACTCCTGCTGGGGAGCAATGCTAACATTTTAACCTTTGGTCAGTTAACTGCCAGTTCCTTTAGCACTAGAAGGTAAAATTTCATACTACCAGCAGTTCATGTCCCTGGGGATCTCAGGTGGCAGCAAACACATAACACTACTATGCCAAAACCAATTATAAATCCACTACAGTCCTCCATCCAGGAGATGGCAGTGTTGCTTCAGGAATAGGTGTAACACACCAGTAAGTTTGGCCTTTCCTGACTGTTCCTCCTCCTTCTGTTTCTTCCTCTTCAGCTCTGCCATCTCCTGCTCAAAGTTCGCCTTCCATAACAGGAAGTTCTCGATCGTCACAACAGTACCTTGGAAGGCCACCTGCCTCACACATGATGGGGGGGGGGTAATTAAAACCAAACAGGAAGTGCAACACAGAATTTCATGTATATGGATACAAACAATTTAACGGCCCTCAGCTCAAAAATACAAACTGGTGCATAATTTCAAAAAGAGGAGCAACGTAGATACAGACCTTCTCTGCTTCTTCAGCCTCCTTCTCCTTTCTTCTCTTCTCCTCCTCTCGTCTGCTCTTGATTTGGTCTACGATTTCGTTCAGCCTCTCCTGTACGGCGCTCACCAGCGTGAACACCATCACCATGCCCAGGTTTTCTGTAGCCTGAGGGACAACAGTCATACAAGAATGTTCAAAGGGCAGAATGAAAAATGACTGGTTGATGATGGAGAGATAACCAATCAGTTGTAGAGGAGTTCAGACGTCTAGGTCCCGCCTCCTCTGCAATCTGATTGGTTATCTCTTTGAACCAATCATTTTTTGTGCAGCCCTCAGAACATTTTTGTGTGAGTAAAACATCCATGAGCATAAATGCACGGAGAGGAAACACACAGACCTGCTGCTGCAGTAACGTCAGGATGTCCTCCACGTCGTTCTCCTCCAGGTTCTCCTGGGAGACAACTTCGTAAAGGGGTGGCTCATCTGGGTACTTTTCCACATATGTGAATTTCAGTATCGTCTCCACAGCTAAACATAGAACAAACAATGGGTTAACATGCAAAATCAGTAAAATCCTGCCCACTGCTTTAGAAACATCTAAAGCTGTATGATATCTGAAGTCCTACCTAGGGTTCAATGTATCATAGAACTACTATGTTACAGCTGTTTTCAGCATTAAAGGGTTGACAAGAGAAGCTGATGTATAGTCATGTGTGCATTGCTCACTGACATTAGTCAGCAGCACTGGTAACATGCAGGTGCATGAAATGCATAACGTACAAATAACAGAAGTACTAGCACTACTGGTAATTAATATAGCTCTATTAGAAGTTGTGTTTCTGTTGTAAAATATGCCTTAATTTCAGGTGCATAACAGTCTGTACATCTGTCACATCCATTTGGGCTGGAGGCACAATAGTAGTCCATGTGATAAAATTAAATAAATACCGACATTTGCTCAAAACAGCAAAAACCTGGAAAGATCTGAATGTATTACCACATGTACACATGAAATTTCTTAATTTTGTGATCAGTGATCTTTGGTGATCAGTGATCACTGCTGACACACCACAGCACACAACAACAAAATGTGTCCTCTGCATTTAACCCATATGTGACATCGTGACATAGCAGGGGGCAGCTAATTCAGCACCCGGGGAGCAGTGCTTGGGGGCGGTACCTTCCTCAGGGTACCTTGCTGGTCGGGGATTTGAATCAGCAGTCTTTAAATTACAAGTGAGCCTCCCTAACCATTAAGCCACCACTGCCCACAGTATGCATGGGATTTAGCAAGTTACGTTTAAAGCGTTGACATCTCGAAATCATTTTTGCACATTTCCGAGATTAAGACGTATAATTTGAATACAGATGAATGACAATAGGATAACAGTAGATTGTCTTTTTTTCTGGCAATTGAAACTCACTGTCATCATTTTCACCAGCGTCCGAAGTCACCTTGATAGTGAACGCTGTGGGATTTTCGGAAAGCACTGTTGAACACAGATTTCAAATTATTAAAGCAGATCCCTTGACAATGACACGCAGCGTTTCTGCTTCACGATACATTATATTTAAATCTCTTGATTGTACTGTAGCATATACCGATCATATCCCAGTAATAATAGAAAATAAATGACGCACACATTACCAATTGCATCATAAGGTTCTTGGATTCTCTTTAAAATAAACAGGACTTTCCTCTCAACTAGAAATTAAGTAACAAAAACTTTGTTAACTTTTTAAGGTGTACTGTAACTCACATTCTGGCTGAGATCGTCAATTAGTAACTGATGAAATGCACAGTGTGTTCTAACAATACACTTTAACCCTCCCAGTAACATGGATGTATAACCAATCCCATGCGAGTGATCTGGAGGACCCTTCAGACACTTATAACAAACATCGGTGCTAGTATGGGTGTGTTTCGCATGGACGCCGAAATGAAAGCGGTCCTGCTGCAGTGCCGGACCCTTAACGCCAACCGACGTGTCACCGCAACCGTGTAGCAAGACTATCCACCAATCGCGGTGAAACGGCCGTTCAGCTCAATGTTTACGGTACCCGTAAAGGAGTCCGGGTAGATGGACTCAATGGCTTCCAGCTCGTTCCGCTGCTCCTCTGCGTAGTCCGTCATCTTGCCCCGTCCCTGTCCATCGATCAACACCGCTGTCTAGTGAAGCAGGGATGCCATGCGGGCCGGTAGCCGAGGCGGGGCCCAGGATGAATCGACTGCTCGGCGATCGGCCACCAACCGAAGGTAACGCCAGTCTCACATGTTCTCCGTATGTGCGCCAAACAGGAGCAGCGGAATTATTTCTTCTACTGGCTTGCTGTGTATCTCCACATAAAAGACGTCCCTTTTATGGTTACAACACAAAGACGCTGTTGAAGGATATCTGCGATAGATTATTTGATCATTAGCTGTCACGTGAAGCTAATCACATGACACATACCACTGTGCGGTACCATATATTATATAATATTCTACCCTAATTATTTTACATTTGGACAGATGGTGTCGTAAAATTGTTATATTCGCGAACTTAATTTTGTATATGTGTAGTTAACCACCTCCTCCCGGGGTGCTCGGTAGTTCCCCAGATATATTTATTTGTTCGCTCATACCTTTATTGAAAATAACGCTCTCTGTAAAAAAAAAGGTTGGAGATCCATTGAATACATGTAGTAAGTAAATGAGGGGTAATTCAATTAATTTTTGCGTGTAGTCTGCAAAACACCGCAGCCTCCTAGGACTGGATCGTAGGTTTCCCCACTGTACGTCTGAAATAAATGATCCTTTTGCGTCCACTTTGCAGCTCGCCGAAACAGTGCGGCGCCCATCGTCCGAATAAAAATGCACACGCGAAACACAAAAAGTAAAACTTCCAAAATCTACCATATTATGCTGGTCACTCTTACCTCCCTGCGGGCTACTGGTAGTCGAAATCGACACGTCGGCGACCATTGTCGTATTCACATTCTGGCCATTTAGTATAGATATAAAATGATCGTTTAATATTGTTTAACGTCTCTCCCTGACCCACAAAAGATGGTTTATGGAAAGAGTGGAACCTAATGAATGAAGTTTCGGAATGATCCTAGAACAAGCTTTATTTCTCAAAGTTCACAGTGAAATTTTTTTTAAAAATACCAAATTTTCCATCATCACAAAAAAATTTATTTGGAATAATAGAAAAGGCATACAAAATTGCATTTATTACAGTTGCAACAAAATAGAACATTATTAGTTTAGGCATACTTGCTGGGTTTATGCAAGTCAGGCCATTGAGCAAAGGCACAAAAGACCCAGGCATTTCCACAGTTTGACCATAACAGGTGTTTGGAATGTTTAAATCTGTCTTTAGCTCTCTCACCATGGACTTTGACAAGGGTGGCCTTAAAGGCAATAACTAATTTATTCAATATACAACACTTAAGACTCCTTGGCAGATTTAATTTCTCAGTTAAGAAGTATCCATTAAGGTATGCCTCCACCCTCACGAAAATTAACCATGGTTTTACTATGATTAAATAACCATGGTTTACAATGGTTTGCTGTTTTTCATGGTTTTTTGGATAACTATGGAAACCATGACTATGGTTTTATCATGGTTTCGCTACAGTTAAACCCTAGTATAATCTTGGTCATAAACCATGGTTTTTGTTTTACCATGGTCTTTCCAAACCATGGTAGTACTGTGGGTAGTACCAAAGTACCATGAGGTACCATAGTAAAACTATGGTTACTGCATAAAAACCATAGGAAACCATAGTTAATTTTCATAAGGGCAGACTCAAACACAGGTTATTCCTTTCACCCTAGATCCACTGTTGTCTCACACCTCTCCCCCAATCCACAAACGTTCTTGCTAAACACCTTGACTGAGGTGGTATCACATTATAAGTTGCACAAATGTTTCAGCTGTATCCGTGCTTCTGCTCACCATGGTGCCACAACTCGCTATAAGAGAGAAAAGCATCTACACTCAGTCTGCAATACGGTTTAGGTACATTTACAGGTTGTGGGTAGTTGAATCTTAGGCATCAAGCGGCAGGCCTTCGGAGTTCCTGTGGCCAGAGGCTCTACCGTACTATAGTGCTAATATGAACTCCAGGGTGCCCTATTCAAAAAATATACCCGAAAGCCCTGAGTCTCTATTGCAGAGGTGCATTTTTGCAGCATAGAATACAGGGAAACCGAGGTTCTACCTTTGAACCCTATAAGATACCTTATAACGTAAGATATCTGAATTCCTACCAGTGGTACTACAGTTTCGATTTGTAAATTTAGTTAGCTATTTGATATGTCTGATCTTTAGAGAATCCAACATGAATACAAAGTGCACATAACGTACTAATGACCTAAAAATGGGAAAAACATGTTCCAAGTATTATAAATGATAATTGGTGATAAACTTTCATTACTTTAGCTAAGCAATATTTTTAAATGACAAAGGAACATACTTAAGAGTTTGTTTTTATTTTGTCAGTTTCGGGTGAAATATTTGTAGTTTTTTGTTTATCTGTAGTTTTTTATTGTTGTATCTCACTTTATTTGAATTTACAAAAATGTTTTTCTTCTAGTTTTATCTTTTGTTAACAATAATAACCTTGTTTTCTTCCTTAGAGGAAAGTGTGAGCATGGTGAGTCGCTTTGGAGAAACGTGGCTTAGTATCTAATCATGATATTGTGATTCTTCCCTGAGAAAGGGTAGGGGAGTGAGTTAGGTCAACATAATTGATCACACTAATTAGTGCGTTATTCCTGGTGACCATACACGATTGTCTTCTGTATATGATTTGTCCCTGTTGTGAGGAGCTCAGACATACAGTTAGATGTTTGAATCCGACCTCTGCTTTGCACGTATGGAGTTTGCTCGTTCTCTTGGGGTCACTTTGGTTTCCTTCTGCACTCCGAAGACATACAATCTCACTGGTGTTTCTAAACTACCTGTAATGTGTGATCGTATATCCATCCAGAATATACACCTGCCATCAGGGGGTGCATACAGGGGCGGAGCCATAGGTACCCTAGCTGAAAGCTGATTGGCTCTGGGATTTCCCTCATCCCTGTCACTCACCAATTCAAAACACATCATTGGCTAATGGTAAAGTTGGCCTCACTGTCTGAATTATGGATTCTTTTATGCCCTCCAAATTTAAAAATCCTTGAAATGCCCCTGCTTGCCATGTGTCCTGTGCTGTCTGTGTTCCAACCCTCCCCCCATGACCTTGAGCAGAATAAACGATTACAGTATTAAACTGGACATTAAACACTTCAGAGCAACACAACATGCTGCATTCCACAGGCATCTGCTTCAATGAAAGGCATCTTCTGCTTAGGCAGTCCCACACGTATCTAGAAGGTGTCATTCAAGGCTACCATTTCAGGCCTCTTGTCTGGGCGGGAGTCGCGGTCGCCGTGCTCCACAAAGCGCTGCAGCGTGCTGTAGCACTGGTCGCTGTGGGAGTAGTTGTACAGAGCAGAGACCTCCTCCCACGCCGTGTGGGTGGGGAAGGGGAAGGCCTCGGGGTCACGGTTCTCGAAGAAGCTCGTGAGATTTCGGTCTGCCAGCTTGGTGGCGTAATCGGTGGCGTAGATGTCGAACTTCTCTCTCTCTGTGTCTATGTACTTTTTCCAGAAGGTGAGCTGCAGGTAGCTCACCTGCGAGCGGCAGTTCGTGTAGCAGGAGCCGACCAGGCCGGCGGCAGCAACGGAGATGATGATGCACCAGCCCAGGATCTGAAGAGACAGAGACACACACGCGAGTGAGCAGCCTCATCCGAAGGGTCTCACACACTAACACACCTGTTTACACACCTATATTGGTTCATTTATGATTGATATTTTTTTTCTGAAATTTTATTGATCACTGTGGGGAAAATCCATTTATGCCCCAACTTGCTCTCTGTAGGTAAGTATGACCATGAATATAACCACAATTTACACTTTGCTTTTATAAAATCAGGCCCATTTTCCCCATTCTCTGTCATGTTAGCATGCCAGGGGGTGTTGGGCAGCCATTTGATCAATAGCCGGTTTTTCCTCCCTATTTGGGAGTTTTTGGTTCCTCTCCTCCTTTCTCCTGGCTTTCTTTCTATCCATCTGTATAAATGATGTCATAATGGATTGCCACACACCCACGACAAGCACCTTGGAGCAACTCTGTGAAAGGCGCTCACAAAATTGTTTCAAATTAAGTGTCTACTCACAAGCAAAATGCTCGCATGGCTGCCTGCACACCTACAAGATTACTCATGCACACGTGATCACGCTCCGTTAAATAGGAGCATACTTATCCTCACATACTCCTGATCACGCTCAGTTAAATAGGAGCATACTTATCCTCACATACTCCTGATCACGCTCAGTTAAATAGGAGCATACTTATCCTCACATAC
>JAOYFF010000135.1:13028160-13049405 GCA_025773925.1 Cryptomyrus ogoouensis
AATGTCCTTTCCTGTCACTTTATATCTTTATATGGGTGGTATTATGGTAAAGCCTTGCTGCCCCCCCCCCCCCCTCCACGGGACAGGACCACTGGCTGGCTCACTGCCCCATGCTCCAGAGGAGGGTATACCACGTTATGGCCACTGTGCGGCGCCACCTCTACGTGCTGGGCGGGAACGACCTGGACTTCAACAACGACCGGGTCCTGGTGCGCCACATCGACTCGTATGCAGTGGACGCTGACCAGTGGAGTCGCTGCACCTTCAGCCTGCTGACAGGTTAGCACCCCCCGTCGAGCCCCATGGACACCCCCTAGGAGATACGGCGGTAACTCAGCCTGTCCACTGCAGGGCAGAATGAGGCCGGGGTGGCCGTTCACAACGACAGGATTTATGTGGTTGGCGGATACTCCATCTGGACCAATGAGCCCTTGTCTTGCATCCAGGTGACCGTACTTGCATTCAGTCCTACTTTAATAAGGATTCTAACTTTAGCATGGCGCCACTTGCTAAACAATGCATCCTACTGGCCTTCAGGTCCTCGATGTCAGTGCGGAGGGGAAGGAGGAGGTCTTTTACGGCCCTACGCTCCCATTTGCGTCCAACGGCATCGCGGGGTGCTTCCTGCCAGCACCTCACTTTGCCTGCCCCAACTTACAGACGCTGCAGGTGCCACACCATCGGATGGGAGCTCTGTAACACACACACACACACACACACACACACACACACGCTTTCTTGCAGCCCTCCCATTTCTTAAATACATTCACATGGAAATGAAACTGGTGTCTGTGGACTGGGAGCCATAACATTGTTCAGGATGAAACATTGCAGGCACAGGTGACCTTCACACATGCAGTCCTCCAGGGATGGCAATGATCACCGCAAAAAGAGCAATGCACACCACACACTTCCTGGAACGGAACATGTCGAAGGTGGAGATCGCCTTTGAGACCTTGGTTCTTCCTCAGTCAGCTAATCTCACATCCAGCAACACCAGGCACCTCCAAAAAGAAAACCACTGTCCCATTGCACTGGGTCGCGTCACCTGAGGTCATCAGCTGTGCTCCTCCTGGGCTTCCTAAAAACACCTGCACTCCAGACTGCTGGTAGTCCTCCAGAGCAGTAGGTAACATCCTCATCTGGTTCACAGATCTTTGCTGGAGGTCAGCATGTGCTGACTGACTTGGTGCTGTAGCCTAATACTAACTCTTTTGTATGCCACCGACAGTGATCAGTCGCCCAGCTTTCCAGATCTACGTCACAGCTTTAGAACATAATTGGTTTAACAAGGTCAAAATTCTCTCGCCTACTGGCCTTCAGACTGATGACAGGGCATGCACCATGTAGCAAGACACACTAATCTATACACTTCCCCTGGACACACACTGTGTGTGTGTGAGCCTCAGCTTTCCACCTGATCTGGTGTGTATTGCTCCTACAGCTTGTGGAAATCATGAAAGTGTATTATAAAAATCCTAATTGAAACATTGTTTTATGTGCAGAAACAGCTGCAGTTCTTGTGAATGACTGGTGACAACTCAGCATAAAAATTTGGTAAAAGCATCACCTGTCTGCGTGTTATATCCTGACCCACGTTAAAAACAAAGTTCTGGGTATTCAGCTGGACCTTTGCTGATCACTCACATTGAACCCAAACCAACACTCAAGTTCCCCTTCACAGTCACAGTGCTGAGAATGGGCTGATCGAACAACAGGCACCATTTTTGAAATTTATTACAAAGAAAGTACTGTTTCTCTATGTACAATGTATACATGATCGGAATCTGGCAGACGATGGGAGGCATGCAGCACCCAGTGTCAGTCGCGGTCCAAGCTGGCCATCTCGGCGATCCCACGCTCTCCCAGGCTAGACAACAGCTTCTTGTAGGCGTTCCTGGAAATGGGATACGGGTCACGCTGCTTTTCAGAGAGCTCACCGAAAAATTCCGCCATTTAAAGATAAAGTCTGTGATTTATTAAAAACGCATCGTGCCGAGGGAGTTGGGATGGGCAGCTCGCGCCCACGATCCTGAGTCACGAAGTCAGTAACAAACAGACCCGAGGGCTGCATTACACAGAGTGTACAGGCTGAGGGAGGTTTACGTCTGAGTTTTGGAGACCACAAAATTGTAGCTCACTCACGCACAGGGTACATTGCCACAGTAAATTTACACTGTACGTCTAACCAAGAAAGGTGAAAAGCGGTTCACATTTTTCAGGGGGTGGGGGTTGCTGATGATAAAATTCACCGGGGCGGGGTTATGACCTACTTATCAAAGGGTGGATGTTAATTTGCATCCTTAGTTTGCGATGCTGACTCTGCCCTTCTTATATGAACGCGGACAGCTCCATTAAGACATCCCGAGTGGTTTTAATCGAGGTGATGACCACCATCGTGGTTCCATTTAACGCAGATTGTGATGGAGTTAATTAACACAGCTCTATTGAGTCGACTAGGGCATGTAAAACTTGCTTCATAGTACATGTCACTGATCTGATAAACACATGTAGTTCTGGCTTCTGGACACTAGGTGGCTACTCTGTGGTTTGGGGCAGCCTCACGGACAGTCTGATTTGTGGTCGGCCCCCCTCCCGTTCCGGCGTCTCAGCGAAGCCCACCTCAGCACGGCATTCCTGCCCAGGCCTCGCTTGTGCTCCGCGCTCCTCAGCCGCAGCGTCAGGACGGGGATGAGAGTCTCTACGGCAACCCAGTCCAGGAGCGCCACCAGCTCCAAGACGCTGTACACCTGCTGGTCGTACGTGTCCACGTTCTCCTCCACGAAGGACCTATACCAAACGCATCACTCATCAGGAATGCCAGCAAACATACACAGAGAGGTCAGCCCTGAGCCTCGCCCGTCGGCCAGGGATCTGCGCTGATGACACTCACTTCAAAACAGCGGAGACTTGGTCACATGACCCATCTGGTGTATCAGACGCGTGCAACTCAAACAGCAGCTGCAGTACATCGGTGCTTAGCTTCCTGACTGAAAGAACAGAACAGGGACCTCTTACAAAAAGCAGAAATTTCCTGCCTAGCTGGATAACTTGTCAGATTTAAGGTAGTCTGGGCTAAATAGACTTTATCTTCATTCACTTACATTTAGCCCAGACTACCTTAAATCCAACAAGTTATCCAGCTAAGCACGACAACCTGCTTCTTGAAATAGGCCCCAGGATAGAATAGAGCCCACTCCACAGCAGGCATTGTGTTTACAGAATACAGGCCTTAAATCCACCTTTAACAGAGCCGGCCCGAACACGAAGGCCAAGCTGAGGAAGGGGGCTCACCCTGTGACTCGCCGACCAGCAGGAGGCAGTGGAGGACAGCCGGCAGGGGTAGGGCGAGCAGAGGGCGTTCGAGCTGCCTGGTCCGCTTCAGCATCTCGAAGAGGAAGGCCAGCATCATTGCCAGCTTGCTGTGGGAGGCTGGACCTCTACACTGCACTATGTGATTACTGTCAACACAGGACATGTTTGCTATTAAACAGAAACCTCACGCTTCATAAACACATGGACTCCGGGCAGGGTACAGGAAGTTAGCAAAGGCAGCGCATCTTACCTGAGCACCTGCAGCACAGTCTGGCTCAGCACTGCCCCCTTGTGGCCAGGAGGAGCCTCACATACAGCGAGTAAGATGGGGTGTTCAGCCAGGGCTGCCGCCGCAGGCGTGGCTGGGAAAAAGCGTTCCAGGTAGTGGGCGATAACACTGCGAAGCTGCTGTCTCAGGTAGGCCCCCTGTGTCTGGGACGTACCGGCTGCCTCGGAGAGGCCCTGTGGGAAATATGGTGGAGTATAGCAAAAGTGGGTGGGGCTGTGATGTGGGCAGGGCCTTTGCATAACATGGGGGCGAGGCTCACCTGCAGGTATAGAGGCAGGCTGTGCCTCACAGCGCTCAGCATGGCTGCTGGCAGGTTCTTCTCCTGCTGGAAAAGCGCGTGAGGAAGTAGAAGCACGTCCACGATACGGAAGAGCAGCTGCTGGGCCTTAGAGGTGGCCAGCAGGGGGCTCCACTGCTTCACCAGGCACCCTGATGGGAACAAACAGGTAAGACTGATACCCCATTCACACTAAAGGTGCTGATGTTATGAAGCTGCCCCAGGGTGCGGGTACGTACCCACGGTGCGGTACGCCAGCTGAAGACCCTCCGGTGGGCTCCGATTGGCCAGGTAGGGCTTCACGTGCTTGAGGACGTCCCCGATGTAGTCTAAGGCACGCGTGACCAGGTGAGAGCGCTCAGCCAAATTCTGCAGCCGGCGGTAGGCCCCGCCCACCACCTGTCAGAAGAAGGTGTCTGATTGGCTGACATCGGGATGGAGCATGTGTGTGTGTGTGTGGACTGTGGTGTGTGTGTGTGTACCTTGATAAAAACCGCCACAGCTGCTTCAGGCTCCTGTTGGGCTGAAGGCTGCACCTCCACCGCCTCCTGCAGGAGTGACTCCACCTCTGCCAGCCGGAACACCAGCCTAGTGAGCTCATTCAGCTGGTCTCTCAGCATCTTGTCTGGAACACCAGCCAGTGACCAGGTGAGCAGGTTAAACTTAACCGGGCCACGACGGCTGTGTAACCAAGGTAACAGGACGCCACGCTGAGAGCCGTGTACCTGCTCTGCTCTCGGAACCGTCGACGCCCTTGTGGACGTGCTGCTGTAGAACACACCGGATCCAGGCCCGGATGGACAGGGCCTGAGCAGAACCAGACGCAGCGGTCATTGAGGACACCAAGGTGCTGTGAAGGGAGGAAAACAGACACCGCATTCAGAACGTCGCCCCCTACACAGTGCCGGCCACCTGTCCATCAAACCCCACCTGTCATGGAGAACGTGGGTGAGATAACGAGTCACCACTAAGGGGGGCAACATCTCATCCCAGGCAAAGCAGTGCATCATAGACAGGGCAGGCTGGGGCTGCAGGTCTTGGGGGGCAGAACTGGGCAGGTCCAGAGCCAGCAGGCAGAATCCTGGGGAATCCACAAGGGGCAGAGGGGGATCCCTTAAGATTAACTCGCTAGGTCACAACACTTTGAACACACTGAGCACGTAGAGGGAAAAGGAAGAGGGATCATTGAAAGTCCTCCAAACATTCTAACTTAGGTTGTGGTTCAAGGCTACAGCTGGATTTTGGAGTAATATATAAAAGCCATGTTTCGGTGATGGAAAGACTGGTGTGGAAGGTGAAGCAGTGAAATCTGAGTGTGGGGGTGGCCAGTGTGCTTCATTCCTGCTGACCTGCAGCACAGTCAGCCAGCTGCGCAGGAGGAGTCTGGGACAGTCGCAGGTTACGCAGGAAGGGGAAGAAGTTGGCCCAGAGGGCAGCTGCCACAGCCAGGTGGCGCTCATTGGCCACACTGGGGGGAGGGGCCTGACCAGCCTGAGCAGAGTGCTGCTGGACCCGCCTAGGGAAGATACGCAGCGTGAGAGGTCATGCACACAGCCACACCCACAGCCCCCTCACGGTCGCCCCCTAATGATGGGACAAGTTTACAGCACCTTTCAGATACTGTCAGACTGAAAACCTCAGAACACACACGTGAGCTTTAAGGAGCCTGTTCATTGGCCGACCCTGTGAGCCAATCGGCCGTCAGTCACCACCTGTGTCTCACACGACAGCGATACCAGGGATCAGACGGGAGGACCCCCACTGGCGGCATGGTCACGGTGAATCCGATGGCACATATTAAATGCAGGCAGCCACCAGATAACTCCTAGGCCCCCCCAGTCCCTTCCAGCTGTGCCTTAATGTCTCTGGCGTCTGCCCACTCTGTCGCCTCTAATCAGGGCGGTGTCGTAATTACGCCCCCCCCACCACGCAGGGAACACACTAATGATGGAAACGAGCCGTGTGCGCGGAATCAGAATGACGTGTCGGAAAGCGGCCACAGGGGGGCAGACTTTGCCCACGAGACCCTGGATGCGAGAAAGTCATGAGGTAGGACCCCCAAGGAAGAGGATCTTAGTCATTATATTATTTTCAACTTTCATTTGAAATCCAGATAGTTTTAATCTTAGTGATTAGTGTGGTTTTGTTTGCTCTAATTAGTTTCTTTTTAGATATATACAAACTAAATAAACTAAAATAGATATCTAAGATTTAGCAATTTTTACGTCTAGGGGTAGACTGAAAGTTGTGGAGTTGTGTGTGATCTTTAAAAAAACGTACATGAATGCACAGTGCGCATCAAAAACTAATGTCCCGAAAATAGGCAAAACTCATTCCAGATATTATTAAAGGTAATTAAAACATAAACAAATCATCATTTTCGCTAAATAGTATCAAAAAAAGGTACCGGAAAGTATTGTTTGTTTTATTTGTTAGTTCTGAGTGCAATATTTATAGTTCTCTTAGTTGTAGTATTTTACCTTACTTTAGCATCTTATTTTAAGTTCACAATAGCCCTGGCACGTCCTCACCGTAGCTGGGCCAGTGCGGCCTGCAGGAAGCCGAGGGCTGAGCCCAGCTCCGACTGACGGCACGCAGGCAGAAGCAGGCCGAAGCCCTGGTTGAGGAGCCGCTCCTCGGACAGGTGGAGGTGGCGGCTGCTCTCCATCACCTCCTGCACGCCCTCCATGTAGGCTCCCAGCAGCGGCCAGAGCGCCAGCTTGCGCGCCGCCTCCGTGGTCTTCAGGTAAAAGTCGCGGGCGGCCTGTGCGAAGGCCCTGCCCACCCGCTCGGCCAGTGCCGCCACGTCCAGCCCGCGCTCCTGGAAGAGCAGCACGAAGGCCAGCTGGCCCCTCCACAGCAGCGCCTGCTGGGCGATGGACAGCGAGCTGGAGGGCCGCAGCTCCAGCAGCTCGCCGGCGCGGCCGCACGCATCTTCCAGCTCTGCCTGTCGGCCCAACACCAGGAAGAGCAACAGGAAGTGCATCAGCCCCCTCTCCGACAGCTCCGTCATGCGCCGCTGGTGGAACTTGGAGTATATCCTGTGGCAGGCACAAAACAAACACAAACTGCTGCTTGGGTATCCAGGAAGGAAAAATTCCCTGAAAACACAAATATCTCAAATGAGCTGACACTCATGGAACTGAGGATGTCACTGTGGGGATGCCACTAAGCTCAGCCAATGAGCACTGCTACAGTCACAGAGCTCAGCCAATGAGAAGACCCCCAGCCACAGAAGTAAGCCAATAGGAGGAGCCACAGATATAGATACCCTAGGGTCCTATCCTCACCTTCCCTTTATCTGCCTCCAGGGGGCGCCATCACCAGTGCCCTTGGACAGGTACACAGCTAGGATGCGCAGGAACATGTGGAAGGAGTTGGAGGAGCGATAGAGCTGGACGTGGCTGGCGGAGCGAAGCTGGGTGGGGCCAGAGGGCCCTGACGCACAGCAGCTGCGGGCGAGTTCCAGCAGGGAGAGGGGCGTCCGGCTCACGCTACCCAGCCCGGACACGCCCAGCCAGGGCACCGTGAAGGCGCTATTCTGGGGAGAAGGCAGGGGGGCAGTAGGAGGCGTGAACACAGCAGAGCACAGCACAAGGGCGGCTCAGGGAGATACACGCCCCAGGCTTGGGGGGGGATTACAGTGGTGCAGTATACCGCCATATTTTGAAATCTTAGCAACAAAATTTGCCATTTGGTAAAATATATTGTGGGGCACCTGCCCCCCACTCAACGAATTTCAAAAGGCAAGATTTCAAAATAGCGTAGCTTTTGAAAACGCCGTTAAAATACTGTATATTGCAGTATAATGTATGAAAGGTATGACAGTATGAATATTATTAATAATAAATGCCATCCACGCCTATCACGGCCCCTACCTCACAAGGCTCATATCTACATTCACTGATTTGGAGATGCTTTTAACCGAAGTGGCTTACAGGCACATGGCAGACAGCAGCGTACCAGGCTCTTACTGAAGTGCTCCCATAGCGCAGTAACCACGGAAACGCTGGGCTCCCACAGCAGACAGAGGCTGAGGCAGCAGTGAAGGACGAGCCGCAGCTGCTCCTCCTCCAGACCCTGGGGTTGCGAGGCAAAGGCGGGTCGTAAGGCGACAGACCGGTGGGGTGCGGGCCCTGTGGCGGAGCTCGCCGGGGGGGGCCCACCTGAGAGCCGAGGCTGGACTTCAACAGCGCCGCCACGAAGGTCCAGTTCTCCTTCAGCTTCTGCAGGACGGCCGGAGGGGTTATCGCTGTGACCTGTAGGGGGTGCATGTGAGGCCGGCGGCCCCGCCCCTCCGGGCCCTTCCTACCTCATCCTGATGAGTCCCATTGCTGCACGTCTGCCCGAGTTCCGCCAGGTGAGTCAGCAGCCACCATGTGAACCCCAGCGGGTCTTTGCAGGGAGCGAGCCCGTCCACCAGCTTGTCCTGGGGCTCCCCCTTCAGGACGTTCCACAGCAGTTTGTTTAGGTAGCTCCAGAAGGACTGAGATTAAGCATTGGGGATATTTAGGAAGGGAAAGGAATTTATGGTTCATTTGGCATTTGGACTAATACGACCACAGCTACGTTTTCATATTTGAGACATACACACACACGTACACAACTGAAAATGAAGGCCCAAGCAGAGGGTCATCCACTTATCTGGCACCCCTGAAACATTTCAGGGGGTTAAGGGCTTTGATTGAGGGCCTACCGGACATATTGCCAAAGTTGGGGCTAGAACCAGCAACCTTCTGATCACACACAAGAGATCGATCCTACTGAGCACACACTTCCCCCAGAACAAAAAAAACACACACGCACACAGTCTCCCATTATAGCCCAGCTGTATCACTGTTACCCTCACACGTTGTGAAACACACCTGAGTGTGCAAGGTTCTACTCCGGTGGTCCAGCAGGTGTACGAGCAGCACCCACAGCTCCTTGGTACAGATGCAGTGGTAGGGGGGTATGGCCAAGGCTTCTGTGGGTCTTACCTGCGGTGTAATGGGGGCGGGGGTTAGTTCCACCTCCCTAAACCTCCTGTCACTAATAGAACCACGGCACTTACCTTGCTGTACTGTGTCATGGCCAGACCAATCAGATCCAGCAGCAGGCTGGTCACCTGCTTTTCAAACAGACTGACGTTGGTGAAGTTCTCTCCAGTCAGGTCCACGAGCTGCTGCGCATACACCACCTGACCTGTAGGGCGGCGGCGTACATAGTGTGTCATCCCAGGATTAGCCCCGACTGCCTAGCAGAGATGGTGTAGAGAGCCGACTTACCCATCATCCTCTCCTCCAGGAGGTGCAGGATCTCCAGCACAGACCAGTGGACATCCAGGTGCAGGTGCAGGAGGTGCCAGGCCGGGGGCAGCCGAGTGCCCTGGTGCTGCATAGCCAGGCAGGCGTGGATATTGGAGGGCAGGTTTTTGAGGCGGTCCACCAGTAGCGTGAGCCCAAAGAGCTGCTCCAGCAGCACTGAGGGGAGCTGGGCTTCCAGGGCCACGTAGGGGTGTGAGGCAGTGTCCTCCAGGTCCCGAGGAGGCAGCATGTACCTGGTACATATGAGATGCGTTCATCTGGCTCCCAGGTACTGGCCACAATGCCCTGTGCCTTCGGCTGAACTGTCAAATGTCATCGCTTATTCGCCTGCATTTTACATGAGACTCCACAAGGGGGCGATCCTCTGATCTTATTAAGGTGCTCATGGAAACGAGCCCAGCTGGCAGGATGACCCCCACAGCGACATGCTCAGCAGCACAGATCCACCTAGTGGAGCATCTACGTGGAATTCTTTGGCCATAGTGAAGTGAAATGCCACGTGTCAATGAGATATTGATTAGCTATACAAGGTCTGCTAGTGGTCGCGTCAAAAAAATATGTGTGTATTATATGGTTAGAGCAAATACAGGGGTGATTTTAGCAGAGGTTGGGAAATGACTAAGCTAATAGACTGTGATGTATAACATCAGTTTTACACCAATGAAGATCATTTAAACATCACTTTCTCTGGCTGCCTGAGACTTTCACACAGTGTTGCACATCAAGGATATTCGATTATTTTCCCAGGTCCGAATACCATCAGGCACAAAAAGCCAACTGCTCACACGGTCCGGATTAAATTGTGTTTCGGAGTCCGACCAATTGAGTACCCCTTCCCTACACGGTGTTCATGATCTACTGAAAGACACATGTCAATGTGATGTCACCACTGAAGCAGTCTATATGCAGATCGCATCGTTTCACCTTGAGATGAAGACCCTGACGTACTGGAGGAATCGCACACACTGCTGGCGGAGCTGCTCAGCCTGGGAATGATGGCTGTACGCTTGTCCTGGAACACAGATCAGGTGAAGATCTCAGCCCATTGAGAACCTGTAACGCCTCAAAGGACACAAGCATCAAAGAGACGGGGAACAGCTCTCGCTGAGAGGGGGCCACGAGGGGGGTGGCAGGTTCCGAGGCTCCTTTACCGAAGTCGTGTGTGCTGGACAGCGCCAGGTTCTCCAGCCTGAGGAACGCCTGCCTGCAGAAACAGATGGGAACTGCCAGTGAAGCACCACCCAGTGCAGATAATTCAGCCCAAGATTGCTATGCAAGGAGCACTGCAGCTAGTCATGCGATACTACAGCTGCAAATTACATACAAGGTTATATACGGCGTCCAAGCCTAACACAGCCCCTACCTCACATTTACATTCATGCTGTATAATAACTCTAGTCCAAGGTAAACCTAAGGGGAAAAGTTCCTAAACATTTATGAATGCATGTGTGTGTATGCATACATACACACTCTGTAACTGACTCGCAGACTAAGAGAAAAAATAGCCTATACGTGATTTTATGTTATTATTTGTGTTTCCAACCAACCATCATACACAAAACCAGTCAAAAGTTTTTGCATGAGATTTTCTACATTTGCGTGTTACTTAAAATTGACCAAAACTGCTCTCAATATTCTTTGCTAACAAATTTACAGTATGTTCACCATTTGAGTACCTTTATTAGCAAGCAAGATTCATCAAAGTAACCTCTAGCAGTTATAACAGCAGAGAAAATTCCAGCCTAGAATTTGACTATGACATCACCACACAACCAGTTAAATGGATGTCAGACATGCAGTTACACTCTTTCTATGTTATAATGGAAACTTGTTTTACTTGACTTACATTTTCATCTATAATTGTTCACTAAACTTGCCAATGCTTAAGAAAAAAAAATCTGCAGTTCACGAAATAAATGGAAAAGTGGTAAAAACCCTGTGATGAGCAAAAGCTTTTGACTAGTAGTATATGTGCTAATTGTCCCTGAACCCTTAGATCAGGGGTACAATGCTAGCCACAGACTCTAAAGGTCAGTAAAATGTCTTTATCATCTAAGTAGCATATGTCCTAGATGGATCCAGGTCAGAGACGAACAAACATATGACGGCCAAGTCAGCATCAACACACAGATCTCTAAGTCATTTCAGTGGTGTTCGCGGTTACCTTCCGGTCTGAATGTCAAACATCTGCAGTAAGGATGGGAGAGAACGACGTTCTGAATAGCTAAAAACCCCACGCCTACCTGAACAGGTTAAAAAGGAGCGTGTTGGACTCCACCATCGCAGTCTCGGTCACCCAGGAGAAGCCGAAAAGGTCCACTATGTCCGTCTCATAATCCGCGGGGGCAGGGTCCAGTTTCAGCAATAACCTTCGACATAAGCATAAGCAGACGTGTTCTTCTACGACTCAGACATTTAACCCAGACCTATCTGATGGTACTTACCTCTTCAGGCCTCCCTTGGCCACGTACCCATCGGGGGCTAATAGGCCTGATTCGTCCCTGGCTGGCTGGGACAGACAGGAGAAGCAGGGCGGTGGAGCCAGCACCGGGTCACACTGGCTATCCACCGCGAAGGGCGACACCGGCGGGGTGAGAGACGGGCTGAACTCCTCGTCCATCTCACGCAGGGAATTTCTTCAGTGAAGTAATGAAATCCTTCTTCTTTAAACAAGTTGCACCTAAATAAATATTTCCGGTAAATCGATAAAACTAAATACTGAAATATGCAGCCCAAAAAGTGACGGTGGCTATATTATTTACAAACTCGATATACACTCTAAAGTAAAACAAAGCCAGTGGTATCTAACCATCATTATTAGGAATACGATTATATTACACAAATAACATACTATTAGAAACTGTAACATATATTAATTAAGACTAAATATACTTAAATCGAACAAGGTAACACACTCTCATAAAACTCCACTTCCGGCTTCTCTGTCTGTTCGTTCTCCCGCCAAATGCGAATAGAAAGCAATACGCAAGGGCTACGCCACGCCCCACGTCATCCGCCTGCTCTGATTGGCCGAGACGCCTGGGGGGCAGGACGTAGAAGGAGTGCTTTAACAGCTGGTCTAAACAAACACCGGACACGTGTTAATAAAGAGCACCGTTCTTTGTCTTGGGTCATGTACATTTTGGCTACATGGATAAAGTGTTTGCATTTCATTTAGTACGTTTCTTTCTGTTTAGGGAGAAATTTTTGTATTCACCCGACCATACTTTGTAGGCTACGTCCTGCCAACGGGTTGATTCAGTCGTGAAAAAACGGTTTCGAGACAAAATGCGAAATTCGATTAGGCAAAATCACTTCTCCCTGTCGGGAATAACTGCAAGAAACTATAAACGCGTTCTGAAATATTAAAATATTTTCCCCGTGTACACCCCGTCTTAATGATCACTAGGACCTGCCAGCGAAAAAAAAAACAATCCTGGCTGCCTGTGAATTGTAGGTTATAACACATATTTCCCTCACATTGCAGATGTTAACCTTAATTTGCACGGGTGGCTTTTCGCTAGAGCAGGCTTCCGTTCAATTTGGCCGACCCTCTTGTGCGCAAATTAATAATAATAGGGAGAGCTGAAGTGCATGCAGGGACTCCGTAGCATGACGAATGACGACACGTTTTTTTTTAACACCTTCGCGGTTTTTGTCATTCTTTACAAAATGTCCAGTAAATAGACATTACGCATGCTAAGTTTAATATTAAACGATTAAACCCACAGTAAGACTGCAAAATACTACGCAGTCTGCATCCATCCCCATAGTATCTTTGTTGCTTTTGTTATACTGTAGGCCTCTTCGCCACGCCGAGGCCGAGCGCCTGTTATGAGGACAAGTCTCGATAAAAGGTGGTTGGCATAACATTTGACGGCTCCGTCATTCCCTGTCAGGATTTGCATGATAGAGACCGTAAACTGTTCAGGTGTTAATGAAATGTCAGAGTAGGTCAGTTGGAGTGTGAAGGTCCTGCACAGGCAGGGATATCTTCACCTCCGGTTTAATAATGGGGCTTCCCCCAATGCCCTTGTGTGTTGACAAGGAGGCTAACAGGTAATTCAGAACATACGCAGAACCCTATTTGCATCCCAGAGACATCTGCTAATACCTTGCAATCCTCCACAGATAATGTTTACCCAAAGCTTACACCTGTACACAGTAAGGTCTGGGCTTCATAGCCCTGTATCAGCCGTACCTGAAGGTCGATGATCTGCTCTTGGTCAGGCGTTAAAGTTTTAGCATCTTTGTGCAATGATGTTTATAATGGTGATGTCAAGTCAGTGAATCCACGAAGATCTAAGGCGAACAGAATTCTGGATTCTGGTTAACTGTAACTGGTGAGTTTCATGTGAGAATATATTATGTTGTCCTTTGCTGGAATTTCTCTTTTCTACCATAATTGAGTGACTTATAAATGCTAATTTAGCGTACACTCATATCCAAAGCAACGTAGAGTTTACAAAGCAGGATCAGCTCCTCCTTGGAGCAATTGGGCCTCACTCAAGAGCCCAAGGACATAATGGCACTCCCGGCCTCCGGATTTTGGACCTTCTAAAAAGCTGAACCACACACCTTCCCCGAAGTTTTAAGTAGTGTTTCCCAATGCTGCTTAGTGAAAACAAGCGGAGAACATTTATTTAATTCAGAATATTTGAGAAATATCTCTTTTGTCCGTATTTTCTCGCCCTTACCCTCTTGCATTAGAACAGTATCCACACGACCCTGCTCGCTGTGTGGTGTTGTGATAAACACCCAAAATGTGCTTCAAATGCACCCGATCGTTCCTGTACTGTTAGACAAACTGTTACAGCCTCGGTGAACATTTACATATTTAGCTAACGGTTTTGTCCAAAGCAGCATAGAAGTGAGGCGAATAGTACATTGCAAACATATGTGCTGTCAAAGAGTTAACTAGGCATAAGTGTAGCTAGGCCAAGAGTCCAGTGAATACACAGGTACCAGTGTAAAAACCCGAAGATGAAAACCCTCTGATATCAAGCAGGCAAAAAACAATCAGCATGAATATGTCTGAATATGAGTGTGACAACGATTAGGTGCAGTTCAACTGCACAGATAAACTTTTAAAAAACAAAATGTAGGCCTAATATGTTTCACATTATACACACGCGCCCAGAGAGAGTGCTTGTATAAATGTGGCTCTTGCTACCTGTTCATCCATCAACCCTGAACATCCTGTCTTTGAAAGAATATTGTGGTTTGACTCAAATGTGCACTCTGTTCTATTGGCTCCAGGCCATGAGGGCACTGCTGCTTGCCTGCTGGGCCCTGTAGTGACCGTGCTTTACCACATGAGGGCAGCACAGCACCACCATGCCAGTGTTCATGTCACGCAAACGTTGGGAGGTATTGCAGAGGCCAGAGCCCTGGCTCAGAGGTATGACCTGCGCTTCGTCTCCCGCGTGAATCCCTCCTCACTCTGCCTTAACATCTCTCAGTTGTCAGCCATATTTAAATCTTTCCCCTGAATAACTGGAATTTGCTGCCTCCCATCTGGCAGGCTTTGAGTTGTATTAATCCAGTTTTTGTGAATTTAACTGAAAGACTGCCTCCCCAACACACTCAGGTCTTCTCACAATGAGCATGGAACAGTACCTGCCAATCAGAAACGTTTTGTTTGGAAAAATATAACTGAGGTAACTGAGTTTGTGAAGCAGCAACATACTGATTGGTGTAGTAACATACAGGACTGATTGCATGATTAATAATGCACTAATAGTTCGCTTTGCTGTTATGTTAATTGTGCAATCAATTTTGAATGTCAGTGTTATGTTAATCATGTAATCAGTCCTGGATGTTAGTATTTAAATCGTGCTATCAGTTCTGAACAGCATGCACGGTTTTAAGCATTAGTGTAAGGAAGGGTGGGTGTGTCCTGAGTGTTAAGGGGAGGGGCTTCTGTGGTGGGTGTGGCTGCACTGGGCAGAGGGCAGGTGTGAGCGCTAGTGGAGGGGTCTAGATAAAGGCCATACGGCTTATTAATGTATGTACTTGTGCTGTGTTATTGTATGGCGTGCTGTGTAAATGTGTGATTTGTGTATGTATAGTTTGCTGTTGTTTTGTGTAGGTTGTGTGTGTGGTTTGCTGGTTCCTGGAATGTGTATATTTTTCTGTTTGTGGTTGGGTTCTGCTGTGTGTGTGTGTGTGTGTGTGTGTGTGTGTTTGAGCTCTCAGACTATGTTAGCAGTTCACTGAAAATCCTCCCGCTTCTCGCTGATGTGGAATACTAGTGTCAGATTACCATGTAATTAGCATATGATTACCATGTCATTAGCATACTATCACCTTGCTGCAGCCAGGGTTGTTTTCTGTGGACATGGTTTCAGCTCATCAAGAGCAATGCCCCCCCCTACCCTCCAGCCTCTCTGACCACCCCCCAAAACCCCTGGAAGGAGTTTATCCCAGAGAGGAATAATGTTTTGTGAAATTGTGCTTTACAAAAAAAGTACAGATCTTGGGAAGAGACTTTGAATTCTCTGCAGAGTTATGAGGGAGGCTGCAGGATTACAGAGAGACGAGTTCACTTGTTAGCCAATGAGCTGTAATGTGAGAGAAGGTGAGGGCCCTTTCAGGATCATGTCTCGCAGGCCTGCGACAAGCCTTGCTACTGTGTTTTTGCAGATGGGGAGTCTTACCGGGTTCTACACAGCTGGGATCACCTGGGATGGAAGAGGAGCGTCGAGGTGCGGATGGCAGCCAGTCCCGGGGTGTGTGGGTCCTGTGGCACAATCCCAAGTGATGCAGCCGAAATTTTCCTGCTAGTGACACCGTGATATAAGAACGTGCTGTTGGCAATTGACCCGTATGGTAAGTGCGGTGATCCGGGATGCCGTAGGCGGGAGCGTAGCGTGCAGCAGCTGTGCTGTGGCTGTGGAGGCAGCGTGCCCGCTGTGTGCCCGCCGGGTACCTGCATTCAGGGATGCCCGTTGTCGCTCGGGGAGACGTTGCCAGGGCAACCCCCCCATCTCGACGAGCTGGGACAATGCCCACCCCAACCATGATGGCTTCAGCGTACTCATGACATGCAGTACCTAAACCAAAATCTTTAGTTTAATTTATTTTATTTCTTTTTATATAGACTGGTATTGTTGGTTCTCGATTTGAATCTGAATTGAAACGTTTCTTTGTTTTTTTTTGGGGATGAACATTAGTCAGTTATATATTAACTGTGGATCAAAACTGACACCTAGCTAATTTGTATGGATTAGTGTTGTTGAGGTGTACAGAGAGGCCTGCGTATCTGTGCTGGGCAGAGCCGTTGCGGATTTGGGCGAGCCCGCATGCCAGTGCCGTCACTCGAGTGTCCATGCTGTCGTGAGCCGGTACTAAAACGCGCTCCGGTAAGCGCCGCTCCTTACTCTCATGCCCTGTGTCTGGCTGATGGAGGGAATGTAATCATGTTTAGGATAAGAGCGGTCGATACCGTAATGCGGTTAACGGTCCACTTTCTCCGGTACTGTGGGTGGGATAAACACAATTAGTGCTGAACGTGAGTTGCATGTGAGTTGGGTTATTGTGGGCACCTGACGTGGTACAACGTGGCCGAGGGCCTTGGGGATCGTGGGCACCTGACGTGGAACAGCATAGCCGAGGGCCTTTCAGATCGTGGGTACCTGAATCGGTACGGCATGTCCCAAGGCCTGGGGGATCGTGGGTACCTGACCTGGTACGGCATGTCCCAAGGCCTGGAGAATTGTGGGTAATGTGGTTAACTTTAATTTTATTCGACCACAAAGAAATGAAAACTGTAGTATGACATGAAACTTACATAACTCTTTAGAAAAAGAGAAATAAATAAATGAATCTTTAGAAAAAGATTAGCAGTAACCTTAAACATCTAAAAAACTTGAGAATTTAGAAAATTGAGAGAATAAGCTGTTTTAAAGGGAAAAAAGTGAATAGAACATAGCTTAGCACTGAGGGGGTCAGCTACAGTTAACTGGACTGACTGGAAACTCGACCTGTGCTCATCCTGCAGATGATGCGGGTCTAGAGGCAGTGGGCCTAGAACGGAGACAAACAGGCATCTGTCCAAAGACTGGACCTGGGCCCTTCCAGTGAGGGATCCACGACCGGGGGGGTCAGGTGGGTCTGTGATTTTCTGGCCACCTACTGTTGTGTTCATTTCATCAGCCTCCCATGTTTCCAGCACATTCCAAGTGGGTAGCACTCCCCAGGCACATCCCCTATGATGTCATCAACTCAGAGGACAGCCTGTTGGATTGCAATTTAATGACCCCTGCAGTGGGTGTGGGTGGGCGTGTCTGCATGGCTGCCAATCACGTTGCACTGTGCCTAAAGCTGACCTTTTGGTTGCTCGGGCTGCCTGTCCCCGCCCCCTCTGGCACTCTTATCCCAACCTCCCTCTTTTGTAGTTCAGTCGTGGCCAGTTTGGGAACCGCAAACGCTTTGACCTGAACACCATGTCCATGTAGAAGAAGGGCATGACCAACAGGGGCGTGAAAGTGACTCATCAATGATGGTATGGACCCCTGGCACCTGGCCCTGGTACTGTCGAGCTGCTAAGTGATACAAGCCTTAGACGCCCCCATCCCTCCTCATTGCGAGATGCAGATGAGAGTGGTATTCAGTGGCTACCTGGCAGAGTGTGCAGGCTGCTGATCTGAGTGTGTTCAGGAAGAGAACATGCTGTGATTTTGGCACCGATGCAGAGCACAGCCCGAGGGGCGGCGATGTGACGGTCTGCGGCTTGGTGCACTGTGCTGGAGGGTGCAGTCTGCAACCCCCCCACACACACGCACACCCCCACCCCACTGCCTCTCAGTCAGTGTACCGCGACACATCTTTTCAGGCTGATCACTCAGCTGCTCAGCAGGTGCAGTGCAGGAGCCCGCTTTTGTTATCTCGCTCTTCAGGAGCTAACGAGGCACGGGGCCCCGGGGCCGCTTCCGGTCGCAGTTCTGCTTCTGTTCGGTCCCTGAGGGTGGCGCCATCGATCTGGAAGGCTCCGCTGGAGGGCCGTAACATTGTAAGGCCCCATGACGTGTCTATTGAATCCGGCGTGAGTGAGCCCTCCCCCCAGGACCCCCGCTATTGTGAGTGTCTCCCAGTACCACCAAGACACAAAGCATGCCCCCCCACCCCACTTTTTATTCCTTTACCCCCCCTTTCACTTTCATCCTCCCTCCACATAGACCAGCTCTCGCTCTCTGTTCCTTTTTCTCACATATGCATTTGGGGGGGGGCTCTCTTATGGATGACAGATCTCCCCCCCCCCCCCAACTGAGCACCTCTCGCTGAGCTGTCCTGGGGGATTGTGGGTAATGCATCTCCTCCCAGGGTTCAGGGTCGTTATACGCACACTTCACCTTTAGACACCTTAGGATCAATACTTATTCATTTTAAAACTACACTCAGATACATTTTCCTACATCGGTCTCCCCTGCCAGGTAATGTAATCAGTCTCTGAACCTCTCTCAGATTTTCTTTATAGAATGTCCTCAACACACTGTCTCTCTGTCTATCTTGGTGTTAGGTGATCAGTTGGAACTGTGTTAATTGAAACTCTCAATCTGCTTAATGGATTACCATGATTTACCGTATCCTGGGTTATAACAAGTTTAGTAACTAGGTATGGTGGGTGGTGCTGCATAAAGTCACTTTTCCATTTAACATATTTTGCAGACTCTTTCATCCAAAGTAAGATAATTTTTTCATAAAACAGGGACAGACAGTCCCCGGAGCAATTGGGGGTTAAGAAGGTCGCCGAAGTCAGTCTGTCCGCCCTGGGATTTGAGCCAGCAACCTTCTGATCCACAGCATCCTAATGCACTGAGCCGCACCATCACAAACATGTCAGTGATGATATCTGCTTGGTATTTGAATTCATTTCCATTATGTCAGGAAGTTAAAGCCTACCTGCCAATTGCTTTGTTTTTCCTGAGATGTGTGAGAATTAAGATACCAGAGTAAAGCAGGGTTTCAGCAAATTGTGGGGGACTTGTGCAACATTTGTAATATAAATATCTACCGTAAGTTACTTATAGCTGCTTATAACACTGTGATGTCGCTGGGCTGGAGGAGGCAGGGGGGGCACCGCTAGGTTAAAGTCCGCCTGGCCCGTGCAGCGGCAGACTCGCAGCCCTATGGCCGCAGAGCCTCGGGGTCAGCGGCCTGCTCCATCAATCGCAGGCTGTCGCTATGGCGACGCAGCCAATCCATCAAAGCCGGCGGGACACTCTGCTCACCTGCGCTGGCCCTTTAATGAACAGCCTACATGATGCCATCTGACAAGCAGGAAATAGCTGTAATAAAGACCGTTCCGGCATTCCTTGGATCCCAGGCGAATCGGTGCCATGTGCTTCAGACACAGGAGCGAGGCAGACCCAGGAAAGGAGGTGAACGCGGCGTCTTCCGTAGGCTGGAGGGACATATGGCTCCTCTCTAAAATTCACGGGTGATAGGCACTCCTGGTTAGGAGGCGTTGTGGAGGAGGTGGCCCCGCTGTGACCTCAGCCTCCCCCCTCCTTGCTGTCCTGCATGCTTGTCTCCCACGGAGATCGTTTGGGCGAGCCAGTCCTGTGGGACGACGCGTGATTTATGATGTCATCGCATGCGGGCTGCGTGGTCTCCGAGAGGAGGGCTAAGGCTCAGCCGGTCCGCCTCCCACCCTCACGCACACCAGGTAGCCCTGTTGCATTCCCACCCAGAGCTGAATGCACAAGTGAGCTGGTCGATTTATCACGGAAGTCGGGGGTTTCGATGTGGTCTGGGAACTCAGCCAGGTCACGTAGAGTCAGAGTGGAGCTTGAGGTGGTGTAGAGTTTGGGTTTTCCGGTTGTGGTTCTCTTCCTCCTGGTCCTGGATTTCTGTGATTCTCAGTGTTCTGGATGAGGTTCTGGTCAGTCAGCCCTCTGGGAGGAGAGGACAGAGGTACTGGCCGGGTAGCATGAAGGGGCTCTGACCCGGCTTAGTTGCTAAGAAAGATGCACCATAACGACAGCAAGTGCTTAACGGGTTTCTGAACCTCAGCAGCCTGACCTCTGACCTCTGACCTCTGACTCGCCGGGTCAGCGCCTCCGTGTCCGTGTGCTTGTTGCAGCCATATTCCACATGCCTTCATCAAACTGTCTTCCTCAGGTAAAACTTGCAAATCAAGGCCTGCGGACCTCAGCCCATAATTCTGCCCGGTGGAGGTCGAGCTGAAGTCAAGCTATCGATTCTTCCCCGTCAGCACAGTATAAATCAATGACATTGTGAATATACAGATAGGGTATACACAAGGTGTTTATATTAACCTTTAAACCTTTAATAGGGTCGCAGTTTAATGTGGGCCCTGTATTTTCTTTTAGGGGACCTGTGAAGCTGGAACCGGCTGATGTATAAACACGCAGCGCATGTAAACATCACCCAGTGTGGCAGCTAATTAAGGACCGACCCTCTCCCTGCTCACCGTCTCTCTCACTAAACATGTCAGGTTACCCATAATGCCACAGTAGCCCTGCACTGTTTTCCCGCAGGTCTGCAGTGTGTGTGATACATGGCCAGAAGAAGAGCAAGGTGACCTTTCTGCCCCTGACTGGCAGAACAGGGTGTCCTGTGTGTATTAGAGATTAACAGTTTGATGCCTTCTTATTGGCATTGAAATATGTTAAAATATAACATTGATTTGATGTGGCAGAACACAAGACATGGAGATATTGCTGGAGTCTTTCCTCAGATCAAGGCTTTTCTCTTGTTAGACATTTACACAGTGTAACATTAATGGCAGGAAAATTGAAAATTGTGAGATAATTAATATGCCGTCGTCAGCGGTAATTAGCTAATAGTGTTGGGGGGGGGGTGGGGTGGTACCACAGCATCATAGCACAGTCACCCCCAGCTCTACCTTAGCCTGGCATGTCACCGCTGGATCCACTGCGAGAGACTGTCAGGGTCCTGCCTGAGATTCAATTGGGGGGGTGTGGGGGGGCGAGGGGGGGGGGGGGGGGAAGGGGGAGTAATGTTGCACCTTTTCAAATCTAGCTGCACTGAGACTGAATCTGTGAAGCTTGCTCAGATAACTTTAGGACCA
>JAOYFF010000135.1:13054376-13082820 GCA_025773925.1 Cryptomyrus ogoouensis
CTGTTGCTGATCAGTCAGGTAGTGTGTGGCTCCCTGTTGCTGATCAGTCAGGTAGTGTGTGACTCCCTGTTGCTGATCAGTCAGGTAGTGTGTCACCATAACTTCAAGACTCCCGATCACAAGACAACAAGTGTAGTGTGAACAGTACAGCAATCAGGCGACTTTAAAAGCTGTGTAGCGTGAGTAAGGCATTAGCAGCCTCTTGACTTTAGGAGCCATTTGACCTTCGTGGCATCCATGGCCTGTCCCAGGATGTCACTCCACCAGGGGACTAAGACAGTAGGTCAGTGAGTCACCAAATCCATCAGTCATTTAATGAATCTGTGAGTTTCAGCTCAGGATGTGGTACCGTGGTCTGATGCAGATGCTGTGACAGATATTTTTAGATGTTTTTATGTCTCTGTGGGATATGCTTTGCAGTATGAGCGTAGCTGACCTGATGTTAACTGTGTCCCAGCCATGGATCCAGGTGTGCAGGGGAAGTTGCCATGGAAGTAAATGACTCCTCCTGCGGAATCGTCTTCAACGCCAAAATTGGTGTTGAACGTTTCTTCACGGATTAGTACACACTTTCGTTTCTGCAAGGTAGTCAAGGCAAATTGCATTAATCTGGCTGCCATCATAGTGCGAAGTGAACCGGGTTCCAGACCCTTTCATACCCAGCCCTCGGAGCCGGTGCTGGTGCCGGAGCTCACATCGGCCCCACCAAAAACCGCCTGGCATTCACACTGCACTTGGTGCCGAAAGGAGAGAACGATGACATCAGTGTGTGCGTGTTGCTGTAGGAGGGGTATCTTGCAAGATGCGATAACACAAGACTTTTTAAATTTACTTCAGCTGCTTACATTATTTAATGAGCTTTATGTATTATTGTTCCTGAGTTCGACCCAAGACAGTTCATCTATATTTTCCGAGCTTCTGGCACTCACCTTTAAATGCGATACGTGCGGCAATCCATTGTTGTAACAGCGTAAATGTGTTACTTATGTGTGTTTGCGCTGATGACAAGAAATTACCGTGCATTTTAAACCGAACTCAACCGAATTTCAACTGAAGTGTGAATTGGCCTATAAAAGTTAAAATGCATAGTGATTTCTTGTCAAATCAGCGCAAAATGCACAGAAAATAAGTACAGGATGCTGAAGGAACTACTGCGTAATATGCATTAATGGACTACTTTGATGGGGAGAATGAAGACAAGAAAAGAACATAATATTTTGGTGAACTGTTATTTTACAGATATACAAATTATCAAGAAATGTGTAAATCTTTCACGTGGAATAAATAAATAAAAGAAGTGATGCTCCTGTCCATCTGCATTCTCTTCACCTGTGTTACAAAAAACAGATTGGCTATACAAAAATGTTTAAAAAAGAAGCAGCCTTAATCACAACACATGTGCGATACACAAAACACAACCAAGTGGTTCACAATATGCTATTTTGTTTTCCGGATCCTTGGAAGGCGTCCAACGTACAACGAACGTAATTATAGTTTATAATCACATTACAAGTAAACGCAACAATAACAATTATCTTACTCGATTCCTCCAAAGCGGTTCCCAGAGTTCAATGCTCCGGTCACCTGGTTTCCAAACACGGAGTCCATAATATTTGTTTTTAGGCCAACCAGCACCGTTTTAATTTAGCTCTCTTTTCACCTAACTGTATTCATTTTCATTTTAAAAAAAATCTTGTTCATGATTTGCTCCATTATTCTGATAAGTATTATTCTTAAACTTTTGTTTTCCGGTTTGACGAATCTAACCCCGCCTCTAGACGTCACGTGCTCCAAACTCTGGCCCAGCGATCTTTTGGGGCTGGAAAATTTGAGCTCCAGCCCAGATATAATTCCCTGCCCTGCTGTTATTTTTGGTGTGAATGCAACACCCGGGCCGGAATTCAGGCTCAGCACGGACACCAGCCCCGGTGTGAAAGGGCTAACAGTGCTCTGTTTCTGCTCTTACTAGGCATCCGTCTGCTCGGAGACACGATCATGAACGCCATGGAGGCCTTGGCCCTCAGCCACAATAACTGCTTCATAGACATCTACATATGCCCTTGGGGGCCCAAGGATAACAGGCAAGCGATGACAGCCCCCAAGCTGTAGACAGAGACGGCTGTGCGGCTCTGTGTGCAGAAAATACAGCCAAGACCGTCTAAGCACTTCCGACATGCAGTCGAGCTTGCTTACATCACTTCCTTTGCACAGTCACATGAGAGATTGCCAATTTGCATCACTTCCTCTATACTTTCATGCTGGTTTCCTTTACTTCCTTCACAAAGTTGAGCCAGCTTGCATCACTTCCTTTACACTGTAATTTTGGCTTGCATCACTTCCTTCACAGAGACGTGCTTGCTAGAATGATGTCTTTCATATGGCCAGGGTCTTTTTCATCACTTCCTGTACTGCCGCTTGGCCAGACTTCAGAACTGTTTCCTGACAGCTGTAGTATGAATGATAACCCAAATATCAGAGAATAAGATTTTTGGTCAAATGTCAGCTCATAGGGCAGAAGCGACAAGGGAAGCATATTTGTATGGGCTTCTGGCAACGGCGGCCTGGTAGGCGATCATTGTGGGGCGGATGACAACATGAATAGCATCTAAAGCATGGCTATCGGGAATGCAAGCCACATCAAGGAGTCAGCCACCTTCACAGAGCGCTGTCCACCCATGATGGTCTGGACTCTGGTCAGCACCAGAGCCTGGCAATGCCTGCCATTGGTGAGCACACCCTGCCGACTGCACTGTGCCATCTTCATGTCTGCCCAAAGCAGGGATTCCCAAACTTTTGATTCCGCATACTGGTGTGCATTGTGCAAAAATTTTTCGGACTGACCAAGGTTATTGGAGGTTGGGGGGGGGGGCAGATGGATCATTTCCATTAATTTCAGAGACTAACAGAACATGCAAACGTGAGGGGTCGTAAACAATTGAAAATATATAGATAATTATTAGAAAGTAACCAACCACTCCACAATACCCCCAGTGGAATACTGACCACGGATCGGTAGCACTCCGCCAGTTGGGGGTTAGGAACATCTATATTAAAGGAGGACTGCAGAACATGTGCCTTGTATGTTGATGGTCCTCGAAGGGAGGCTGGTGATGTGGTCACCATGTCAACCTGGGGCGAAGTGGGCATCAGGTCAACACTGGACATTTTCCCGATGTTTACTCTGATGTTCCTGATGGCCGTGCATTTCTTAGCAGCAGCTCTTTGTATGTGTGACCGTGCCTGATCTTGACGAGGTTTTTGTGCGTGTGCGTGTGTGTGTGTTTTGCTGGTGACGGCTACTGACACGAGCAAACGATGCAATACCTACTTCACCAGAAAGTCCAGCGCCGCTCCCATCGCTGCAGGAGTCCTCGTTTTGGTCCTAGAGACTAAGCGAGCTTTTGTGAATCGCTCACGCCGCCCACACTCCTCCCCTCTTCATAACCAACACCTGTCTTTCTAATACACTCAACAGGTACCTCAGCACACTGCAGACCCTGACAGTGTGTATCTCCAGCCATGTCCAGTACCTGGAGAAGCTTTGTATAGCCAGTCAGTGGTTTTCTCAAGTGTGAACCATCCGATGGACTAGCCTCCTTCCTTTCTGCTTGTCCTACTCCTGTACTAATAAACAGGCCACTCCCTGTGTCATGACCTGCTCGTACGATCCTTCCGTGTGCCGCGCCCCCCTCGTTACCTCATGTGCATTCCTGGTTGTTCAGCTGTCCCGTGTTATTTCTGAGAGATCCTGTGTATTTAAGTCCACGTCTGAGTCCATATCCTCAGGTCTGTCATTAACGTTGTTTGTGGGTGAAGTCTGTGTATCGTCAATAAACCCTGTCTGCTCGCATTTACGGCTCCCATTGCCTGCTTGCCTGCTTTCCTGCAAACGCCGTAACACCCTGGTTCAGAGCTGGGTCTGTACCAGTCCCGGTGAGGGGCTGATGGGCCAGAATATGCAAGCTGGGGTAGCTTAGCCTTTGAACCGATCCAAGGCCCTGGTAAAATCCAGCAGAGAGCTGGTCGTGGAGCGAAGGCCTCGCTAATAAGCCTCTGTGTTGTGAAGGATCCTCTAATTGATTTCTGTGCCAAGGAGCTGATTGGCCTGAATTTTCTTTATTCTGTTATGATACAAAGAGCTGTTTGAAGTAATTTGACCCCGAGAGATGGCGAAATCCTGTTCGAGCTCTGATTCCACAAAGCAAATTTAATTTTGTTTGGTTTATGCAAACCATCCGGGGCGAAGCCGCTGCCGTTTTGCTGGCTGGCTGGCGGGGGGGAGGGTGGGGGCGGAGAGCAGCGCTAATAAGAGAGCCGTACCGCTAACGGAGCGAAATCCATGCATGTTTAATGGGGCCCTCTGATATACTGCGCACATTAGCTCGGAAGTACAAAGTCCACGCTCACTCCGCTCCTTTGAAATGAGAGCTCAAAAGAAAATGGTCTCCATTGCTTCTTTTTGTTTTGTTCGGTTCCTCTCTTGTGTGAATCGTGTTTTGGTTTTTACACAGCGATTAAAGCTATCTCCTTCTTTTGACCACATTGCGCGCCCACATTCCTGGAATTCTCTGGCGTGCTCAATTTGGACGCCCTGAATAGGCCACCAGAGATCCAACAATGCATGGGTCTCTCCCTCCGTGCAACAAAGACTCTCCTCGCGGCTCCCTCTGTCACTCTCGCCCTTTCATTCATTAAATGGACCCCTGGCCTTTTGATTACTCTTTTCGTCAGCCTCAGCCTCCCCTTACAGGAGGAGAATTATCCTCTTCTCTCCTGGTGGAGCTGATTAGTTATCTACACCACATGGTCTACGTTTTGAGTCATGGCTGATCTTCTCAGTGTTTTTGCTATGGATTCTAGGTTGGTTCTTATTGGACAGAATCTCACTTACATGAAATCATAATGTGCCAGTTAATTATAAATCATAAAGCCACAGTGAAAGCTTCCTTAAAGATTTAATTTTTCTGGATATTTTCTTTTTTATGACTAATACATTTTTATTTAATATGTAATCTGACTAGATGTTTGGCTGACAGCTTTCGAGTCATGGCCTGTGAATTTCCTCTGAGCTCACTGCCAGTTTTCAGGAGTGATGTTGTCTCCAGCTGTGATTTGGAAGTGCTGTTGTCTCTGACTCCAGGCATGACTCGGGAGTGCTGTTGTCTCTGACTCCAGCTGTGATTTGGGAGTGCTGTTGTCTCTGACTCCAGGCATGACTCGGGAGTGCTGTTGTCTCTGACTCCAGACGTGACTCGGGAGTGCTGTTGTCTCTGACTCCAGCTGTGATTTGGGAGTGCTGTTGTCTCTGACTCCAGGCATGACTCGGGAGTGCTGTTGTCTCTGACTCCAGACGTGACTCGAGAGTGCTGGTGTCTCTAACTGCAGCTGTGACTCAGGAGTGTTGTTGTCTCTGACTCCAGGCATGACTCAAGAATGCTGTTTTCATCTGATTCCAAGCAGTCTGATCTTGTATGTTCTGCTTTTAGTGCCCTTGTCAATACATGACCCCCCCATTTACCCATCATGCTTTGCTTTGTAGCCCTGACCATACATGGAGAGACATCCAACATCTAATAGCTGCAACTACCAAGATCCCAAACCCTGTGGATCCTGGCTGGTCTACAGATGGTGCTGGATACCATGTTCATGACAGGTACTATACGCACCCCACAGCCCAACCTGGGATTACACTACTTCATACCAGCTTCATAATCCTGCATTGTATGGTCCCACACTCTGAGAGAACCATTAGTTTGCTGGGTCTAGATGGTTAGGTCCTTCCAACTACTTACCCTGGTCTAAGTCGCAGGGTATGCCTTAGATGGGATGACAGGGCATCGCAGGGCACCACAGGGCATCACAGGGCAAGCCTATGCCCCCACCCACATGCATACTCAGCCATACACCATGGGCTATTTACAGATGCCAGTTAGTCTCAATGCATGTCCTCTGGCTGCAGGAGGAAATCTGTGCAACGCGGGGTGAACGTGTAAGCTACACACATGCACACGCACACACACACACGCACACGCACATGTAGGGTATACATATCCTTATGGGGACCGCTCATTCATTTCAATGGGAAAAATGCTAACGCTAACTATGACAACCTTACCCTGCCCTAACCATAACCATAACCATAAGTAACCTAACAAAATACAAGAGTTTTTGCATTTTTAGTTTTTTCATAGCAGTCACCGATTTTCATAAAATAGAGTTTTCCCTTATGGGGCCCAGGAAACCAGTCCCCATAAGGGAAAAAAAACTGAGATTTATCACGTTATGGGGACATTATGTTCCCATAAGGATAGGTAAACCCGCTCGTACACACACACACACACATTTGTATTGATATCTTTTTGGGACTCTCCATTCATTTATATGGGGAAAAAACCCTAATCCCAACAATGACAATGTTGACCCCTACCCATCCCTATAATTAACCAAAGAAAATATATTGGCATTTTTAGTTTTTTGATTGTTGTCACAGATTTTTATAAAATTGAGTTTCCCTTTGTGGAAACTGAAGAAAATGACAGGTTGTTAATCTGTTAAATGTATGTAGAATATACATGACCCACCACACAGAAACATACACACAGCGCATGGGTGAGATTTGAATCCCAAGCTCTGCAGGTGTGAGAGTCCATCATGCTGCCCTACTTGGACTGTCTGTAGTTATACGATCTGATGACGCAGCACACAAGTCCGCAACTCCTCAGCAGCACAGCCAGCTGAGTGAAATCAGGTTACATACAGATGGAAACTCTATGTCTGTGTGTGTTTGGCCAACAGACATGCTGCATGTACCAGAACAGACAGAGCTGAACCCCCAGTAATCTGGTCACTGTTTATGAAGAGGCAGTGGGGGGGGGGGGGTGTTATCAGGATTGAGAGTGGGGGTGTCCCAGGAAATATGTCCACTTTATAAAGTGCTTAAAAGTGTTTACATCCACTGTCTTTTGTTTTGTATCAAATAATTAATTAGAGTGTTATGCTAATTAAAAGTGCATTAGAAACCAATTAAGAATGCAAATGACTACCAGTGTTGTCGCAGTCAGCAGGGAGAAGGGAGGGTGTGTGTGTGTGTGCGTGTGTGTGTGTGTGCACATGCATGTGTGTGTGTGTGCACATGCTCCAACTTGTGCCTGTGAAGACAAACAGACCCTACATGCATTACATGGACATTCCCTCTTGAGTGGGTGGCACTCGGGGTCGTAGTGACAGGCTGGCATGGTGATGGCAGAGTAGCGCGCCACGGCCCGGTACCACCCGCACGCCACAGATGGGGCCACTGGTGCCGGCAGGTTCCGGAGACTCCCCTCCCCATCTTTTTCTTTCAGCTTCAGGTCCTCCGTGAGCCACTGTTCAGGTCGTTATGGTTACCGTTTCTGACGGAGCGATGCCTTCTGATCTGAGCGAATGAGCGTGGAGCGATGGCGGCACCTGGGTGCGAGACCGTGGAGTACCATGTCACTCAGTGCGCTGAGGATGAAGTAAATCTTTATTGTGCTATTGCAGCAGAGGGTGCTGGCTGTGTGACAGGTGCTGCATCTGTGTAGATGGACCGATGCTGTCTACTGAGGTGCCTGTGCACACTGGTAGTAAATAAGACTGCTGTGGTCTTATCACCTTCATGTCATCCTCCTTGCTTCTTAGACTTTCTGTTTCCCCAGGGGGTAGTGACCTGCAGCGGGGGAAGGGGGAGCCTGCGTTGTGGTGGATTCCTGCACAAAAGCCCCCCCCCCCCCCCCCCCCGAACAGCCCAATGAAATGAGGCCGCAGCCGGGCTCTGCTAATGGAGCCGTAATTACAGGTGTGGTTTGACAGCCGAGGGACCACAGATGCAGACAGAGAAGTGGAGAATGTGGCTCCCTCTGTGGGCCGAGTGCCGAACGCTGCCATCAGGTCACCTGGCTGCCCCTGGGCGCCTCATTCCGTGCTCATGTTCGTCTGTTTCCATGACAGTGAGAATGTGGCGCCATGGATACGCTCCATAAACAAACTCCTCCACGGTCCTGTAAGATCTGCCAGGGACCTGAAGTCAAGCTGCCATCGGTCCCGTTCAGAATTATAAATCTGTTAATTCAGTGTTTCCCAATCTGGTCCTTGGGGACCCACAGGCAGTCCATGTTTTTGCTCCCTCTGAGATCACTGCCAAGCAGTTCACATTTTTGCTCCCTCCCAAGGATGTCTGTGGGTCCCTGAGGACTGGATTGGGAAACACTGTATTAATCTGTTAAAGAAAAGGGGATTATCAAGGTCAGTGCTTGGCTCAGCTGGACAGGATGTTGGTCTTGTGATCGAAAGGTTGCCAAATCAATTCCCTGGGTCGGCAGAGTGATTTCACTGCTGGGCCCCTGAGCAAGGCCCTTAACTGGTGGCCCTGCCTTGTCAGTTTTACATCACTTTGGGTAAAAGCATTTACTAAATTAATTTTAAAAACTCAAGTGTGTTGAACTGACACACACGGCAGCTTCCTTAACACCAGTTTCACTCCACTCTGGAGTTGTTTGAAGAAGCTGCAGTTTGAGGTCAGGTGACAGGTTGGATCTGGCTGAAGCCTCGTTTGTGTTTCCAGCAGCTGAATCGTGTGCGTGTGTGTGGTGGGGGGTGGGGGGGGGTGGCCTCCATAGGATTGAAGAACAGATGTGAGGAGGCCAGGGAACCCATAAACGCTATTGGACGGCCAGCCGGCCTATCAGGTTGCAGTCTTCTGGCACATTCTTTTTCTGTTTAACGAAGCTCGGTTGGTACTATGGAAAGTGTCACCAGCCTGATTAGCATGAACAGATGGTGCCCTTGTCACAGCCCTGCCAGCTCCGCTGTCCTGCAAACGGAGCTCCTGGGAAAATGACCTCACCCACAGCTGTTTAGTGCAGCTTGAGTGGCTCTTTAGAGAGACTTTCAGTGGGAATGAATAGAATGTACCACTGTAGGAGGACGGGGGGGAGGAGAGGCCTACCTTGCTGCCAAAGCCTGTCTGGAGCGTGGACCGAAACCTACACGCCGACGCATTTAACAGGCCAGCCGTGCTTCCCGGGTTCTAAACCCAGCCGCCGTGGAGTCTAGGGCTGCTCTAATTGGCCTGAGACAGTCTCTTCCTCCTTTGAATCCAGATGGCGTGAATAACGATGAGGAATGAGCCTTCTGGGGCAGGCGGGTGGTTAGGACATGCGGAGCAAAAGGGCCCCCAGACAATTACAGCAAAGGCAGTGATCTGGAGAGGGGTTAACTGCAGGGGGGGGGGGGGTCAGTACTGCGAGGCAAGGGGATTGTCATTGAGGAGGGGAGGGGTTAGCTGTGCATGTGGGAGGGATTAGTGACGAAGGGGCGGAGTTTATAGGTAATGAGAGGCAAGGGGATTATTCCTGGAAAGGGGAGGGGTTAGCTGTGCATGTGGGAGGGATTAGCGACGAAGGGGCGGAGTTTATAGGTAATGAGAGGCAAGGGGATTATTCCTGGAAAGGGGAGGGGTTAGGTGTGGGTGCGTTACCTCGGCTCTGTACCCAGTGAAGGACCAGCATCCCACACAGAGTGTGTCCCCCGCTGCATGGGATAGGCTCCAGGTTCCCCCCCGCAACCCTGACCAGGATGAGTAATTTCAAGGTAGTTCGATGGACTTTCAATTAGTAATTGTTTCATATTTAGGAAGATTTAAGCAAAATTTTGTTCAACAGCAGTCGTTTTTGTTGCAGCAGTAAACGTGGTGGTCAGTTATCTGGAAATGCCTGGCAGATGGACGTGATTGGTGTACTGTGGGGTCAGAAGGTCAGCACTCAGCTTCATGTAAGTGTAACCTATCAAAGGGATTTCTCACTTTGCTCATTCTCTCCCTCTCAGGTACAGCTTTGGGCTCCTGGACTCCGGCCTCGTGGTGCAACAGGCCCTTGACTTTGAGAGCATCTTCCCTCGATGGAAGTGCTCTCAGAAAGCTCTGATAACATGTGTGTCAGAGCCCAGTGGACGTGAGCAGAGCAGAGCCGTCACTGTGTGAGGGAGACAGAGAGAGGCTGACGGTGACGGCTCCGCCGACTCGAGCTGCCCTGTAGCGATATGCCCCACATCGTTAGAGATCAGCTGGATTTCGAACTCTCCCAGGATCTTGGACCGGTGTGGCATCCAGTGGGACAGATACAGTGGGACAGAAAGCAGCATCAGAATGCTGGTGGGGGGAGGGGCTCTCCCTGCCGTGTCTCCCGCGAATGCCTCCAGCGTGTACCGCCGCCATCTCCCCGTGGAGCCCGTCTCCCTGCCCAGTGCACGCTCGCCGCTGCGGGCACCGTGCCCCTAGGACACCTTACCCGACGGCCTCGGGAACTGGACCCTGATGACGGTGCACTGCTGAAGGGAGGATCCCCGCGGCAGCAAGCCGTTACCTCTCTGGGCTAATTTATTTCAGATGCACAAAGAAAGGACCGAAAAACAGCAGCAACCCTGAATTCAATACATTTTTATTGCCATCACCTCTCACTGGTCACAGCTTCTGAGGGTGATTACCCCCCACCTTTAAGTTACTTAATATGAACTGCTCTGGATAAACACCCTGTAGGGCCCAGTGCAAGAGGGGCCCATAAGGGGGTCTGTCCGGATCTGTGGGACCTTTGACCCACAGCGCCCCCTCCAGGGCATGAGGGGCTTCACAGGGTCGCTAACTCTCATGCATCTGGCGTGACACTCACGCTTTCAGACTCTCACGCTCACACAAGAAATCTTACTGCAAATCTATATTATTACGTTATAATCCTAAAATTAGCTACATCAAAAGCGTTGGAGTAGTTTGCAAACCCTACAAACTATTTACAATGTAACAAATTGTTACGTGCATGTAAATGAGTCTGCAGACGAGTCTCGAAAGTCTCACGCCAACCAGCTGACCAACGTTGGAACCCCTGTCATCAGCCTGACACACAGCATCTTTTCTGCGGCAGCCTGATCACACAGGCGTCCGCATTATTATGACATTCCTGCAAGCTTGTGCGTGAGCCCCACTGTCTTTTACTGTTTTCTGGGGTTTAATACAATTGAAATGATTGAGGGTTAAGTAATAGATGTGATTTATTTAAAATAAAATGGCTTCTTCCATTAATTGAATAGCCTGCATAATAAAACAAGCTGTACTGTCTCCATTCTTTTATTTTAATTCTGAGAAAATCCATCTCATTAAATTTGACTTTTATTTTTATGACGTTAGATGCCATTGAGCTGACAGAAGGATGTTCATCCACACTCTCGCCTTCAGGGAGCATCTCCAAAGGGTGCAGTCTAGCCCTCCACAAGCACCGGTGGGCAGAGCTCTGGAGGTTCCAGAGACCTAGGTGTCTCCTCAAGACCTCCTCCAGAAGGAGAGAATCTCAATAGGATCGATGTAGCGGACAAACCTGTCCCGCACCATTTTCACTGACAACAGCCCCAAAAGGAGATGGGCAACAATACCTATGAACTCTCTGTTAACGGCTCATAATGACCAAAGGTTATCCTGGACGTATTTGATATAACTTAGTAAAAATGAAAGGAGGATGGAAAAAGGTGAAGGGTGACCCTGCAGAAATTAGAGATGGGATCTGTAGACAGTAAGGCAGCCAAGAGTTAAACCAAACGTAGGAGGTTGCAGATTTTTACCAATTGTAAAATTTCCTTTATGACACTCAATGAATCAGAAATGTGTACATTGTAGAACGTGGAGCTCGTCTGAGTGGGTGGGGCTGTCATCAGTCACCTGATGATGTCATGTTAGATTGAGAGCGATTCCAGCTCTTTAAGGTGAACACGTTAGCAGAATTAAATGTCTCCAGCCTTCAGTAAAACAATAAGCGAGGGACCTGATACGAGTGCATAGGATCCTGGGGGCATAAGAAAGGTCAAACACAATTGCTGGCTCGTCAACAGAAAGCCTTTTATAAAAGGCTGCTGAGAAGCGATTTCCTTAGTGGGGTACCAGAGAATGCATCTTTGAGTGCTTTCAGCTCTGGGTGAGGCTGGACCTCGTGTCTGGAGCCGTAAACCTGGTGTGACTCCCAACGCCGGGAGGGTGATGCTAGCTAGGGGCTGCAGGAGACCATGAGCAGAACATCAGAATTCAGAGAGAAGGTGAGCAGGAACAGTCAACAAAAGGAGCGACAGTGTCTCACCTATGGAAGGTTTTCTGCTTCTAATCTCAATGTGACCGCCAGCCGGGAAGGACAAACAGCGGCACCGGGCTTTAATGTCCGCTAACAACAGCGGTAAAAGCAGTGTGAAAATGGTCCAGTTCTAATGAGAGGCCCATCTGAAGTGGTGTTATTCAACTGGGTCGGCCTACTTGTTCCTGACAGATAACGCTACAGTGATTTAAACTAAAAAAAAATGCACAAAATTACAGGCTATTACTCAGACTCACAAAGTCAGGCAATCAGATGCTACAGAAGTCACCGGCGTAGCCGCATATATTAAGGCTTAAGCATCAGCCTTCCCTAAACCATACTCAGGGTGGGGGCTACAGCCATCCCACCCCCACAATATCCCAAGAGTTTTTAGCCTGTCCGCCTCCTAGTGGACATTTTGCCATCATGCAGTGGTTTGTTGTTTCGTGGTCACGCTGGTCAAGACTCACCGCAGCCGAAATACGTGAATGTAAATATTTTACTCTCAGCAGTGCTCTGATTGGTCAGGTGACGTGTGGCATGGGAGGGGGGCGGGGTTCTGTCCTCAAGGGAGAGAGGTTTAGCCCACAAATACGCAAATATAAACTCAAGACTGAATCAGCATGTTTGTCATGCAGGATTTGCGGTTTCTCTATTGATTTGTTTGTGGGGTGTATGGTGTGTGTCTGGGTCTGGCAGTGTGTTTGTGTATGAGCCTCTGAGGATGAGTGTGAGGTGTGAAGGTGACTCACACAAAGTGTCGAATGTCCCGTCCCCTGTATCACTGCCGCTTTCGGTCTCAAACGTATCCTCTCTCACATTAACTGTCCCATTTAGTTGCTTTTATGCAGATTACACAGTCTCCCACATCTAAATACTTCAGTTACTTTCCTAACTTTTGTTTTCTTTGTCACTCTTTGTGTTGGAAGTTTAGTGGACTCCCAATAAGTTTGTTTTAGAAAAAAAAACATCTGTGTTGTCCTTCTGCTCTGTATTCTCCCCACAGAATGTAAACGGCGTGCCTCATCAAACAAACTCATCCAAAGCTTCCCATATGGAAGAAGCTGCTTCTGAGTTCATCAGGAAGATGCAGAGGAGCTCTCTGAGTCAATGCCCAGGGCACAGCGCAAGGTAAAATGGTGTTCTGGGGTGGGGGGGGGAGGGGGGGAGCAGTGATGTTACCAGGATTCCATCTGGGGGTGGCAACAGTAACAGTTGCACAGTCTTAATCATTAATTTTTGGCATTTCTGGATGATTATTTTTTCGAGGAGGGGGGAGTAGCCCTCCTCAGTGCCTCCCCCGTGGTACCGACACTGCCGGTTTCCGCATCCTGTGCCTCTGAGTGAGTGTCCCATGACCCCTCAGTGCCGTCGGGCTGATTTAGCCTTGGGGTCTCTTCTGCTGAATTTGAATAAAGGCAGAGATTCCGCACCGTGGACAACATCAAGGAAGCAGCATCTCAGAGGTTCCTGGGAAAGAAAGGGTGCAAGGATGAGGAGACTGAACCTGGACTGATAGGTATCAAGCTACAATATGTTTGCACACTGTAAGTTGTTATAATCATTAACTCAACAGTAGTTAAAATTCTAGAAGTACAACACAATTTAAAATTAACGTGAACTAAACAGAAATGTTTAGTTAATGGTGGAAGGAAGTAGTTCTATTAATAAATGTTCTTTTGGCTCATAAAAACAAAAATAATGCCTTTAGGTATAAATGTGTACATCAAATGTGTAATAACCGTGATATAAGTAGGTCAGTGCACTTCAATCCATGCATTAGGATGAACAGCTTTCTTTAAAGTTAACCCATAACCTCAGGCACTGATTGTCACTCAAGAACTGTCCCCATCTTAACGACGTCACTCAAGAACTGTCCCCATCTTAACGACGTCACTCAAGAACTGTCCGAATCTTAACGACGTCACTGACCGGCATAACAACATGGCCGACACTGCCTTTGCGGAGACCTGGCAGTCACTGGCCCTGAGGGTGTAAGTGTCACTCGTACCTGACAGGGCAGCTTAGGGTGGCGTCACACCAGTTAAACTCTATTCGGACTTACAGATCAAGCACCATCTTACGGAACTAAAGTGCTTCCGGAAAATCATCTCTATTTTTAAGTATGCGACTTATCGTATGAGGAAATAGACATTACTGTGTCCGCTGCCTGTTACATGACTGTATCAACTTCTTGGAGGGAAAAATTATTTCAGGTACGATTTAAAACTTGGTGGTTTGTGGGATATTTGTGGCTGACTCCCACAGCCCAGTCTTTACTGGGGTCAGTGTGCTGGGACCAGCGGAAACCCCAGTTTGAGCCTGTCCGCTGCAGAGCGCAGGGTGGGGTGACGACGCTCACGGTCGGTTTAATTGATAGTTATAAAAGACAAACCAAACTCAAGTGCCACTGATACTTTATATCCATTACTGCTAACGATGTGTCTCTGCCTCAGGACATGATCCCTCCCACGGTGGTATAGCCTTGACGTTTAATTATCAAATTTACATGCACAGAATGCAAAAACAGGCCAAGGGGATCAGCAGAGGGCCCTGTTCGTAGAATTTAAATATATACAGCTTCATTTCGTAGGCAAAGACGCAGTGTTTCCTTAGAGAAATTAAATAAGAATATTTTTTTTGCATAAAATATATTTCTTCAGTGATATTACAGGTTGCTGGTGTGTTCTTTCCTATTACTAAAGGAGCAAATGGTAGCTCTTCCAACACTCACTGTCGTGCCAGGAGACCAGAGTACTGAGAGCTGAACAGTCTGTGTGATAAAAACGATCATGACCCCCCCTAAGACCACCGAAAACAGTGCTTGAGAGAGACAGGATCACCCCCTACATCCATTAGTAAAAACACACAGACAGTGTTGCACTAGAAATGCTGCAGCAAGGCATAACTCAGCGATCACAGAGCCAGCATTACCCTAGGCTGATAAGCATGCTTATTGAAATCTTGTAGTTCAACAAGCAGAGCATTGTATCAACAAAGCAATGGTTGTGGGTTCAAATCCCGGGGTGCCCACATAAATTGCAACTCTTCCCTCTACTGTAAGTTGCTTTTCAGTAAAAGATAAATGAGTAGAATGCAAATGCCTTCAAAAGCACGAGGACATGTCCGTGAGAATGTCTGACACCATGTGACTAAGTGGACAGTATGCTGAATTCAGTATGCTGCAGTTTGGGCACCTCAACAGACAGCCCCGGGTTTCATCACTGCCCACCCTCCCAGTCGCTTGCACTGTATGGCACTGATAATGTCACAGAGGCACACTCCCAGCCCACAAGGTCGCAGATGACAAGATCTCATCATCATGTTAATTTTCAGCACCTCCTCCTTGGTGACTTTGACAGTCACAGGAGTCACCGCACCATCATTTGCTGAAAGGACATGCTATGACGAAAAATGCCCATTATTTAGTTCACAGTTTACAAATATAGTTATTTTGGCTTTTCTTGGATCAGCAGGGGGACACAAGTTGTTTCAGGTTTTGCATTTGCATTAGCATGCACGTTTCTGTCCCCCAATCTAACAATGAGCATGAAGACGCTGCCAGAACACCGTATTAAAAGCCCATGGTACACGCTACTTCACCCTCTTCAGTTGAGGAAGACTATCTTAGTGGATCTTTGTCACCATCATGTGTCACTGCTCTCACCAGGATGTGTGAGGCTCTTCTGAGGGAGACCAGCAGGGCAGATCACAAAGCTGTGAGCTTCGCAGGATGAAGATGATAATGTACCATGTTAGAGGGTCAGTGTGTGGTGTCCAGCGCTCTCTTTGGTCTGGTCAGACGAGCTGTTCTCCATTATATGAGGATTCTTAGAATTTCACAGCAGGTGATTCCAGGGACTGTTTTATCACAGCAATGTGAACCAGCTTTCTAAAAATGGGTCCTGAAGTAATGGTTAGAGAAATCTTGACGCTTCAGAACACAGTGGCAGGGCAGTTATTGTGCACTGTGGACAGGTCAATAATCTCCACCTGTACCCTGAAGCTTTTCCATGGTAGAGACCAAGACCTGAGGACCACAGTGATGCTCAATGATTTGTTCACACAAATATATTTATTCTGAGTATCCAGTAACGACTGCAAGAAAACTAAGGCGACAATAGGTACACTGACAGAATGTAGAACCAGAAATGTGAGTGTCAGTGGTGAATGACACTAAACACAGAAGCACTTGTCCTGTTTCTTAGATGAAGTCCCACCAAACTCCCTAACGGACAAAGAGGAGCCTATTTTAAGTTCTAATTTGGTCACAGTCCAGAACTAGTTTTGGCAGCGACTGGGTTAAGGACTTCTTTTTCTGCTCACGTGAAAATCCAGCCTGCACCGTAGCCCTACTTCTGAGACCGTTAAACGACGGTGCAAACCTACTAATGCACAATCACTGATTTTACACAGAGAAATGCCTGGATTAAATTTCTATTAACGCCAAAACTATATAATTTTTAGGGAAATAAATATATAGTGGTCCGAAGTGAAGTCTTCTTCAACATGACCGTGCTCTTGCATGTAAATTTCAGAGAAGTTAGCGTCCTCTATGCCCGGCGAGTCAGTAACCTGATTAAAACATCCAAAATTGTCTTTACAGCATGCGACTCATATAATTACGGTTAATTTAACGCTCAGATTCTGCGTCATTAATTTGTATTCATTTAAAAGTAGTCTGGCACTGGCTTTTGAACCAGGGGACGGCGACTTGACTGTAAGTGAATGCAGGTCGCGTGGCGAATTAGCGCAGACCTCGTAGGCCAAATAAGGAGATTCCGATCGTTTATGCGCTATTAAGCCACGTAATTGGTCGGCCCGTAGTTTGCATATTACGCTATTAAACTAATGCGCTTTGCTCCTCTCTTAACACGACTGTTTAAGCCTCTGTGGCGACGTGGTAATGCATCGCATTACCGTCATAATTGCCACAAATGTTCTTTTGATTTAAACGATTTATGGTTAGGCGACTGCAATGTTGGTAAAATATAGTGCGAGATAATCCAGCAACTATTATAACTTTGGGGCTGAGTCTCGTGTGTTATGAGTGTAATATAATACATTTTATTATATTTAATAGAATATATACTAATTGCGTCTTCAGCTGCTTAACTTTTTCATGCTCGGTATGATATGAGGTTACTTAGTTATTTTGTATGATTATTGTATCTCATATTTTTAACAAGTGTATTTTATGCCGTCACACACTTGTGTGAGGCACTAATTTAACATTCAGACGTTTGAAACAGCTTTACCCTGTTCGTTTTTGAAATGATCATTTGGATTTCAAATAGAAAGCAAACGTCAGAATGGAATATAATAAGCAATAATCGATCGTCCAACTGATCATCCATCCATCTCCTATACCCGCTCGTACACACATATGCTGTGCAGGTTAGGGAAAAGGAGGCAGTAAATTTAATGAGTGTCTGGATTCTCAACTTCATAACTACAAGTACCGCCCTAAATATATCTTATATTTATATTAAAGCACATTAGAATGCAGTTTGAATTGAATCGATAATAAAGTTTGTTGTAGACCTAGATTTTGTAGGAATTTCAAGAAGATTATACTGCATAATCTTGAAAATTTGTACTTTAGGTTTGTGTCCATACCTTTTCCCGGTTCTGTTTTATGCTACAATACGTCCGCGCGGCTCCGGGACTCTTGGCTCCAAACCCATCGTGTTTCTGCCGGAACATTTTTCGAGTCCTAAGAGTTTCCTCCTATTACTTGTGTTTCGCCCACATTCCAGAGACACGCTGTCCCGGCGACCTTGTGATTTTTACATTGACCTCGACGTGCGAGGACACGGCTGCGGTGCCCTGCCCCTCACCTCGGGGCTGCCTCGGATTCGCAGACACCGTTACTGGGAGAGGGGTTACCGAAAAGCAGACGGATGGAGCTTGGAAATGGTACACCATGCAGGATGCAAACAAGTGTTTGCAAACACAGCGCAATACTATTGTGTTTGTAAACAAATTGTTTCTTAAATGCATCATTCCATGCTTTTCAAAATCATGTAATTAATTATATACGAGATCATTAATTTATAATAATCTTAAACATTAAATTAATTGAGCTATACCATAAGTAGGGACGTCGGTTAGACGCCGAAATCAGAACGAACTCAATAATTTCCAAAGGAACCAGATGAGATTTTTTTTTTCTAATACCTATTGAGAAGCCTGTCGTCTGCAATGCATTTCCATACCCCATTCTGTCATTTCTTCTGGAAGCATGCACCGTGGAAATACTCCTTTAGATATCTCCGAAAGGGGGGTTCGGCCAGGCCGGCAGCGGCGTTGTTTCGTTTGTCACTCTCTATAGCAACTGCCCGCCACCATTAAAAACGCTTCCATTCAAGTGGCATCATTCCGGATCGCAAGAAAAACGGCACCGTCGTCCGAAAAGGGAGCCGAACAGCGCGCTTCTGCCGTCAGTCTTCGCATCGCTAAAATGAAATAGTGTCGCTTTCCAACTAAAATATATACACGAGGGGCTTATTACCAATACTACACGACTAATGTTTAAATAAGCTAAAGCTTTACTGTATAACTAGTACGGCTTTTATACATATGTATCTGTTTATACATAACCTAACTGCAAAACATGTCATTTAATATTTTTTATCATTTAACGGTCTTAGTAGTAGGAGGGATGATGTGTTTTCGCGTAGCTCGTGAGTACGAGGTCAGTGTTTGGTCTATTATACGTGTTTCAGATAAAGCAGTATTTTGTATAAAAAGCAGAGTTTAATATTATTTAAAAAGCTCAAACAACCAAAAGACCGCATTGGTGTGATGATCTGCGTTTCACGCATCTGACGAAGCGCGAATCTGTGGCACCACTTACAAACACACGGTTTGGCACAAACATTGGCTAAATGTCGTTTTGGCACCATTTGTACCCCGAAATCTATTTTCCATTCACCGAGACCAAATCTATGCGAGAGAAGCCGTGCGCGATCTCCATAGAACCGGCGTAAAGGTTCCATCTGTCTGTGTACAAGTTTGTTTTACACCTCGGTACAGAATACCATCATGCCGTTGACTTTTATGCACTTGGAATCGGATATTTCATGCCTGCTGGAAATAGAGAAAAATCTTTTTTTTAACAGTTTACTAAAATAGCCTAATTTACCTTTTCAAAAAACCCGTGTATATTCTTAGCTTTTAAATAATTGTCCTATTATTAATTTCCATTTCTATTCCAAACTAATAAACTTTTTTTTTTTTTACTTTGTTGCAATCAAGAGGACATTCATGAATTCCCATTTGAGGTTCAAAGCATTTTTTTTCCTTTAAAACATTATTTCATAATTTAAGTGCGTCATATCCATGTTGTGTAATTAACTTTTGGCGTAATCATTGGGAAATAACACAGCAAAGACTTAATCCGTAAATTATTTGAAATGATATATGATTTTTTTTTTATCAAACAAAACAAATATCATCGTTACCTTTAACATTAAGTCACATTTTAAAAGCAAAACCCTTCGATTGACGTACTATTATTAAAAACTTACACTATGCGAGATTTAGACCCCTATGCATTCAAATAGTTATATATATATATATATATATATACACACACACACGCGCGCGCGCGCGCGCGCGTGCACAAATTAAAAACGATCCATTTTTTACGAAATAGTACCTACTTCACAGCTACTATCTATCTGACTTCCAATCAGCCACATAACAAACCACATTATAGTCTTTTGAATTCAGATAAAGAAGGTGACGCAATTGTGAATTTTCTCTCCATTAGGCATCTCTTGCTATCGCGAGGTGGGTAAAGGCTGGGGTTTCGTACCTAAAACTGAAATGTCTGTTTTGGGATGTATTGTGAGCTCTCAAATCCCTGGCATACGAAACGTATTACCACTAGCTGTAATGGTATTTCAAATATAAAATATTTTGTATAAAGCCCCACGTCAGATCAGCTTGCAGCGAACGCTTATCGCGTCACAAGGTAGATGGCAAAAGTGCAAGGTGGCTAATTAAACGTGATATTTTACATCGACTGTTCGCGAAAGTTAATGTGCGCGCCTCCTCTGATCGTTCTCCCTGCTGCTGTCGTGTCGCGCTTCGGCTCTACAGGGAAACTCGCCTGGGGCAGGCAAAGCAGTCCTGTGGGGGATCTCAGGAGGTCCACGCACTGGATGCTCCGAGGGACAACCGCATCCATCAACCACCGCAGCCAATGAAGAGCGCAGTAGGGCGGAGCTCATGTGTTCGGGTCTGCATCCACTTGGCGAGGGTCCTACAGGCAGCCTGTGGCTGAAAGTAACTGTCAAATGCGCGGCTCCTTTAATGAGAGCGATCAGTCTGGGTCCGAGACTCATGGCGACTACAGCGTCTAATCATTACAATATACTCACCTCCAGCGCGTCTATCGCGCATTCTGAGCCGGGGAGCATGCAGCAAGCGACGACGTACAGAGATGGACAGAGCCTGCTGCAAAGTGAATACGCACTGCAGGCTAATAGTCACCCGCTCAGCCATGCACATCAGTGGATAGCCGCACTGTCACACGGCGAAGGAGCCCCGTGGTCCTCCGGCACCATCAGCGATCCAGACGTCAAGCCCGCCGTGCAGAGCGCCAGGGACGAACTGCACAGTTCCAGCAGCCTGCAGCACCAACCGCGGCACCCTCATCTGGTACACCAGCAGCACGGAAACCATCTAAACGCAAGAGGATGGAGAACGACCACATCCTCTCACACGCAGAGCATGGCTACTAATAATAGCCAGAGTCTGATATACGCTCAGTCCGGATTCCCCATCAACGACTTGGTTACCGGCAGCAGACAGCCAATGCACCGGCACACCCTGAGAGACACCGAGGAGGACCACCACAGCCCGCTCATCAGTGACCAGGGCCACCCGGCGCCGCAACACCAGCACGACCACTCGGATGAAGACACACCAACCTCCGACGACTTGGAGCAGTTTGCCAAGCAGTTCAAGCAGCGCAGAATCAAACTGGGCTTCACGCAGGCGGACGTCGGCCTGGCTTTGGGAACCCTTTATGGAAACGTGTTTTCACAGACTACGATCTGCAGGTTCGAGGCCTTGCAGCTCAGTTTTAAGAACATGTGTAAGCTCAAACCTTTGCTAAACAAGTGGTTGGAGGAGGCAGATTCCTCCTCTGGGAGTCCCACCAGCTTGGACAAGATTGCGGCGCAGGGGAGGAAGAGGAAAAAACGAACTTCCATCGAGGTAAGCGTAAAAGGAGCATTGGAGAGTCATTTTTTAAAGTGTCCAAAGCCCGCAGCATCAGAAATAACCGCACTGGCGGACAGTCTTCAGCTAGAAAAAGAAGTGGTGAGAGTTTGGTTTTGTAACCGAAGACAGAAAGAGAAACGTATGACGCCTCCCGGAGGACTGGTACCGGGAGGAGAGGACGTATATGGGGACACGCCGCCTCACCACGTGGTCCAGACATAAGTTCAATGAAACAGCAACGGATCGTCTTGAACTTTGTTGACTATGAAACCGTTTCTTCTCTAATTACTTACTAAGCACCGGGCTGCTGTGGGCGATGCTGTGCACTTATATTTGGCCCGTCAGGCGGACACCGCAGGCGATGCAGTGAGTATCTTAACACGGACGGCAGCCCTGAGAGAGGAAGAACTGTCCTTAAAACGGAGAAGAAACTCTCCGGTACACGCCCAGCACTGTGACACTTCCGTAAAGTGTGCTCCCGCATTTTGGGGGAACCATCTCATTATGGGTTACACTGACAATAACATTACTGGAACCAGAAGACTTTTGTAGAAAATACAGAGAAACACTGAATGGTTTCTATTATTTTTGGATAGTTTCCATGTCCTTGATATGACAGGCGAAGACTAAGAATTGTATTCAGTAATTAAACGCCATCTTTACCTTCTCATCGGGAGCTGAAGGGCTGAGTGTCGACTATGGTGTTGGTTACTTGTCCGTCTCGAGACATAATGAGATTTATCTGAGTCACGCGTATTTATTATTATTATTATTATTATTATTATTATTATTATTATTATTACTACTACTACTACTACATAGTATTTTCATAATAGTTGAATCCATTCATTACATGCTAGACAATGTTCCATTAAAACAGTCCATGTTTATGTACAGACTGGTGCGGAGTTACCAAGGAGAAACAGATGCGCGTTCTCGATTTAAGGCCATCAGAGCGCGCAGTACACAAAGACGCACAGCAGCAGCTTGCGGAAAGGGCACGGAGGGGTTGTCTGGCTACTGAGCCCGGACACTTTTTGCCGTTATTTCACCTCAGACGTCTAACGGAACACCCTGCTCACTTGTAAATACGTCACGGTTCAGTTTCCTTCACAAGGAGTGCTTTCATTTAAGCGATTTCTAAAACAAAACAGGTTTTAACTGTTTAAAATTATTTTTTTATCCAGATGATTTTTGCATAATTTTGTATTGCATTTTAATACATGATGCTTTTATTTAAGGTAATCTAAAGCAGGAACATTGCTCACTATTTGTTGTTTAAAATGTCACACTCATATCTCCATATTTGCCACTGCTGGTGTTTTACCCGAGTTCTTTTATGGAGACTAATTACGTCGTTATTTATGACCTTGTCTCTCGAGTTCATGCTGAGTGGCCGTCATTGTCGCCGACTGTTTAGAAATCATATGAAGATAAAACATGTGGGTGTTTTTTGGGGGTAGGCTACAGCTTAAAAAACGAACATAGAATTTCACACGATTTAAAAAATGAGCAACATAAGCCCCCAAACAACTAGTTTAAAAAAGTTGCGTCTTATTTAAAAAAAGATTTTAATTAGGCCCGAAATTATTTATTATGTTGTATGGCTTATATATAAATAATCCAACATGAATCAATATTGCTTTTCACATTTTTTCACATTCATGTGGAGTAAGCAAGGACACATTTTTCATGCTGTTTTTTCCAGTTCGCTTAGAAGTTAAAAATCAGTCGCTCACAGATGTGATAATGTTGGTTTTTGAAGGTTACACAGATTCAACAGTCATCCTTCATTGTTATTTGTATCTATGTGACTTTAAACACAGTGTTTATTATTCTGTGTGTGTACATGCTGCCCAGAGGAACGTGGTCACACCGTTTAGAAGTCCCCTGCTTTCTGGTACCTTGTTTGGTAAACCAACGAAATGGACTCCGTAACCACTCTATCAGTAGCTTTAATTAATGGACTAATTAACTGGCTGAGAAACTGTGATATGTTTTTCGTTTTTGTTTTCCTGTTTGTCACATTCTGTTTGATTTGGATAAACTTGCGGGGAAATAAAACATACACAAAGGTAATAACAGGCTAATGTTTCGGCAAGAATTTATTCAAACAAACGAACGATTGCGCGTCTGATTTTGCCATTACAATAATGGTTTATTCATCGTTTACATTTGCATTTTCTTCAACAGAAATCCATGCATCTTTAATTTAATAGTTGGTTTACCAGTTGCAAAACTGACCATGTACTGCATAAGCAGTTATGGATGGATGGTCGAACGGATGGATGGATGGATGGAATTGCGAAAATACTTAATACTCATGCTGTAACAACTATACGAATTGAAGGAAACGCAGGAATTGCATGACCAGTGCCCATTTATCGAAATAGACTTACATGTAATTCTATTATGACTAAATTTGTGTATGGAGGAATACTGTATTTCGTTATCAGTGGTATTTTTTAAAGTAACAGCGTACGCGATTTCCCACAATTGTTTCAAATATATTTATATTACCCCCTGAGAATTAGCCGGCGTTGAGTGAGGTGCATGAATGCATGTTAGAGGGACTCCGTGTGTTTTCCGGTTACTTCTGTAGTTTCCTTCGGGATTCATTAAGTTTTTTTTTTCTCTTGCAATGACTCCGCGCAACAGGTCATTCTAATTAGTATTAAAACGGTCATCCTACCCCGCGGCTTTAAGATGACAGATAGACCGCCCTCTACCGAGAGAAACTCCGCGTGTGAAGTGTTTCAGGGTCTCAGGAACAGGAACACGAAGTTAAACAGATTGTTTAAAATACACATCAGGGTCTAATCTGTACTGAAACATACTGGATGGTGTACCAGTTTTGGAAAGGCTTGTATGACAGTAATTTAGAAAAATTAACAATATAAGATTATTCTGTATTTCATTATGCATCTATTACCCTAAACAATATAAATAATTTATTATTCAATATAATATCAAATTGATATGTAATAAAGTCAAATTTGCATATTTCCAAAAGTACAGGTAAAGTTAAACAGTATGTGTCGAGCCCGGATATATTCGGTATAATGTTAAGAAATTTAGATTGTTTTCCATTGTGATACACTTTCAGAAAAACCGCTAGGCCTGCTCTCTTTATTTGTCACGCTCCACTTGACTACCTGAACATCTTTCGTCATTTCCGAGATATTTCAGCTGTGCCCCACTGCCGTAAGTGTGTGGTTATTTCTGTCATATTATTTTGGAAAATCTCTTCATGATAAGATCATGGCCTTTTATCAATGCCGGTGGGTTAAAGAGATAGCAAGGCTGTCTGTCTCAAGTTGTTTTAATTAAAAATAGTGAATTGATATTATCTACACTAACAAAATATAAACACATAACACATTATAGGCTAATATCAGCATTGGGTTTGATACGGTTTCTGCTCAGCCTACCAGATCCGCATATTAAATCCATATGACGCTGATTGCAGGGTTGGTCTAATTTAACTGGCACGTCAGATACCCCCCAGATCCGTCAAATACGCCCCGGTGTGCGTATTTACCATTTGTTTTCCGTAGGCCTACGTAAAATCATTCTAGGTAAAGTCAAGCTTTAAGATCGCTCTCCCCATGTCTTTCAGATATATTTTCTTTCAATCTTTTGTTGATAATAAAAACCCATTAGTGTAATTAGTTATCGATTGGTTGAGCGGGTAAAACGCGTTTTTCGTGTCCCATCGGGACAAGTCTCCTATCGGCAGCTATAAATAAAGCTTTGTGTCTTTAGCGACACCAGAACAGGTCGGTCCCACATAAATATGTCACGATCTCCTGGTCTGAACATAAAAAACCAGCTAATAAATATGACGCACATATTCCGCACGTTACATCACGGTAAATTAGCTTAGATACATGGAGATTTACAATTAGAACAGACCACTTTAACTGCAATTCCAATCGTTTACTGTGGCTGGATTCATGTTTTTTTGCACCGCTAAACGCATTTAAATGAGTTGCGCTAATGGTAACTCCGTTATATTTAGCAGTAGTAGCAATGACAACAACAAATATTTGTGATGTTCACTACAGAAAAATCCGAATTATGCCTCCCCCCACCAAAACTAAACCTCAGTAGAATTTGTCCAACAGAAACTAGATCTATGTTCAAAATAACTGCAAATACCCTACCTTTAGCATACCTTAACTAAATATATCTTAAGCTTTCCAGTTGAATACTTCAGCAAACATTGCTACTAAATGAGTCATACGATAAATAGGACGCAGCCTTGCTCTGCTTGGGCTCACGCTACATTCACTTGATCATGATTCTGTACACGTAGAGAGACCAGATGCGTCTTCAATCCAGTGTGACACCAGATACAAATTTGCTAGAAATATAGTTTACACCAGGCCAGGTATAGAATCACGTAACTCATCGCAATTAAAGACATGAAAAACTATTTATAATCTATGACATTAGTGTATGATTATCAGCAATTACATGTGACAATCGATATTTCTTTGAACATATATATGAAATATTTGAGCACGAACTATGTTTGCCTGACACCGTTCCACCAACCATCTGTTGTTACTGACCTGTAATTCGACAGACGTTAAACAGCCAACAAAAATAACATCTGAAAACGTAAAGTTCTAATGTCAGAAATCCACGGCCTACAGTTGTGGAGGAGAGTGAACAGCTCCCAGCCCAAAACACAGAGGGAGTTCTGAAAAGACACACACACACACACACACACACAGGTTCGTAATTATATCTTTATGGGGACTCTCCATTCATTTCTAGGGACATTTGGTCCCCACAATGTAATATAAAACTAATGCACACACCTGACCTGTCCATTTCATACATCCCACCCTAAAGCCATTCAGATGCACCTGCGCTAACCACAGCCACACCCCCATCACTTAGCCAGGTGCTCTGGTCCAGCTTTCATTTGAAATGCCTGCACAGACCTGGCAGCTCATTAGCCGAGATGACTTATAACCACTATGGGCCAGTAGGAGGCAGACTAACCACGTAGAGCTGGATTCTGTGAATTTGCAGGAAGAAATGGGGCCAGCTGGGGGGGATTCTGGGAGACAGTGGGCTAAGTGAGACAGGTCTCGAACCCAGACCCAGCAGTGCACCGGGACTGTTCACTGGGCCAGCTGCTGTGGCTCCATCCTCACCCTCAAACCACCCTGCATGGCTGAGTTTCCGATACCACTGGACACCCCTGGCATGGCCTAGTTGTGCTCGGCAGCCACATTGGCAGTGGAACGACTGGCATCGACCATTTTCAAGCTTCTGCCATCATGCTCCCGGTATCCATCTGTCCAGGGAACCTGGATTCTCTTTGGAGTAGATGCTTTGGAACCATGTACTACAATGACCTGTGGCTAAAAGGCTCTGTGTCACATGTGACAGGGGTCACATGATCCGGCATCGTCATGGACACCCATTACTTGTCAGCGCATACCGGTGGTATCTCGCGTGACGCTCTCTGCATCACCAAACAGATGGCATACCTGATACCTTAAATCCTCAGGGACATCAGACTGCTGTCATCTTTAATGCCGGCACCTTCTGTATTCCCCGTTTATTTGAAACACCATCAGGTTCACATTCCAGCTGTCCAAAGAAGCGTCTGCAGAAAAATCAGGATCAGTCACGCTAGTGAGCTTTATGTTGGGTTACCAATGAGCTTGGTGTGAACTCTTTATCCCAACCAATGTGATCCACCGCACCAGCAGAAGGCGCAATGCCTAGTTTATAGGAGTTTTTTCAGTCGGGGAAAAGTGTGATATTCTCGGTAGAATTGTCACATCTGTATTGGGCTCTCTCCCTCCAAAAAAAATCCCAGGGCACTGGATAAGTAAGTAGTTCATTTATTTTTCACCTTTTCACCTTTCAAGAACAAATGTCACAAAGTGCTTTGCAGGAAATAAGATAGATAGACGATAGATAGGCAGACAGACAGACACAGACAGATAGATAGATAATGACCCCACACTCAGACCCCAGGCTCTGCCCTCAGTTGGTGTGTGTATACAATATACATATGTGTGAGTCACAAAGGAGAGAAACATGGAATATGGAGAAGAATAATTCCAGTGTACTTCTACACAAGGCAAATAAAGTATCATTTCAAATGGGGTAGACATCTTGAAATACATTAAAATAATGACAGCAACTCACTGTATTACACTCATGGTAATATTACCTAAATGACTGTAGTAAACGCTTTTACTGTTATACATCTAAAATATAAAAATAAAACAGATCTGCTGACCACAACTTCAGTCTGACAAAAATGCTAATAAATAAGATGGGATTTTCTTCTGCTGCTCTCCTCATCTGCCCCAGGTCCAGCGACTCAGTGGCGTTTCAGCACCTGCCAGGCTACCACAGGGGGGCAGTACAACCCCCCGCAGACTTCATTAAACTGTCCTCCAACAGGTCATTAAAACAGCAGCACTGTAAAGAGACACAAAAACACCAGACCGAGGCCCAAAGAATCACTGCAGGTCGTCAGTGGGCAGCCTAACGAGCCTCTCAGGGCCTGGATGGTGCCACACATAGACAGAAAGACAGACAGGCAGACAGACACATACACAGACACACACACACACACACACAAAGGCACACAAACACGGACAGTGGCTCCACAGCCCCGTAACACAGGCAGCCGGACAGCGAAGAGTTTTTTCGGTCAGGGAAGACAAAAGGAGAGGTCTGGAGTTTGGTCAGATTCATTCACAATTCTCACTTTATTAAATCCAGGTGTACAAGAAAAAAAAAAGATCAGTGCTGGGTTCTGCAGAGGTTAGGGTTAGGGTTAGGCTTAGGGTTAGGGGTAAGAGCTCAGTGCTCAGAGACTCAAAACCACTGGGAGATCAAGCAGAATTACAGGCATACAGGACGCTAATCGGTTAATGTGCTTCTTCCAACAGTGTGTGCGTGTAAATGCTCTTAATGTCCAAGACTGGGAGGTGCTGCACACACAGGAAATGCATGCAGCTCATCACCAGTGTTGGGCATTTCAGGTCCAGAAGCTACAAATCCAGACCATGATTTTGTTTCTACCCAGCAGCTGAGTACTC
>JAOYFF010000135.1:13084892-13095129 GCA_025773925.1 Cryptomyrus ogoouensis
TCCTCCCCGAGGAGCTGGTAGAGATAGCTGGGGAGAGGGAGGTCTGGGTATCTCTCCTGAAGCTGCTACCCCCACGACCCGAACCCCGGACAAGCGGTAGGTAATGGATGGATGGATGGAAACTAGGTATCAAAATAAAGCTTGAAAAACAGGAGATTTGCGAAATCCCACAAGCCCATCGGGGAAATTAAAGTGAAGTCCCCGTGCCGACTCAAAAAGCATCAAATTAATGAATAAAATGTAAATGTTAATTTGGTATTAATATAAAATATTCTAGCTTATTAAATGACACCTGGGTCAATTTAAAATTTTTGCCTGCTGGGACCTAATAGGATTCAAGGGTTTTATTTATCACATGCAAGGTATACAATCCGATGTGACCTGCAGTGAAATGCAAGGTGGTCAACTCTGCCATAAGAACATTGACAGCAGTAAGACAAGTACCAATCACCCAGGAAGTGAAGGACGACTCACCCAGGATGTCGAGGTGCTGGAGGGCAGGACAGCCAGCAGCCAGCTCCTCGATGTCCGAATCACAGATGGTTCGATTGGCGGTGAGGAAGAGCTTGCGCAGACGGGGCAACTGCCGGGCCAGGTTCTGGAAGCAGCCGGAGCTGCTCTGCAGAGTGGAGCACCAGCCCAGGTCGAGCTCCTCCAGCAGCCGGCAGCCGGACACCAGGTCCGCCAGGCCGCGCTCAGTCAGGTTCTTACAGCGCCACAGGTCCAGCGAGAGCAGCGAGCGGCAGCGGGTGCTCAGTAGGCTGGCCACCGCGTCGTAGTCCTCGATCTGCGGGCGGCGGGGCCACAGGCGGGATTCAACTTCAGCAGGGCCACATCAGTATGCTCAGAGCTCAGAGGGGGATGGGGACTCACCATTACACAACTCCCCAGGTTAAGGTGTTTCAGCTCAGTGCAGAAAGTGAGGATGTTCAATATGGCCGTTTGCTGCAGTCAGGAAGAACACCCCCCAACCAAACAGCAAAGAGAGGATTAGGACTTGGTTACACACAGGAATCTGCCTGATGGGCTACACAAACATAATATTAGAAAAATGCTTTAAAAATCTTTAGGTTGAGGGATGTGTTGCTGGTCAACCTCCTATCCCAGCCCGCAGCAGCCACATGCCCCTCCAGTTGAGCAGCTATAATCAGTGGGGTACCTCATGGTTCTGTATTAGGACCATTCCTCTTTTGAAACGTTAATTTCCCAGCCTTATGCAGCCTGAAATGACACTCAGCTGCCTCCCTCCACAACACCGCGCCCACCACGTCTCACCTCCACCTTGGTGCGGTACAGCACCAGCCGCCGCAACTGCGTCAGTTTGGCTATGTGCCCGAAGGCTTGGGGCTGCAGCCGGTCACAGGAAGAGAGGTTGAGCTCCTGTAGGCCCGTGCAGGTCTGGGAGATCACCTCCAGACAGGCCTCGGTCAGGAAGTGGCAGCAGGACAGTTCCAGGCAGACCAAGCCCTGCCCACATGCCTTAATGAAGCTAGAGGGGAAGGAGAGGGATTCCCTGCCCATCAGGACTACAGCAGACACCCCCCCCCCCCACACACACACACACAGCTCCACTGAACACCCCCACTAGGCACAGTGCTATGGTACAGACTGTATTAAAGGAACCACAAAAGAGAAACTTGAATTGGTTCACTATGTTTTACAGTGTAAAATACTTATTCACTGCACATTATGTTACATACTGCATATAAAACTGCATTAATACGTGCTCTAATTTTAATCTATAACACAAACTGACCCAATTTCAAACATTCTCTGAATATCATCTCAGTACAAATGAACAATAAGCGTGCATGCATGTGCACACACTAATGCATGTCAACACACGTGTCCCTCAGGGTCCTCTGCAGGGCTGAGCCGTGGTGAGCCCAGGTGTACCTGCAGAAGCCAGTGATGGTGAGGGCCCCGCGGTTCCCCGTCCAGGAGAGGTTGATCCTCTGGACCATGGTGCAGCACCTCTGCAGGTATCCCAGGGAGGCGTCGCTCAGCCAGGCCCAGTAGGGCTGCAGGCTCAGCTGGACGTACTGCAGCGGGTCACAGCAGTGCTGCCTCAGCAACTTGCAGGTCTGGGCCAATCGGCACAGGTCTGGCAGGGTCAGGTGACTCACGATGAGCTGGATCAGCTTTGGCGAGGCACAGTGAGACGGGGCGTCAGACCGGGACAGGACAGGCGGGGAACCAAAGATCCGAGGATCCAAAGCTGGGAAGCGTGCAACACCTACCTCATAGGGAAGCTTATCAAAGTAGCCATTCCCCGTGCCCCGCTTGGTGTCTTCGGCCTGTCTACCATAGCACGCCTCCAGTTCCCTGTCCTCCTCCTCGCCGTCGCTCAGATCGCTCATGTCCAGCATAGGGGTCTTGTATAGCGCCAGGACGGGGCGCTCCTTGACCCCGCGCAGGATGACGGCATCCAGCTCTGTGTAGTAGTCCAGCATGGAGCTGTTGACCTCTAGCCGAATCAGGTTGGTGGCGAAGCTTATCTGCTTGATGCTGGGAGAAAACTGCCGGGCCTGTGGGTTCAGGCTCTTGGTGGGCTCCCCCGCCCACAGCACCTCCCACCTGGGGGAGGGAGAGGTGCGAATCAGCGCTGGCATCATCACTAACACCTCTCACCTCCGTCGTCACCTTTTCCAAAGCCTTCCAGGTTTTGGCAGCTGCAAGTGCTTTCAAGCAATAAAAAACAGAACCACTAGACACAAAAACAGCTTCTTCCCAAAAGCTGCAGTAACTATTAATCAGTGATCTTCATAATGTACTTCATAATTGTTTGCGCCCTTTGCACATCAATTTTTTTCACTGGCACCTTGACATTACATTGTTCTTACCCTACAGTCAGTACATTTACTTACATAAATTCATTTAGATTCTGTTCTTGTATATGCATATAAATATTTTAAAGACTTCTGTTTAGCTGTATTTTGTATTTGTTTTTACTTTATTTTTGGCTGTATAGCAGTGTGTGTCTGCTCTCACGTCTGCACCTTCCGTACCAAGAAAGTTTCTTGCGCCTGCCTGTGTTTGGCGAATAAACCTGATTCCGATTCTGAGACGGCAACACCGAGGAGGCTACCTGACGTCAGCAGGTGGATTCTGGGAAAAGGGGTTGAGAGAGCAGGCCAGGATCTGGACAATGCCCCCTGGGTGGTAGGTTTCCAGCACTTCCAGGGCAGTGGGGTAGACGGGCTCCTCGAAGCCCAGCTCGATGTAATCTTGGCTGTGGAAGGACAGGGGCGTCCTGGGAAACGGCTGCGGCGTGCTGGAGCACTGCTCCCACCAGGGGCCGTACATGCGGAACACGGCGGTCTGGGTGAAGTCCCCGGAGCTGGGGTAGACGTTGGGCAGGCCAGCCAGGTTCCACATAGTGTAGGACATGCTGTTCTCACTGCCATAGTGGGAGCTGAAGTCCAGCACCTCCTTAGCGTACTGTTTCACCTCCACGCTCAGGGGCAGCGTGCGCTGGTTGCATTCCACGGCCCGCCGGCTGGTGAGAACCTCGCCCCGGGTTCCGCTTCTGGACCGGCGCCGCAGACAGATATAGTAAAACATGCCCAGTAGGGTTAGCATACGGAAGGACTGGCCCGGGACCAGGGAAAGGCCAGAAGCAGGACCAGGCAGCACTCTGCACTAATCAGCTCAGGCTACAGGATCAAACGCATGCAGCACCTGCAGGTCAGACAGAGAGAGACAGAGCGTGACAGCAACAAGCTCACGAGCATCAGTCACCGCAATGACCGGCCAGAAGGGGGCAGTCTCCGTAAACCAGCGTGAAGATATGCAACACCACTGTCATTAAGTCGATTTCATCAGGGAATGTGGAGGTGTGACATTAGCTGTCCTGATAAACACAAGAGAGGTGGATATGGAGTAAGAAATGCAAACGTCTCTGTGGGCTGGTGAGAAACACAGACACACACGGATGTAGTTTTCACACCAGGGAAATCACAGACATTAAGTTATTGTTAATATCACCCTAGCAATAAGAATTTGAAGCTCAAGCATTAGGCGTTCATGCACTAGTTATGTGTCCATCATTGACCACGTTGTAACTGCGGGAAAAGTATCTGTTCCAAAAAAAAATAAATAAAATTGATCTCTCTGACATTAACTACACATCATTAGTTTACGCACACTAAGTGCATCAAACAGCCTTCAGCGGATATGCTGTCATCTCCATTAGGGTTTTATCAAATTTTGTTCTGCCGGCAAGGCATGTTTCAGCGAAATCTACAAAAAAAAAAAAAAAACTGGAGAGATTTGCGTCAGGTGTTGCTCACATTTAGATTGTCATCAGCACCTTTATGGGCGAGGAAGACCACCATCACCATCGCGGAATTCAGCCTGCCAGCTATGAACCACCACCTGACTGACAGATTATAAACGGGTAGCCGATACAGAACCGGCCCGAGCGGGTCTTCACCGACAAGACGCGTTTCGGCATCTATTGCAAAGTATAGCACGGGTCCCCTTCTCCTCGCTCATAAAGACGGGCGCAGCCATCGCGTCCAATTTTGCTGAGACGTAAAATTTGGCTGCTGGGCTAAGTAACGGCAGGCGTCCCGCAGGTGCTATATAAATAAACTTGACTTGCTCGCAAAGGTGGACGACGGGGTTATAAACTAACAATTAAGCAGCAGAAGTACTGCAACTAAAGTACTATAACATTTTATTGACATTACTTACGGTATATCCAAATACCAGTGAAAATAATACAGGCGCCTCCGTGACATTTCTAAATCCATGTAGAAAACGCCAGCGATCGAATGGTACCATCATTTCCCGTCCGGACCGTAAACATCCGGCTCCTCGCCCTTGCCCTTGGGGTTTATGGGAAATGTAGTTCCACCGTTATTATTCCAAGTATATTTTAACTGTATCAGCTCAGACTCTTGATCGAATGTATTGTTAATAGTTGGCAACATCAGAATTGGCTTCTGTTAAAATTTAATATAGACTTAAATAAGTCTGTACCATTTTAACAGCATCGAACATCGATAATCAATTATAAGTGTAAGTGTAAAAATAATACCTTATATATAATACTTAACAATAGTCCTTATAACTCTGCTCACCTGCTGGACAGAGTGGTGGTTTACCTGGTTTTCATTTGTATTTCTTTTGTATATATCCCTGCTTTTTCGAAGAGGAAATAATTCAGTCGCAGCTCTGAATGTTTGTGTCGATTTTGGGGGGTTAGTCGTAAAAGTAAAATCCTTGAAAACATCTTTTAGTAACAAAATAAAATATTATACGCAATACATAAATGGGTCTGACTTTGTGCGCAAAGACAAGACTGTCGTTTTTCTTATCAAAGCCCGCCATTAGGACACACCTAATCTCTCACATTGGTTATGGACAACAAACTGTTCCGATAAACCATGACCAGCAGGGAGTTTTGATGTTACTTATACCACTGCCAATTAACAGCAGTTAGAGGTGAGATGTGGCTCTGCAGGTTAGGGCCCATGATTGAGAAATCGTTGGATAGCTGGCAGAGTTGGCAGAGCAGGGACCTGCAGCTACAAGTGGCTGGGGAGTGGGCAGTACCCAGGCAGATCATCTGCCCACCCAACAGAGACAGTTCAAATTTAACCAATTGTTTGATGATTTAATAGAATCACTATATTAGAAAACAACACCCCCCACCCCCACAAATTCAAACACTGGTGCCGATTAGCATATCCAAATTCTGATTCCAGGATGGCATCCTGGATCATAGCACTGCCACCGGGATAGAATGATACCCCACTGAGGTCCTTAGCTCCAGGAACTGGCAGACCCTGCTCTCTGCTCCTTATGTGTACTTGCTTTGCATGATTTTTAGTGCCTGCTAAATTAGTAAATGTAAAATACAGGGGGGGGGGGGCACATGAAAGCAGCCCTCACACATCAGTTCTGTTTGTTGGACCACCCTCTATAGTTCCACCACATGCAGTTACACGAGTAAACAGCAATTTGAGTCCATTTATAAGCGTGAAAAAAATCCATTGTAAGCGTAATCGCAATGGCGGTTGCGAGGAATTTTAGGATACTTGATTACTTATCGAGATTTCTCACCTATAAACAACAGGGCACCTGTGTGGTTCACAGTGGTGATAATTTTCGGGGTGTTTTTTGCAGCTAACACAATGGCTGTGCCAGGTCTGGCCCTCTGGGCTTTACCATTTTGAATTGGCACCTTGGCCTTGTTGTCGTGAAACACCTATTTGCATATGTGTGCCTGCATATGTTTGGCTTTGAGGTTTTGCGTGGCAGCTCTGCTCTAGCTCGTCCTCCCGGTAACCATCACTTTACAAAATGAAAGCCTAATTGTTTTGAAATAGCAAATAGAACATTTGTCAGCTAAAATGCTGAGGAAGTGAGGCCATGTGACATTTGCTTGCCACACAGAGCACGTGCGGTTCCCCGGGGGGTCATCCTCCATATTGTTACAGCTCCGTCACTCCACCATTAACGGAGAGAGTAAAATATGCATGGACCTGCTCTTGGCTGGCATTTGTGTAGATGAAGGATCTGTCCAGCAACATGCACACTGTTGATTTGAGCAGGCTTTGTCTACACAAAGAGAAAGCGGTCTCCACGGAGTCCTGACTGGCCAATCTCTCATTAGCGAGAGGCCTGCACCACAATGGGGCCAGATAATTACCCTGAATCACTCAAACGTTTAGCCCAAAACACACCTTACGTCACCACAACTCTATTTCAATGGTTATTTCATGAAAAATGCCACCTGGCTTTTCTATATAAAACACAAAAGAATAAACGCTTGGTAACTTTTTAAACAAAGAGCGTTAGATTAATCTTATTATCTCATTAAAATCCTATTAAAACTCTATTGAAACTGTGATCGTTTGACTCTTCAGTAAATGTAAAAGACATCACATAGCCTGCAAATGGAAATAAAGTATGCCTCTGCAGAGGAATCAAATACCATTTAATGAAATAAACGTTTACTGTTGTAACTCAAATGAATAATCTTCCATCCATACACCTTCCACATCCTTCACCCCTAAACCTAAACCTAACCCTAACCTTAACCCTAACCCCCCATATTTTGCAAGTCAGGTTTCTAAGACAAATCATCAGAAACTGGATCAAACTATTTAGAGGAGCTAAGGAGGCAGAATGAAACTGAAAAATGCTGTCAATGATACTGCTGAGGTTCACACACACATATTATGGCCATGAATAAGAAAACAGAAAAACACAGGCAGAAAGAATGTGGCTATAAAGACTGTGGATCATTCTTTCAACCCAGTTGACTTTAATATTCTGAGTGCAGTAGGTTGGACCAGGCCCAGCTGGGTGTCATTCATGAGGTTTAGTACTGAAAGCACACACACTCTAATCTGGATATATAATATGGAGGCACACGCACAAGGCTGGTCTTGGGTTGGCGATATGACGCCCAATGTGTACACACACCCTGCCAAATAATTAATCACCAACGCGTGGCTCGTTGGAAGGCTTGACGAATCGTGGAGGCTTCACGTCGACATCACACAGCTTCTCACACCATCCCCTCTCCAGGCTCCCAAATCTGAGAGTGAAGGTGCGGTGGATCTGGAAAACGGACAGTGCACATCAGCAACCAGGCAGCGTCGTCCCAGAGCAGAAGTATAAAGGAATGAAGGCACAGGGGGATGAAAAGCAGTTTCCCACACATTCGCCGCCGTAGCTGCAAAAATACTGCTAAAAAGGCTAGTGTTTGAATCATAAATATATGGGTGTATTGGACAGCTGCTGCCAATACAGGGGTGACTTTAGGAGGTTTTGAAGTGGCTAAGCTGACACACTGATAGATATAATATCATAGTTTTACCCAAACATGAAGACCATTTAAGCACCATTTTTTGACTGCCTGAGACCTTTGCACTGTACTATATATACTATGTTAATATAGTTAATTTGTCAGAATTTTTTTTCTTTTTAGCCTTTATTTATCCAGGTTTGTCCCATGAGATCACAGATCTCTTTTGCAAAGGAGACCTGGCCAAGGTAGCAGCCACACAGTGTCAGTGCAGAGTCTTACATAATATTACAAAAAAACATAATCAGATTATACATTTACATACAGACAACCTAATGAATGAACAACAGAATGAATCTATCTGTCCATTTATGCTCCACCCTGTTCAGCGCCTCACTGGGCCTGGAGCCTCTCGCACGCAGCACAGAGCACCGGGCTGAGGTTCACCCTGGACAGGATGTCTAAGTGGCAGTATAGGATCTTGTAGGCATTATCCAGAGTCATGCAGTAAGAGTGGTGGACTCCCTGTCTGCTGTCGTTCCCTGGGTTCATTCTTCCAAAACTAAGTAAAGTCCTACACCTTCGGTGGATTGCAATAGTAGGTCACGCCATTTTGAGACTGGCCTGTAAGAAGACGAGTGGACTGAACTGCGTAAACCACCAGAATTGGGGTGGTGTTCCATTAATTAGGCCGAAGGAGTAAATGCAACCTGTATTTAAATGTTGGAGACATAGTCTGATGTCCACAGGAGGAACAGCTGAGGTGCTAAAGAGGGCAGGCCTCGGTTTGACAGGCGAGCAGTACCTGTGAATGATGCCCCCCCATTACCTGGATGTAGGTCTCTCTACAGCCACTGTTCCTTGACTGTTTGGCAGTGCAGAGATAGAGCGACGCTTATGCTCTGCATGCAGACCATCATCCATCACTAAGTGCATCTGTCTGTCCCTGTGAAAGCACCACTCTCCTGTCCTTACTGATAAATTATTCCCCAGAAGCTTGGTTCTAAACACCGACCAAGAAACTTTAATGTCCTTCCAACTTTCCGCCCTCTAAATCACTACTAATCAGTCAATACGGTTTTCTAGCAAATGCTAATAATTATTTGACTGTGATTATTGGCAATGAAAAGATATTCCGCTTTACAATGGCTCTCTGAAGGGCTCATCCAGGACTTTGAGGATGTGCCTCTGAACAGGGAGCTTCCACAGTCTATGAAGTCAGACGAAAAATACTAACCATGTTGCGATCTTTGCATGGTCTCACATGAGCATTATATTTGGGGCAATAGTACCCTCTTCTAAAGGCTTCTCCAGATCTCCACGCACCAGCCAAACGTGACCACCAGAGGGCAGAACGTTATCATGCATCTCTGCATGTTGTGCTCTGCTCACCACAGAGAGAGCCCTTCTTCAGGTCTCCCTGTCGGTGGGATGTTTCTGTTTTTAAACACACGGTCTCCATGGAGATGTTACAGACCCAGACAGGAGTGATGCAGCCTGAGCTGTCACTCTGACTGACACGAGGAGCCAATTAAAAGCCAAGTTCACTAATACCATTCTGTGGTAAATCTACAAGTATATTAGGAAACGTCTATTAAAATAACAGGCCGTAGATTGTCATTAAAGCAGGTGCAATGGCAGCTAATTATAAGTTTAATGAAGTGAGACTGTTCACTCCAGTCAGCTCATCAGCCCTCTGCTGGGACTAAGCGACATGCCTGTTCTACAGCCGGCTACTCTTGAGTCTCGTTTGGGCTATACGCTACACTTAATTAGATTAATGAATGTCTCTAGCTCTGGGAGGGAGGGGTGGGGGGTTGTGGGACCACAGATGAGTGAGGGAGTGACAGCCTTAGGCTGCATTTGCCCCCAAGGCTGCAGGAGGGTGCTGGTACTGATGCTGAGAGAGGACTGAATCCGGTACAGCCAGAAAGGATATGGATAGGAGGAACCATGGATGGGGTTTAGACCAGGAACAAGAGGTGGAGGAGAAACAGTGGGGTGGTGTAGAGTCAGGAAGGAGGAGTAAGAGAATGGGGTAGGTGCTGTGAGAGGACAAGCATGTGAGGCAACTGTGATTCCACAGCCCCATGGGGGCATCATGGGCTGCAGTCAGTGTTGGGGAAGTTTGGGTCCAGAAAGTACAAATCCAGACCAAGATTTTGTTTCAACCAGCAAGTTGAGTATAAAGAGTCACAGTCACAGAGTACTGAACTGGCTGGTTGAAACAAAACCTTGGTCAGGATTTTTACTCTCTGGATCTGAACTTTTCACCTCTGTCTGTAACGGATTCCGTTTGTGAGTAGTTTTCGAAAAAGGGGGAAGGTGCTGCAGGCCCTCACTTGGGGGGAGATGGGAGGTGCTGCAGGCCCTCACTTGGGGGGAGATGGGAGGTGCTGCAGGCCCTCACTTGGGGGGGATGGGAGGTGCTGCAGACTCTCACCTGGGGGGGACGGGAGGTGCTTTAGACCC
>JAOYFF010000135.1:13121542-13135971 GCA_025773925.1 Cryptomyrus ogoouensis
GGAGTTGGGGGGGGGGGGGGGGGGGGGGGGGGTCACTCACCCTTTCCTCGATAATGGGAAGAGAGATGTCTATGAAGGCCTCCTTCACGGTGGATATCTAGAGAAACCAGCACACGTTATCGTCACTGATCCCTCCCACTTTCCACCACACTATCCCTGTGCAGCCCCCAGTTACCACAAGAGTCACACCTTAGATACATTAATGGTCCTGAAACAAAAACACCAACCAAACACTCATCGTACTGCTAGAAATGATCAGAAAATCCGCAGTTATACTAACAAACAGCAGAGATACACACATGCTGACACTCTTCACACATGATGGTGTTGGTCAATTCGCCGACGAAGATCCGGTCCACAAAGTTCATCTTCACCCCCTCTTTCCCGTAGGCTGAGAAGGAACGACATCCAGATGTCACCACTCTGACTGCTTTTCTAGCTGTTCAGAATGACTTTGCTCTTACTCCTGGGCCATTTACTGATGGCTTTTAACAGCTTTACAGTCTTCAGCCACCAGATGGCGCCACTGGTACATGCTCAAGTGCGATGGCTGCTGCCGGCCTACCTTTCACTTGCCTCTTGGTCTCCTCGTCTGCCGTCTTTTCCGTGGGGTTGTTAAATGCTTTCAGGATGCCGGCTTTGATGCGCTACAGAACATGACAACAGAAGAAAATGTAATTTACATCATGAAAAGATGCACCTGCTGTGACATCTTCAGCAATCAGCAGTGTTCAGCACAAGTTTACGGACCTGAAATGACAGCAACGGACACATGGGTAACACAGCAAGGACACACTGTACATGTTTCTGTCTGAATTAATAAAAAGTGTAAGTGCGCCACAACAGATCACATGACTCCAATGAGAAGACCTGGACATTGGCCGCCACTCACGAAAAAGCACAAGGCTGACAGAACGCCCTCTCCCCTGCCGGGACCCTGTGCTGTGCTGTGTGTGTGTATATCAACAGAGGGTGCCCTCTCCCCTGCCGGGACCCTGTGCTGTGTGTGTGTATATCAGCAGAGGGTGCCCTCTCCCCTGCCGGGACCCTGTGCTGTGTGTGTGTATACCAGCAGAGGGCGCCCTCTCCCCTGCCGGGACCCTGTGCTGTGTGTGTGTATATCCTGAGAGGGCGCCATCACCCCAGCCGGGACCCCCTGCTGGTAGCTCTTGAACACAAAGCCCCCAAGCAGCTGTGTGGTTCCCAGGCACACAATGGACCGGCTTGGCCCACCATCCCCACCCGCTCTGGCCAGACACGGCGCTCGGTGGCTGGGGACAAAGGGCCTGTGTGTGTTGGGCAGGAACAGGCATCACGCTGCCGCAGACAGGGCAGCACGTGCAGCAGGCCAATGCCACACACACTGGGAGCCGGGGGAGGTGAGGGGGGGTGACTCTCACCTTAGTCTCCTCCATCCTGATGGAGTCCAGCAGGTAGTGAAGCAGCTCCTGACTGTCCTGCTGCTGGTAACCCTTAAAGCGTGGAGCCCTGGAGAGCGAGAGACACACAGACAGGCAGAGTGAGATGCAAATGAATGGGCTGAATCAGAGACAATGGGGGGAGGTGGACACACAGACTGAGGAGGACACACACACACCCCCCGAGAGAGACACTCACAAGCGGAAGGTGGATACACTCTTTCCGACTCCAAGGACCTGAGCACACTGCACCTGGTGGATGTGTTTGTGAGGCACAGTGCGGCTACACATACTCACACTTACACACACACACACGCACTGAAACTGTAGGTAAGTTAAGCATCACAGTGTAATACCTTATTTTTAAACACACAGGGAAGCTTACAGATGTGCACAGACGTGCAGAGAGATGTGCAGAGAGAAGGCCACCTGTTATGTTACATCCACTGTACTTTCCACACACCACCAGCACTCTGTTGGCAGAGAGATTAACGCTAACCTGCGGTTTGGGTCGCAGGTCGCAGGGTTGCACTGAGCACCCAGTCACCTCACCATGAGGAGCGGAAAAGCTTTTTGCCGAACCCTAATCCTCCGGGAGCCTCGACATGCGAGTTGGGAAGATACCACAGTGTGGCATTGGTCACAGGGAGGGGGCAGCGGTCAGCACCACATTAGTAGAACCGATCCAAATGGGCCAGACAGGGGGTCAGCGCAGCGGATGGCAGTCTGGGCCTGGGATGCGCAGTCTGGCTGCAGCCTTACCGTGATCAGCAGCACATGAGTTAGCAGCAGGCATTGGAGAGAATGCAGACTTGGGAGCAGCCACGTGCATGGGTCACGTGACGGTGGGGGAGCAGGTCCGCTCCTGGCTGTGGTTCGAACGCCCAGCCCAGAGCCCACAGGCCTCATCCAGCCAGTAACACATTGTAGGGCAGGTAGCACAAACAGCGACTATACTTCAACAAACTTTGCGCAGCTGTGTGCAGACCAGCTGGGCAGGTGCGTGTGTGCGGTGTGGGTCTGGGGCGGGGGGTGCGGGGGGTGCCACACAGGGCTGGTTTTCTGTAGTGGAGCGGAGGGCCGGCAGGTGCAGCCATGGACATGAGCGCAGAGCAAAACACCAGCCACACGCGCAGACAGACACACACACACAGACACGGGCACACAAAGACGCAGATAAACATGCAGACATACACAGAGGCAGACACGCAAACACACAGAGAGACACACAGGAACAGATACAGACGCAGACGCATGAAGTGACGCAGCGGCGCAGACACACGCAGTGATGCAGACACTCTAGCACATGCAAACAGATGCACAGACACCTAAATGCAGACACACACATATGCACACAGACACCCACACAGAAACCGCTGCAGACACACATAGATGCAGACACAGCAACACAGACACAGATGCAGTAACGCAGACACAGACGCAGACGCAGACACACGCCGACCCACGGGGCCTCCTACTTACTTCTGGCAGAGCTGGTTGAAGAGGCCTTTGGGGGAGACTGGGCCTTTTCCCGGCTCCTTCATGCTGTGGAGGAACTGCAGCAGGGCGGAGGTGAGGGGCTCCGGGCTGGGCAGGGTGACCACCAGGGGGGCCTGACCGGAGGGAGACGACGAGCGAGGTCACATGACGGAGTGACGGCGCGAGGCGAGCGGGATCGGCCACGCCGGGGGCTCGTTACCAGGTTGGCGTCCGGAAGCGGGCAGATCTTCAGCCGGTGCCCTTTCTCCTTCACCTCCAGGATCAGTTCATTGAGGAGGTGCGTCTGGGACAGGTTCTGGGGGGGGGGGAGCACAGTAATGGATCAGGAGTGGGGAGGCTTCCCCATGCTCCCGATGGACGCTTTCGATACGGAGGGCCGCAGAGGCCGGCGACCCTTTCCTGTGATCTGGAACTCTCCCAGTAACAGCTTGGATTTTCCAGCATTAAGCTGCCCCATTAAATCGCTCCAAGCAGCCAGCTGGCATTTCTGTAGGGACACATGTTTACAGCAAGTTTTGAGGGGGGGGCGGGGGTGTGCTCTCAAACTACACAGACACCCCATCTGAGATTGCCCCGCAGAGAGGTCCCATCTATAGGCCCATATTGAAGTTATGAACATACACCCATCCGGGCCAGGAAAGGGCTCGGCTCCAGGCCCACGTTCACCTACCTGCATGACTGCGTTGAAGAAGCAGGTGTTTCCCAGGTTGCTGATGCCCTTAACGGGGATAAGGCTGCTGCTGCTGCCGGCCGCCTTCCCTCGCAGGGACTCCGCAGTCTCCGAGGGCTCCTCTCTCAGCTTGATGACTTTGGACAGAGCCCCTGCTTTAAGGGACGCAACACACACACACACAAAGGATTGGGGCCGCAAGCAGCTGCAGGTTTCAGATTCACCCGGGCGCAAACGGTTCCGGACGTGCGAAGCCAGGACAGCGGCTTGGCCGTGACCCGCGACACAGATCGACACCGTAAATGGAGAAACGGCGGCTTTGGCGCCCCCTGTCTGCCGCTCCCAGATGTTGACGGACCACAGTCCGGAGCAAGGGCCTAGACGGCAGCTGGACACGTTCCCGCCAGCTGAGGACCTCGGCGTGAAGCCCGGCCCCCGACCCTAACGACCACCTCCCACATCTCCCCAATGAAGTAACGAGGGCAGGGAGGGTCGGGGGTCCAAGATTATACACAAGACCCTCCAAACCAGCTGTCCTCAGAGCCTTACGTTTCAACAGGCACGCTCCGCACACAGATAATTCCAGATTTAACGCGTGATGCTCCACCGCGTCTTCCCTACACCATCACCGGTGCCCCTCCAAAAGGAACAGACAAGTGCTTTTCTGGCTCACTGGACCCACAGACCTGGACGGGCGGCAGGCTGGAGTTATTAGTGCTGCTGCACTATTCCCAGCTGCGCCACGAACCGCAGCGACGACAGATGAGGCAGGCAGCTGATGAGGGAGGCGCACGAGTCCCCAAGGGCCACACCGGAGGCATGGAAGAACTTGGACTCCACCCCGGGGGCCACGCGGAGGCCCCACAGTGTGATCGCACCTCCGGAATAAAACCTCAGGGAGGCTGTTGGAGCGGCCCAGCCATTCTGTGCCAGTGACGGTCATTTAGCAGCGACGCTAACGGTGCGTGACGCCTGCTGTCATTAGCAGCTCATTAGCACCCCCCCTCCCCCCACACCAGGAGCATAGCACCGTCTGTGTGGGTCACAGGTAAAGGTAACCAGTCAGACGTTATGATGCCCAAGCAGGCCTCGGGGCAAAGGTTTAAATGGGGAGCTGAAAGTCGTGTCAGGAGGTCCCAGCTGGGAGAGGAGAGACACTCGAAGATCTGGGGCAAGACCCGTCTGGGGTTCGACAAGCTCTGCCTCGACACTCCAGCTGTGCGCAACAGGTGAGGGGGGGGAGGGGTCCGCACGGAGCATCTGGAGACGAGGGGCACTCAAGGTAAACAATGTTCACGCTGCCATCTGCACGGAGCTGTGGGCGGGGGGAGCCTCAGCATATGGAAAAAGCAGATTTTTCTCGTCCCCACGGCGGCGACGGGCCGAGTCGCCCTCGCTGGGCTCCACGCTTGACTCATTCCACCACCTGGCTCTCAGCAGCAGCAAAAGGGGGGGGGGGTTTGGGCACCGCACCCCCATCCAGCCTAAACGCAGCATCAACATGCTGACAGCTTTGGCCACAGGTTCCAGAGCACAGCATGTGCACAAGGGGGATGGGGGGCACACAAAGAGCCCATGTGACCCCGGCCCACACAGCTGTACCCGCCCCAGTATCACCGCTCACATACAAGTCGCTGGCCAGGAATATAAATGGCTATTTTTAAAGCATGAAACTAAATTCAAATACAATCTCTATGGGAAAATGGGCAGCCTCTGTAAAGGCCAGCAGAATTACCTCGTCAGGAATCAACTTAATAATCATAATGAGCATAATTATCATAATTATCAATCATAATGGCGGCAGTGCACTGGTCAGGAAGATGGCTGGATGGGACAGTGCCTTTACCCAAGGCTGGAAATCCACGGGGAAATTTAAGGCATATTACCCAACAAAGACTAATGGCTCCTTAACAACTACGCCACCTGCAGGTCAGCAGCAGCACAGGAATAAAGTTTGTTATCAGACGGCGGGAGCATTAAATGGAGGATAGTTCAGACCAAGGAGAAGCGAAGGAGCAAAGGAGCGACGCTGAGGAAACAGGCAGTCGATGAAGATGCCAAGATGCGTCCGCCGGGTCTGATGGCCAGGTCCCCATCCCACAGAGGCCCCCGTCGCCCCCATGTCACATGGGTCAAATACAGCAGTAAAAACAGCACCCCGAGTGCCCTGCGGGGCGGGGGAGGCCGGAGCTACTGGGGGGGGGGACTGGAACAGTCACAGGAAATCAAGGTTACAGACGTCTGTCAAAAGCCTGAAGTAGTTACCGCTGATGGAGTCACAGCTCCCACCTACTCGAGAGAGCGCAATATCGCAGACCTTACTATCTGGCAGCGAGACAACTCTTTTTTTTTGTTTCCTTTTAAAATTTAATTAACACAATACAATGTGTTTGTTTTGCCTCTGGTACGCAAACAACTCCCTCGATCCTGTCGTGTGTGCCGGTTCCACCAGGGAGAGGCATAATTATAAGGAAGAGAGTGGATGAAAAATCAATACTGCACAATAACTGCCAAAATAGCCGAGCGCCAGCCACTGATGTCTATTCAGGGAAACATTTTAATTTCCTCAACAAAGAATCCCAGCTGTGTGCTGAGCCCATACAAACCTGCACATCTCACTGAGGTCAAGTCTCCCTCCTCCAGGACCCAGGTCCTCCAGCTGAAGGCCTTGTTGACAAGAGCCTGGTTAATAGATTTTCTTTCTTCTCTAAGCTGTTGTTGTATAAAACTATAATGGCTTCTAAATTCTTGCTGGGGCTCTTTTGTTCAGGGGGTACACGGGAAGAGAAGGCAGTACAATCCTTTCCGCGGCGCCGGCCTTCAGCAGAAATGCAATTTCACCAGCTCGCTCCACAAGCCGCCACGCAGCGGCGCCGACAATGGATAACGTCGGCGGGTCATTTAAGGACCGCGGGGGGCGCCATGCCAGGGTCCCCTGCGCACCACTCCATGCCCCGCTACCCTGAAATTGTGACATGCGGGGGTGGCAGTGAGGCGCAGGATGGGGGGAGACAGCAGGACCACTCCTCCGTACACATGGCCGTGAGACATACAGCACGGGGAGGAGAGCGAGCGGAAGGGGAATCGCCCGGCTTCCCGGCTTCATGCAGGAAGCTGTTTGAATACGACCAGGTACAGAGACCAACAGGAAAAGCATGACTGCTGCTTAGCGGTGAGTCCAAACCAGGCTTGGGCCTAATATCATGCCAATGTGTTATACCCCATCCAGCAAATTGTATTGGCAAGTTTTCAAAAGACTGGAAGAGCATTAAAATACCGTGGTACAATGTATGGGTAGTGAAACATTTAATGCCGCCCAAGCAGCATCAAAATAAAAAACTTGAAGATACCATGAGGCAGATCAACACAGCAAAGGTCTGCACGTCATGCAGTTAGTCTAGGGTCCAGTTAACCACGCACTGCATTCTGGGAAGTCTTCCCAGAGGCGCACCACTTCCTCCACAGGGCGTCTGTTCCATAAGGAACGCCTGGGCTAGAATCTGGCTCCCAGCCAACTACGAGGGAGGGGCATCCAAAATTACTCCGTGTGCTGTGACCCCGAGCGAGCCCCCGGGGGCCCGCGCCGCACGCAGCAGACGGGGCACCCTGGGGAGGGGGGGCAGGCATGATAGCGGGTTGGACACGCGCAGCTGCTGCGGCTCCCGCAGCTCCACCGCAGCCGGGGCAGCACACAGAGCTGCTGACGGCACTGATGGGAGCGGCCGGGTGGCAGGAATGCAGCTGGGGCAGATAGAGCGGAACGGGGAAGGGGGAGGAGCCTGCTGGAGGGGTTCCGGAACTGCAGAGACAGGCTGCGGTGTGCGATCACGGGACCGGGGGAGGGCGCCCGCGCTGGACATGCTACATGGGACGCCCACGTGACGTGGCCTGCAAGCATGGGGGATGGGCGCACTAAAGGGTTAGGGTCCCTGTGAGCCACCCACAGCCTCCGGGGACATCAAGGGGACACCTTCTCCTCCAGAGGACAGCTTGGTATGCCTCTAATGTGCCACAGCTGTAGGAGCAGCCTGTACACCCCTGGCCCAGGGCCATGTGCTCCAGTGTCAGCTACACACTGAACCGTGCTTCTTATGACCTGGACCCAAGGAGGTTTAAACTCCAGGTACTGTTCGAAAAGCTCATGTACAGTGATGCATGTTGGGATATCCTGAACTAAGGTATCTACTCAACCTCTCTGTCCAAAAGTAGATACAGTATCATCAAAAGCCAACGTTCAGCATCCATCAGCACCAGCCAGGTGCTCCGTAAGTAGGTACTAATCCCTGAGCATCACAAGAGGTCCGTACTCAGAGCGATCGAATGCCAGCTCCACCACACAGGACACATCATCAGCCACCAGGAGGCACCACAGGATATCAGGAGGATGTGCTGACAAAGCCTGCCCTCTACAGAGGCACAGAGAGGTATAATGAATCGGCTCTTGGTATGGATGGAGCAGGCGTCGGCATACGCTTACCTGAGGCTGCCTTCACAGAGTGCTTCTGCAGGAAGTCCAGTGTTTGGGCCAGGACCTTCTTGTTGCAGTGTGTGGACAGCTCCTCATTACACTCCATACACCTGCAGGACACCATGGAGGCACAGGGCATGTGAAACAGCCTCAGAACGGCCCTGATGAGACGCCGCCACAGCTCGCTTACTTATCCCCGTTAGCTATTAGGGTCCAGCTGGAAACAGTGGCGACCATCTTACTATGGGATGCTTTGGACAAAAGATAAAGAGAATAGGATAATAATCAATTAAGGCGACCATGTGCTGCATCACTTTGTGTGTGTGTATATGTCTGTGTCTGTGTCTGTCTGTATGTGTGTGTGTCTGTATGCGTGTGTGTGTGTGTGTATGCGTGTTTCCAGCCAACACACACCAAAAGCATCCAGTCGGGGTGTCTCTGCCCTCAGGGCTGTCTGACAGAGAGAAGAAGCTACTGGGAGACCCACTAAGTTGGATTGGTCCACAAGAAGATGGCCATCAGGATCAGCGGGGCAGAAAAGGAGATTAACAAGAGGCTCCAAAGTGCAGGGGGATGAGCCTCCATGAAGAGGACAAGGAGACTTCTGATTGGAAGATGACACCATCACCTCATTGGTCAGGCAGAGTGGGGGAGGAGTCAGAGGAACAAATAAATGAACAGAAACTGCTCATTGGTCTGAAGGAAGCAGCGCAGGTGTCCTCTTTGCCCATGTCCACGGCAAACTACGGCCTTCTGAGGAGACCCGCAGTGTCGGTTTGCTATAGTTATTCAAATTCTGCGTGATGAATCTGAAACTGAAATTCTGGAAAAACCTCAAAGAAACCAGAACCGAAAGCAGCCAAACAAAATATCACTAAGCACCCCACAGGCGGTGAGCACTACTAAGGGTCACCTTAGACTAACATGTCACAGTACCGATACAGAACCACGCAAACATAAAAATCATGTTAACCTAACACTGTTTACCCTGTTATATATGGTGTATGTGATATAGGACATACTTTTTAACTGTATATCCCACTTGAGAATATAAGAGAAAGGATTCGGGTTAAATATCCCCTCTTGAGAATTAAACTACGAATCTTCAGCTTACGAGTGCTTGACCTTTACCACTATGCCACCTGCTGGCCCATTACAGAACTGTAGCATTTGAGGCAGCCATGTTACATTTGCGTGAACTCTGGGTCGAGTGGCGGTCCTCACCACGCCTTCCACGTGCTGAGGCTGACGGAGATGCAGTGACATTCTGAACGCAGCGCCACATGGTGCCGGGCCGAGTGCTGAACTTCTGACTGGTTGCAGCCCTGCAGGAGATGACATGGTGCCACCGTATGACCATTTCGTTCCCCCCACTGCGGCCAATGGTGGCAGTCCAACTTGGAGAGGGCCGACTACCTCACCTGGAAGCCACACCTGAGACACAGGAGGACATCGCCAGCGGGCTCGCCCTCAATCACGGTCCTCTCTCTCAGGCAGTCTGTACACACTGACCACAAGTTCTGTGCGACCGCCTTCTTCACTGAACTCAGGTCCACCGCCTTGCTGACATGCTGACACGTCAGTCCTGGGGGAACAACGATCAGTGAGAGGTGAAACCAGCCAGCCGCCCCATGAATAGTGGCATAAATTAGATCATCATGTGGTTATGCCCACTCTGGTTACTCAGTTTCATGATGCAGAGGATGGAAGCTGCTTCCCAGGTGAACCTTCTTCAGAAAAACACTGTCAGGATCCACTCTGCCAGCTCGGAAATTAAGACTGCCTAAATTCACTCTGCGCAAAGTACAGCTCCAAGCGTTATCTTCCCTGATTAACAGTAAATTTCCCCAGCCGTCCCAAATGCATACGGCTTACACCCTTACCGCTGATCTCGTCCGAGGACTCCTCATCGCGAGTTTTTTTCGGCCGGCTGGTCCGCTTCGTCATGTCAGCGGGTTTTAAGGAGAATGGGTCTTTGAGCCTCATGGGTGCCTGCGGAAGGGAAACTAAACCTCATTGCCCGGGAGAGGCTGAAACGCCGCACCCAAAACGGCCGTCCCCGGTAAACTAATGAAAGCATGTTCCACGGCTACTACTGTAACCAAAATTAACTCGCTTCCTCATTTCATATAAAATGTGTACATTACTCAACGGCTCGTAAAGATGTATTTATTTGGATACACATTGTATTAGCATTGTCAATGGAGCCGACATTCCAGCGCGAGAAAAAACAGTTACTAAGAAAACAGTACAGATGTATAGGTATTTCTTTTAAAATGTAGTTTTGTTTTTGCCCATTCTTAATCTGGATAAAAAAATTTTTTAAAAAAACGGAAATATTTATAGCCTAAATGACTGTGTCCAGGAAATCGAACTCTTCTGCTGAAAACCTGGGAGGTTTAGAAACCCTCCCCGTGGCCAAGATTAGCCGGTAACCATTATTAACTTCCTTAAACTTGATATTTTCTGCCTTCAGCTTTACTTAGTGCGTTAAAATTCATGAAGGGCAAAAGGTGCTCCCTAAACGTTATACGACTCTCCACACATCCGACGCATCATGACGTCGGCGCCCAAGTATGAAACTATGAAACACACGCGCTCCTCCCAAAGTTATTTTTGCAGCATCAAAAAAAAAGAAAACAAAGACAAACCGGTCAGCGTGGTACAGTTGGTAAAAGTCTAATAAGTTTTAGCCTGCGCTCTTCCCCCTCAGCTGTCAAAATCCGAAGCGCGCGTTGCTTCGGGCATATTTCAGGCACATGTTACTAATAAACAGTGGGGCGACGCCCCCTTCAGAGAGATGAAGGTTAAGTGACGCTGGTTTTGGGCACTGTGCTAAAGAGGTGCCCGGCGGGCTGACCTGCTCCATGTAAGCCCGGCGACTCACCTTTCCTCTGCCGCACCCCTCCGCAATAGCTTCCTGGCTAAAAGGCCCTACGGTTTTACAAAAGGTAATCTTTCGAGCCACCCGGTCCTTTCCAAGCACAAGTACGGGACGCGCTTTATGAGTGTCGCCGCGAACTTCTTGAACGTACTTGAGGACACTCAGATCCGCATCAAACGTCGGACGGTGATACTGATGCACCGGAAGTCGGCGGGTGACGCATCACGGAAGCTCAGGCAAGTCAAACAGAGCCTACGGCTCTCTGGTGTGTGTGAGCCTTCGCCTCGCGTTTTAATAACAGAAATATGAGTCACGCGGTGCTACAGAAAACAAGAAGCAGTGTTTTATAAAATACAATCAAGCACACATCTTTTTGCCAATTTAAATAGTATTTCATATTTTATATATAGCATAAATATTTTACTTTTTAACATTATTATTTCCGTTATTTATTAGGTTTACTGTACATTTTGCTTTGCATAGTTAATTACGGGCACGATGGAGGAGGTTTAGGGGGGCACTGCATCCCATTCTCTGCTGCTACAGAGTTTTCTCTCATACCAGACACTGCCATCACATGGAGGGTTCCCCGACAGTGTTAGCTTTCCGGTCCTGGTCTTACAACATCCAGCATGCATGGGACTCACTCAGTGCCCTTACGAGGTGCCAGTACGCGCATGCGCCATGTCCAGGGAGAGCCCCACAGCTCGGCGACAGCAAAGCGCCCGGAGGAAGTGTCTATCAGTTTTCTGCACTGACTTGGCTTCGCGTCCTAGGATTCTAAAACACCTCGGAATGTCTCTGAAAGAATGTCTCAAGCTTACGGGACTGATTCACCGTGTCCTGTTAAATGGCAGCCTTACTCCACCAACTTGTTCTAGGACACAGTCGTGCTTATCGAAAGCTCGAACTCACTATGCCTTTTGTAAGTGTTGACAGCTCAACCTTAAACTCTTTTTTTTTCTTTTAAAGTAAATATTGTGCACTTCTCAGTAAAACCGTAAATACGTGTTTTTTACGTTCGAAAAGGCATGCAATTTCCTCGTCAAACGTGTTGTAATTAGTATAACCTCTGCAAGGTAGGGCAAGTTGTAAACTGTCCATTTGGCAGTGTCTGTACACCCGTGGATCACCCTGGGTAATGTCGCCTGCTGGGTTGGAGCCGTGTGTGAACCCACGCTTGCCTGCGTCCCGCCAGGTCCGCGGACCCCCGCTGCCCTGCACGTGTTGCGCGGCTGTAGCTCCGCACCCCAGGCGGACTTTACGGTGTCCCACCAGCAACTAAAGCAGCTGTTGTCTACCCGGACTGGCGTGGTCATCGACGTCCGGGAGCCGTGGGAACTCAGGGAGTACGGATCCATTCCTGGGTCAATTAACGTCCCCCGTGAGTTAAGTTCTCGTCGTTTTTAATTCCGCCGTTGTGTCTTTGCACCTCTGTGACTTGTCTGTTTGTGATTTTCCTGCCGGCGCCCTTGTTCCTCATTCCTTCCTGTACTTGGCTGATTTTTCTGCACCAGTATCGTGTTCCCAGCATGACCGCACACTGTGCCCTTGTTCATTCTTTGACCATGCATCCTGACAGCATTGTGTGATGGCTAACTGGAATAGTGTTTTGTTCCCATGACCTCTGACCCTATAACCACACTCCCTCTGATCGTTTATGCTGAACACAATGTCTCCTCCTTTGACTGCTGTGATCAGAATCTTTATGTGACCTTATACCCTGATTTCAATCATCCAGTGACCTCACAGTTTGTGTTACTATGCACCTTGACCACACTGGCTTTGACGGTAATTTTAGCTTGTTTGTGCACTGCAAGCGTGACCTTGGCCTCCAATTCTGCCTCTATCTGGTGCCATTCTCAGTGGGGCAGGTGAACCAGGCACTCCAGCTGACTCCTGATGATTTCAGGGAGAAGTACGGCTCTGACATGCCGTGCCCAAACGACCAGGTTGTGTTTTCCTGCCTGGCAGGTATCAGGAGTAAGAAGGCTCTGGATACAGCGGTGTCCTTAGGGTACTCCAAGTAAGTCAGAAACGCGCACGTTGTGCTTCAGAGATGCACCAAATCACACAGAAAACCTGGGGACCTCCCTCTGACCAGGGTTATTATCGTTAACGAAAACAAACATTACAGCTATAAGAAAACAACATTTTTGTAAACTAAAATAAGATACAAAATAAAAAACTACAGATAAACGAAAACTATAAATATTGCTTCCAGAACTAACTGAAATGAAAACAAACGTCAATTACCTCGTTACTGTTGTTTAGTACTATTTATCTAAAGTAATGATTTATCTTTAATTACCATTAATAATACCTGGAACATTTGAAAATAATGTGCACCGTGTATTCATGTAGGATTCTCTAAAGATTAGACACATTCAAATTCAGTTTTCTGTCCCTAGAAATGAAATTACGAAAGATACGACTGAAACAAAAATATCTATGCATTGTCTGCTGCTTATCCGGGGTCGGGTCACGAGGGCAGCAGTCTGAGCAGGGATACCCAGACCTCCCTCCCCCCAGCCACCTCCAGCTCCTCTGGGGGAATACCAAGGCGTTCCCAGGCCAGCCGAGAGAGATCATCTCTCTAGCGTGTAATATATAAAAACTAAACAGAAATATATCTTTTAAAAAAACGAATAAAAATTAATAAACCCACACTGAAAACACACTACATCTAAGCTAGATTTGAAAAGAAATAAAATAAAACTAAAATAAAATAAAAACTAAACGAAAAACTGAAAATTATGCTAACATTGCCTGTGACTCCAGTTGATGTTTTTTTTTGTCTGTTTGTTACCAGTTCTCATCTTAGCTTTTACGATTTGTCATAGTGGGGTTATGTGGCAAACTATGTGACACTGTCGCCACCCATCCCCCCCCCCAAATTCGTTCTGTGCAGCGTTCAGCATTATCCCGGCGGATGGGAGGAGTGGGCTGAACGTGAGATGTTACGGACTAAACACTGAAGGCCTTCTCCAAGCCAACCCAGAAGAGTCATCATCTGTTCCTGGAGAGTGAGCAAATGGATCCTTTAGAGGGATGGCTTAAAGCGGACGCAAACTGCCATTACGGGATTGGTTGATAAGGGCTAATCGTCTCGTGTGACGGGTCAGATTGAAATTACCGTTGATTTAAATCCGTATGGGAGGGCACTGATTTCACCATATGGGGAAAAAAAGTTCCAAAAAGTGAAAGGAGACACTTCTTAAAGCGATTCTTCTCACCTGCCTGCTGTACTTATTGATGCATTTGTGTAGTGAAAACAAATGCACATTTAGTAGCTAATGAAGCATACCCTAGTGTTCCCATCCTGTTATACTTTCTGCTGGTAATCTTCAATGTGTAATGAGTTAGCTTCTGTGTACTAAAATTATGATGTACCAGTGTGCCTGCATCATGTTACATCGCCCCCCCCCCCCCCCCCCCCCCCCCCCCCCCCCCCCCCCCCTCCCCCCCCCCCCCCCCCCCCCCCCCCCC
>JAOYFF010000135.1:13136024-13162473 GCA_025773925.1 Cryptomyrus ogoouensis
CCCTAGGAGGGAAACCCCCCCCCCCCCCCCAACAAAAAAATTTAACTGGAAAAAGTAGCAACAGCCACTGCGGCCCAGATGTGATCTGTTTTGTCTGCTTGTTGTATTATCTGAAATAATAAAAATGACATAAGTACTGCAAGCTTGTGTTCTGCCGGCACACCTGATATGCAAATAAACACCAGCACTTGGGTGCCCACAGAGCTGTGACTCACTACGGGTATTTAAATGCCTGTCAAAGGGGTTCCGGCTGGCCGTTCACACTACACTCAGAACGCCAGGTCAAATTCTTGTGTACATCTGGTGAATAAACTGATTCTGATTCGGATCGAGTTAGAAACAAATCCGTTTAGTTGCTGCTTCTCACAGTGCGAGGTTTCATACTTATGCACCATGCAGGTCAGGGGGTTTGCATACCCCAAGCACCCAGTTTATCCAGCATCCGGCCGGGAGGCACTGGGATGGCTGCAGGGGAGGAGCATCTGATGAGGCGAAACGCTGGCTGTCGTTGCCGCCTTTCTACTAAGGATGCAAAATAAACAAAATGTACATATAAAATAATATTAATGCTTATGATTCATATGTAGTACAGCCTTAGGCAGTTACAGGAAATAGTTGAAGCTGTTTGTCTAGGCAGGAAGTGTATATTTGCTCCACAAGAAATAACACATAATATTAGAACATACATAAATTAACAGTAGCATAGTAAATATAACAAAAAATCCTTCTGCTCTCCAAAAAGTCACTGACATCTTGCTGGATGGCTAGATGAACCCGCTTCAGTCCCCAAACCTCTGCTCAGGGGCACCCTGGCCATTCCATGTATTCGTTAAATTTCACTACCAGCTTACTTTATTAATTGAATTAATTAAAAGACTGAATGAGGTATTGACTGGCCAAACATGTTGTGCTAGTGGTCTGGTCAAAAGATGCATGGAAGTATCGGACGGTCGCTGCAAATACTGGGGTGACTTAGGGGAGGTATTGAAACAGCTAAGCTGACACACTATGACAGACAGTATGTCATAGATTTATACCAACATGAAGATCATTTAAACATCAGTTTCTTAGCATCAAACTTTAGCACAATATGGTAACAGTAATTCTGGCAACTGGAAATTACAATTGCATTACATAATGGCATTTGGTCCAATTTTTGATCCGATTTTGGGGGGGTGTCACCCCGGCCCCCACATTAACTCTGACTTACGTCGTGGGTTGGTGCCCATGTGACCGGGTGCAGTTTGGACTCATCCAAGGTGGTTCAAGAAAACAGAGTCATAGGCAGCCGCTTCCTCCATCAGCCATGTGACCCACGATCATGTGACCTAAGCGGTTTAATAAAGCAACTGATTGTTTCTTTCTCATATCCACAAACTGGGGTTTTTTGCTGCTTCCTTCAGATTAAAATGGCCACATACATTCCTCCTCTGTTGTCCTCTTTGGAACCTGCCTGTCATCGTCACAGTGGTCTACTCTGTCAGGACAAAAATCCACCACAGTCAGCACAGCTGGGCCGCTGATTGTGCTGCAGAAACGGCAGCCCTAGCCTGGACGTGCTAGCAAAGAATCGTTAGCTTTACGCACTGCCAGGTCCTCAGGGTCAGCTGACATTTGAAGGTTGGCGGCGTGAACCTTAACCACTGGGCAGTTTCTAGCTACTGAAAAGGAAAAGATCAAGGGCTAAGCGGAGTTCACCTGGGGATTGACAATTTTGTTTTTTAATGAAGATTGGCACTGGGGCTGGAATACTCGGGGCCAGGCTTAAAATACTCAGGGCTGTACCCCCAAGTGATCGGACCCAATGACGGCCATGCTTAATCGTTTGTTCCAAGTGTGGAGAGGAGTCTTCGACAAACATCTCCCTTGACAACAAGGCAGGTACAACAACTGGAAAATGACTGCATATCGTATAATAGCACATTATTCATGAACTATTAATGTTTATCAGTTCTCTCACATACCACCCACACCCAGGTCCATATTAAATTCCTCTGATGCCAAATGACACAGATAAGTGCCACTTGGCATGACCAGACGAGCTATTTACAGGCCTCATAAAGAGGCTCCTTCAACTGTCCACTGGCCGAACCTGATTTTTTTAGTTATGTAAACAGTAGTGTCTTCATTTAGTTCCCCTTTCGGAACATTAACTCTAATCAGAAATCATGAGAGAGTGTCTGTCTGGAGGTTCCTGTGTTTCTGGGCATCATGGAGATGTCCTCTGCTCTCCTGCCTTCCTGCTCTCCACTTTTCTACCGTTCCCCTGTTCTCCTTCCCTCTTCTCCCCTGCTCCAGGGTCTCCTAATCCCATGATGTCCCTCAGCTCCTCCTCCTTTGGGAATGGCGTGCGGATCAGCAGGTTAGGACACCGTGCCTCTGCTCAGATGGTCACTGCTTTGAATCCCAGGGTCATTAAGCTAATGTCACCGTTGGGTCCCTGAGCAAAGCCCTTAACCCCAACTGCTTCAGGGACGCTAAACCCATAGCTCCTAAAACCATCTCTGTGTGCATAGGAGAGAGTTTAATATCGGTGGGCCACACCTTAATATAATTTAAATAAAAAGTGCTATTTATTTAGGGATCAATGAATCCAAATTAAATATTGGGGGGTACATTCAATAAAGTATCACTATTCTTTTTCTCGGCACCCCCCTCCCCTTCCTCCCACTTTGCCCCTGCTCTTCACGTGCCCCCGTCAGATGACTGAGGGAAGGTCAGGCTCTGGTTTGTGTGGAGGTTCGACATTCTGCAGGTGCCGACTCATGAGGCGGGCCGGCTGGGGCAGGGTTATAAGAGCGGGTCGCGCCGTACGGGAGGGCAGCACAGACCCTCAGACGCAAAGAACTCTCCACCCAGAGGAAGCCCGAAGCAGCCCCCCGGAGCCACGATGAGCCACAGCCCAGAGCGGATCTCTTCCTACCGCCGGCACTTTGAGGATACCGGCGCCTCCTATGAGGTGCGCGTATCCAGCCCATCCCCCACCCGCCGGGACACTTGCAGGGACACTCGTCAGCGCTCCCCCAGCTTCACCCGCGCTGCTTCAGCCAGCCTGAGAGCCCAGGCTGTGGGCAAGAGAACCTTCTCTAGCTCCATCAGGCTCCGCCCAGTCAGGTAGGCTCCGCCCTCACAGCCAGTTCGCAGCACCCCGGTAAAAGAAGGCACCTGTTTTCTTGCCTCCGTAATGAGGGGTGCAAGGTAGGCCTATCTAGGAACCCGAAGGTTGTCCGTGAACGTCGCAGGAGTCTTAATTCTCCTGACCGGCGAGGCTTTAATGATTGTTAGGTAGGTAAAAAAATAAATAGATAATAATAATGGTGAATAAATAATACATGTTTTTAAATCCATTTATCAATATGCTAATAACTATTTGAATTTAAACTATTAAACGGACTATCCAAATTTAACAAATGAAATGAATAAACGAACATCTACCATTCGGTACATCCAGATCCTATAGCACCAGGAAAGAAAAGAAGATTAGTAAAATCTAAATACAACGAAACACTACCGATATCTCCGGAACAACATCGGATGGCATGAGGTTTTACGGGGCCAACAAATCTAAAATCCACGGCATCTGAATGTCTTTAGGAAAAATATTACCACTCATCCTAAAAAATAACTCTAAAAAGATAAACCAGTAAGCCTGCATAACAAAGGTATACATTACACAAATAAAAGTAAGAGGAGAATTAATTTGGAATCTGAGTTACTCTGTTTTTTATATTATCAATTTTAATTTCATTAAGTGGAAACCACATTATTTGTATTATACATTAAACGATGTTAGGAGTTTCAATTCTTGGTTTCATTTGTAACAAATCACAGTTGTTCTGGTTTATTACTTAAGTCACATTGGCTTTGTAATGTGATTATTTCAATTATTTAGACATTTTCCCTATCTTGTTCATGTAGAATCGGTAAAATAGGTATAGGCTAGGCGTAATAACATATCCAAAGTTTGAGGGAAAGGATTGATCTCACTAAACTGAAAGCTCTGCTTTAGGCGACCAATTGCAATAAAATTTTATGTAGATAAACGGACACAATCGAGACCAAACGACAACTCCGTTATTTGATATTTGTGGGACCGTCCGCTTCTCCAACACGAGCATTTAATGCAAATTTAGGTTTCACTTGGTGATAATATTTCTTTGCAATAAATTGTAATTATGACTACGATTATCACGTAGACTAAGATACGTAACTTTAAATAGGCTAATCTTAACTAAATACAGCGACGTAAAGTCAGAACTGCAGGTCATTTATTTCTTAAAGAGACGGTGGCGTAGATACAATATGCACTATAACTACATTTTTTGAATCCCAGGTTTTATTTTACCTGTTACAACACGTAAAGCGTAACACGTAGTGCCGTTGCAGCTCAGGCATGGGCGCGATCTGCATGGGGGTCGGAACCGCGCCGGCCCTGGACCTGGAGGTGGCTGCCGCCGAAAACCAGCAGTTCCTCAGCACACGCAGCAGTGAGCGCCAGGAGATGGTCGTGCTCAATGACAGACTGGCTCTCTACATAGAGAAGGCAAGGCTGCACTAAACATCGGTCTGGTGGACTGAACAGCCCAAAAACAAATAAGCAAAACACCGTGTTTGGGTCCTGGGTACACTTGGTTTACATTTATGCTTTAAATGTGCTCGAAATTGTTTGAAAGCCGGTTTAATTACCTATTTCCATCTTAAGGCTTTAATAGATATTGTTAATTAAGGCCTTTCCACAAAACCTGTTTGATCCTGACTCCCCAGAGGTACAAAATGGCATTACCCAGGTACACCATCTGAAGATGACTCACGCTTACATTACACAAAGTCCTCACTATCCTGGGTTTCCGTTTCTTTAAAAAAAAGGTTCGGTCCCTGGAGCAGCAGAACCGTCTGCTGGAGACAGAGATTGAAAGTCTACAGAACCGGGTCGTGAAGCCAACCGGACTGCGTAGGCTGTATGAGGAGCAGCTGAAGGAGATGCAGAGAACGGCAGATCAGATGAAAATGCATCGAGTAAGACATTTGGACAGCTGGGGACAGCACTATCGATTTCAGCTCTTTCTTCACTGACACTGAAATTCACAGGACAACATTTCTACTCATTACGATGAATGTCAGCTGGTGGAGAAATTAGGCCTACTTGTTGCGTGCATACGAGTGACTGAACATATATATAGTCAGTAATCCTAATTTATAAATACACTTATTTATAAGACAACCCATATAGAAGTATAGACCATCCATCCGTCCATCTCCACTCTCAAAGAAAAAAGGGTAAAAATTTGTACTTTTGCTTGTCACTGGGGCTGTACCCTCAAGGGGCTGCCAATTGTACCCTTAGCTGAATGTAATTGTAGCTTTTAAGGTACAGAAATGAACTCTGAGGAACATTCATTGATGGTACATTAATTTCCATTTCTGTACCTTAAAAGGTACAATTACAAGGGTACAGTGACAAGCAAAGGTACAAATTTTTTTTCTGAGAGTGCAGACTGCTTCTCTCACGGTGAAAATTTGCCACGTGAACCTCAATAGGTGATTTAATGGTTTGCCGGTGGCTGCCTAGGGACAGTGACACCAACTCCAGCTCTTAACTTGTTCTTTTGTGTCTTCAGGACATGGCCATTGTCCAGAAAGAGACTGTGGCCGGAGAGCTTCAGGCCCTAAAACTGAAATACGAGGAAGTGGTGGAGCTGAGAAAGAAGGCTGAGCTGGAAATCGAAGCTTTCCGCCCGGTAAAGAGTAAACGCGACCAGATAGCGCTAAACTCCTGTGGTACAAACGCTTCTGTAACTTATCGCCTTGTGACCACCAGGATGTCGACGCGGCCACCTCCTCCCGCATTGCCCTGGAGAAACAGCTGGAAAACCTGGAGGTCGAACTTGAATTTCTGCAGAGGGTTCACAAGGAGGTGAATGGGCGTCGAGTTTTATGGTTTTATTAAGGAGTGTTATTACTGCAGAGGTACACGATGCACGTTTGTTTACGTTCAGGAAATCGAGGAGCTGATGAAACAGATATATGGCATTAGCGCCGTAGTGGGGGTCGGATTCACCCTTCCGGACCTCACCGCTGCACTCAAGCAAATTCAACAGCAGTATGATGATATGGCAGCCAAGAGCTTGCAGGTGAATAAAATCACATTACAGCCAAAAATCGCCTGATTGCCCGCAGACCAGATCTCAAAATTCACTATAATGGATTGTAAATATCTTTGTATCATAAATGTGGCTGATCTACCTCTTGTTTGAAAATGTCCTAATATGGCGTCTAAAACGTCCCTCCGCCGAATGCCTCATACTCGACTCCCATTCCTAAGCTGTGTATATAATTTTTCCTTTTTTAGGAAATGGACACCTGGTACAAAACAAAATTTGATGACCTAAGCCAAGCATCCACGAGGCATGTGGACACCGTGCGGAACACCAGGCAGGAAATAGCAGGAGCAAAGAAAGATGTATGTTAATTTAACGTGAATCTTTATTATTTTATAACTATTATGATTTTTACCACTGAAGCCTTCCAAAGAGTGCCCACTAAATGACAGGAACTTAAGCAAATGCTGAAAAATTCTGAGTATAAGACTACAGCAGGCTAATGAACCATAGCTGTGCTAAGGAGCACTATTTATTGAGTCTAAACACGTTTTAACCCCCAGTTGGGCTGTTTCTGCAGATTCAGAGCAAAGACCGCGACTTGGAGACCCTGAAGTCCAAGCGAGATGCTCTGGAGGCGCAGATCCGGGAGGCGCAGGAGAGACACCGGAAGGAGCTGGAGGAGCTGCAGGTGACAGGATGCCATCACAGCGATCCACAAAGTCGTGCTGGTTTAGCAGGATTCCTTAAGCAGCGATGCATTTTTGTTCATGAGCGGTTTATCTGCTTTCTACAAAGATAAGGTTTTTTCGCAACAAATCAAACTGCTGCTCCTGGTCATTTAACAGGCAAGAATTGAGAGTCTGCAAATGGAGCTGAAATCAACTAAGGAGAAGATAGCATTACACCTCCGTGAATACCAGGATCTGCTCAACATGAAAATGGCTCTTGAGATTGAAATCACCACCTACAGGTGCATTTCCAGAGATAGATATCGCTTTAAAGGGACCATATTACGCTTCTCTGGTTTTCCTCTTTCCTTGAGTGTCTTATATAGCTTTTTGTGTGTGTGAACAGTCTGCAAAGGCCCCAAGAACATGGCAAAGGGAGCGACTGCTGAACCTGCGGCGTTTCTTTGCAGGAAGCTGATCGAAGGGGAGGACTCCCGGCTGAGCGGAATGGTGCAGGGCATGTCCCTGGTCAGCAGGGACCTCGGTTCCATGGGAAGAGGGCTGGGCTATCAGGAAGCCGGCACATCTTACTCCAAAGAGCAGGCGGTGGAGATGACTGAGAGAAAGACCATGCTCATCAGGTAAAGTCAGCCTTTTTAATGCAGGGAGGACCATGATGGGATGAGGCAGACTCTGTTATTACGATGTCATTTCACTGCCAAGGTCTGACTCAAAGGTTTTATGTGAAAATTCACTGAAACTGAAAGCTGATTGGCTGCCAGACTGCCCCTTCCCCTGTGTATCATTGGTTAATGATAAGCTTGGTCCCTCTGTATGAACCATATAAAATCCTGAATTGCCCCAGCAAAGTAGGCATTTTACAACTGGCTCTATCTCCACTCAGAACAGTTAAGACAGAAGATGACTCGATCCAGAGCGACATGCAGGAGCGGACCATCACCATTTCCGGGGCGGCTGACGACAGCGAGGAGGAGTAGGGCTGCCATGCGTTCACGGCCGCCCGTCGGCTCGCTCCTGAGCTCACCGCTGACACCCCAACCCCAACCCTCAGCACAGACCCAGCAGGACTCTTGTGCCAAGCAGCTACTGTCTACTCATAGACCCTGTACCGCTTTTCTCAGATTAACAGGCACATGTCTTACGCTTAACTTCCTGAAACAAATAAAGTTTTGAGCAGATTGCATGTATGCCGGTCTTCATCTCCTCTTTTCCCAGGAATGTGCTGGTTTACACCCCTTAGATCTCTTTTGATATATAAGCCATGTAAAATCATCACTGCTCCCCTGCTTCAGTATCTACACAGGAATGACACGCTTCATCATAAGTATATCATTCTAAACAATACACATATACAGCGCTGTGCAAAAGTTGTAGCCAGTCAAAGAAAATGCTCAGAACAATTTATCTGCATAGTAAATGTATATTTCTTCCGGACAAAAAACACATTTACATTAGAACATATTTGCAAGTTAACAGTAACACAATAAAATAACGAGAATTAGTTCTGTTCCCCAATTACGTTTTGAAAAGCTGACACACTCAGCTAACCTGACACACTTTAACAGATAGAAAATCATAATTTTACACTAACAGAAATATTATTTAAGAATCACTTTCTTTGACTGCCTAAGATTTTGCACAGTACATTACATAACTATTACAGCCATCCTCTTAGATGAGTACAAGAAATACATTCTGTCGCATGATTGTATTAATTTCCTTTCATTTTTGGACCATATACTGTCATCCTCATATACATAAATGGAAATGACTCTGACTCCTTATTGCCAAAGCCCACATGAGACTGACTGTAGTGATTCTCCACTGCACACAATGATTCTTCTGCTCATCGCCTCTAACATGGAGACAGTTCAGTGTGCAAACGGTCCTTGCAGCAGTACTCAGTCACATCATGGAGGACGCCGAGGCCCCAGTCTCTGTGCTGCACGTGCTGTTGGTCCATTTGGGCCTGAGGTACTGGAGGGTGAGGTGCGAGAAACACCTGAGGCCCCCAGCTGGGGGCGCTTTGCTGTCTCAGGCGCCCAGAATCGACGTGAAGCTGCTGTTCCGTGTCCCCGTTCCATCCCCGATCTCACCTCTCCGTCTGCTGCTCCTGGGGGCCGAGTGGATTTCCCGCCAAATGCCAGCCGGTGTCGGTGCCCCGGTGGGGCGGCCCAGGATAGGGGGAGGTCCCCATAGGCTGGAGAGCACCCCCCATCCCCATCCTGCATCACCTGCACTAATCTGCACTGGATCATCCGCTCAAGCAAAAAGCGCTCCGTCAGCAGTGGCTCCATGCCGCCGGATGGTAACCGCGGCAACAGGCCGTGGAGGCGTCCCCAGGAAGCTGCCATGCCGGGTGAGCGGGGTCCTGGGAGGATGGGGCTGAGGAGGCCTGGGGAGCAGGCCGCAGGTGTGCCAAGCACGACACACCTCCCTGTGCCGCCACAGGCACCTGACCCACAGCACGCACACATACCCTGGCACAAAGTTCTCCTTTACTACACAAAATACATAGGTTGAGGTTCTTGTTTGCTTGTTTTTTTGAATGCATCTGGCAGTTCAAGTGACTGAACTTTTTCTTGCTAAGTAGCCATACTGTTCACTGCCAGTTCGATGTGATGAGCAGTAGGCTAACCTGCAGTGACAGTGAGCAGGGAAGTGGCCGGTACAGGGGGGGCCCTGCGGTTAGCAGCTGCCTCGAAGGTTCCAGCAGGTTATGGAGGGGGAGGGCTGGACCCCATCTTCAGTGACCCTGCACGCAATAGGAGGCTGGAAGGAGAAACAGGACTAAGGCTGGAATGGCCATCTGGAATACTGGACAGGGACCAGTGGGTGTTTGGGCAGGGAAACCCCCCCCCCCCCCACTGCCTCATCAGCAAAATCTGTGGGGGACCCCAAAGTCCAATTTTTGATCCCAGTCCAGCCCTGCACTGTCATGGGATAAAGTACCAATTTGTACCTTTGAGGGTACAGTTACCTGTCACTACGGCTGTACCCTCAAGAGTCTGTCTGTCAATGGTACCCTTTGGCTGTAGGTAAATGTACTTTTTAGTCTAGTTTAAGGTACAAAAATGAACCACTGGAGGCACATTAATGTTATTGAGAACAAAACTATACCAGGATGGTACCCTTTTCTCTGACAGCGTGTACAGGACAGAGAGCAGACATGAATCGGTGGCAGTAATTCCAAAGAAGTTACAATATTACCCATTTTCTTTATAATTTTGCTTTCTAATAACATAAATGTTATTAGAAAGAGTAAAATTATTGAAATGATTTTTTTTTTTTATGACTCCTAATATTTTTCTGTTTTGTTATGTTTTCCATTATCTGCTATTTGTTCCCAATATCCTTCTTATACATTCCAACAGAAAATTCAGTCAGACGGCTCTCTAATGCTTAGTGAAAGACAATGAGTACATGTAAGGCATAGGCGCCCGGTTAGTTAGACCGCGTTAGGCGTCACCTGATGACAGGCCGACAGTTTACATGTAAATGCGGTCTCGTGCGTTTGTGCCGCGTGTGGAAACAAAAAGAAAGACATTAATGATCTAGGCCGTGTTTGTTTGGGTAACGTGTGTGTGTCGCCTGGAGAGAATCCTTTATGTATAACAGTCCCAAGCGAGACATGCAAACTGGGCGGCCATGCAGGTATTACAAGAAGCCTGCCTCACATACAAGCGCCACTTAATATTTTCCTTTAGATATGAGTAGGCTAATTCTTCTGATGAAATAGCTTAAATATAGCGAATTAATTAGGAATGCCTAGATGATTTTTATTACTGAATACCACTGGACTACTGTACCGAGGCAAACTGCGATGGTAAGAATTAGTCAACTTAAACGGAATGATTTCACCAAATCCCGTTGAGTTACCGGTAGAGATGCGCTCTCATGTCTTAGGGAAATGCTGGACTATATTTTCAATGTCGCATAAAGGGTGAATACTGTTAAAATGAGACACTTTCTGAAAATTTGCTTGTATCATCTCAGTGTCCCAACTTGATACCATACCAAATACATCAATCCCCGTGAGCATTACATAGAAGTAAAAATAAAGTATTACTAAATACATACATTAAAAGCAAAGTTTAAGCGTCCCATTCTCTCAGGGGTCCCATTTTAACAATACTTACTCCCCATATTTAACAATTTTTATTGATGGGATTATTGCATCGTATTTCGGATTTAATTCTGTCATATAAGCTATTGAAGAGAATAAAACATTTTCTTTATTAGAACGCAAATAAACAAACAAACAGACAGACAAATAGGAATCGAAGAAATCTGTACAGTATCATCACAAAATCGCCCAAATGAATCAGAAACGGAAAGAAGGTTAGTTCACCGAGAGCAGATAAGAGGAGGTTCTAGTTGATAGTCGCCGAATTTATTGGTCATCATTTCTAAAAGCTCATTCCATCCGAAACTTACTAAAACTGGATCACTAATCCTAGAGCTGACAGTACGTTTCTCTAATGAGAAGGCACCGGTGATGAGTACTGATTAATATCTTTGCTTTGCAGTTATTTCAATTTGCTGCTGACCTTCAAGAACGTCGTGTCTTTCCATGTCCTAGAATAGGATTAAGATTTAATGATATTATATGCTGCACGGACCGTAAGTTATCAATTTAATTAGAGGAGCCGAGAGCCAGGCGGCCTTTTCCCCCAGAAACCGGGAGCTATCCAGGGTCCTGTCCGCATCAGTGTGCGCAACCCAGCCTGACGTTCATCTTCTTCGTTATACACATGTGACCAAGTACCAGTAAAATCACAAATAGAAAGATGGATTTTCTGCTACTTTATAAATTACTAAATAAAACATTACTAACCGAACATGAAAAAAAGGACATGGAACTCAGATGGAGATGTTTGTGTGTCTGATAAATCACATTTTGAGATACATCCCTGTACAACAAAAATATTAAATTCACATAATTATGATGAACCAAATTAAACAGAAAACAAATGCCGAAAAACCTGCAAGGATCGAACAAAATCGAATAAACCAGATGACATTAAATAAAACAGGTTAGTTTTAAAGGTAATGAAAATATATTTTGGTCGTAAACATGTTCACGATATATATGCTTATATAACAAAAAATAAGAACTAAGTATCGAAACAATGCAGCAAGTATATACAGCAAATTCAGTTCAGAAAGAAGCATTTATTTTGCTGTAAACGCACCGCGCTTATTCGGTAGGAATAGAAATGCTTTAAAATATTTGACTTGGTAATAGCTTCAAACTGTATGCCGTTATAGAAATATGATTTTCTTAAATAATGACATTGTTACGTTAGACAGCAGTCAATGTTCTAAAAGCAATTAACCAAATTTATATGAGTTTGCATTAACCAAGGACGAATTTTTAAAAAATTCTATATGCAAACCGACAAGTAATCAAACGAACAAATTAATAGACAAATAGTACTATACTCCTGCTGCTAGTACTATACCAATGATGATGATGATGATGATGATGATGATGATGATGATAACAATAACAACAACAATAATATAGAAGCTTAAAACCAAATCAGTAAAATTGCGCAGCTGTGAAACATTTTGATTAGTTTGTTTGTTATTAGTTACACATCAATATAAAAACAGAATATGCCCCTCAAAAAACAAAATATGCATAAAATAATACGCACGTGCAACAGTGCACATGCAAGAACCGCGTTTCCATCTCACCTACTTCATGCCTTTTTCTGACATACGTAATGTGTCTTAATTGTTTTGAGTTCACACACGACAGGAACAAATCGCAGTAGCTCAGCAAATTCCAAGAAATATAGTAGTACTGCATTTACATAATTTATTAAATGCAATGTGTGTGTATTCAAAATATATATAAAAACACATAAATGTTCTAAATATTATATTCTGTACATATTAATAAATGCTAAATAAACTGCAATAATGTGTTACCATAATTATTTGTGATATGGTTATAGTAATATTTCTATTATTTTTATACTGAGGTAGTAAGTAATAAATATTATATACATATAAATACACATATTCGAACTTAGTCGATGCTGTGGAGTAATTTCCCATAATGGACTGGATTAAAGTTAGATCATCCCGACGTTGTGTACTGTGAAACCTGAGAACTTCCGCCATTCTATGCATATGGTTTAAGTGCTTTAATACCAATTAGGGCCGGCTGACACAGAGCGCCATTCATGTGAAGCCCTCCCGGAATGCATTTGCCTAGAAATGAACTTCACAAATGGAGTCCACGCTAAATGCGCTCGACAGCAGAGAGAATCGAATAGACCCAGGGCTCATTCTGAAGCGCTCGAGTGAAAAAAGGTATGAATTTATAAGGTACACCGAAACATTTCAATTCAGACGAGCTTACTCCCCTTTATCCCAGCTTTTTCAACCGAAACAAGTGAGTTAAAGTTAGGGAAATTCAGTTCAAAAGGCAAAGCTAACTTTGTTCAGACTTTGAATACTGAAACGGAGCGCCCATTTTCCGAGGGGCGCATTTAAAAATGAGAGCACGCATGAACAGCACCGAATCAGTTGCCACTTATACTGCCACATTCTAATGCGATTTTGAATATTAGTCTGGGTTAAAATCCCAATCATGTCATCTGGTGGGACTCCCATACAAGCACAATTACTATTGAAAGGAGCCAGTAATGTCCCACCCGCGCGCGCTTTCCGCGCTGCAGCTGGTCTACGCTTTATGGGCACAGCGCTTTCCCGCATTTAGAAACATGCGCGTTACCAGTTTACGTGTTTTATTTCGCAGTTTGAGATTCTTATATCTACCGATGCGGGACTTGTACGATCCAAGAAAGGGCAGCATTGCGAATGTTTTTAACACATTGATCAGTATACCCAGTCATATATTAGCTTACTGCTGGTTGGGGAGTCGCGCAGCTGTGATCGAGGCGTCTTTGGTGTTTTGTCTTAAAATACATAACCAGATGCTGTCTTTTAAAATCAGTATATTCGGTAAATTCTGTGTATTGATTTTTACACGCATAAAAATTGTAGGTGGTGTAACTGAAAGTTTAAAACGTCGGTCTTAATAAGTTTTAATAAGCTTTGGTTAGTAGCCTATAATAGAGTTTGTTTTCCCTGGACCTCGGTGGCTTTTTACACACATTGTGGCAGACACAGAAGGTGTTGAATCTTTGACGCTCCTGGGCTTTTTGGCGCTCTGAATAGGATCCCCGGTGAGACATTGGAACGTGCAACTGTGCTGCTTTACAGACCGGTTGTTCCTCTGCGTTTAAGACTCACTATGTGGCAACCTGTTAAATCAAAACCCGCATTAAGCCCAGATTGTAAAGCCAAGCCCTGACCGCTCGATGCTTCGGCTCCAAGAGGTGAAATGACTCCTCTGAAAGTTTCAGCTCCATGTTAGATACTTCAATGAAGCTTTTCTCAAGAGCGGGGAAGTCCATTAAAAGAGTGGTGGAATGTTTTGATTGAGACCACAATATTGTTCTTAAATAAAGCGGCGACCATGTAATTAATGTGTCTTTTTAAAGGGGGACAAAGCCGTCCTTCAAGCTATTTAATTTCATTTAATTTTCCATCCCATTGGTTCCGAACACTGCATTCACTTTTAACACCCAGCCTTTGACTCTGCCCTGTGCGCCATTGCGCGCATTAGTTGGGTTGCACCCCTGCTTTTCGGACTGAGGCAACTATAAAGGGGAATGTCTTCCTTCTCTCTTTTGTTAAGAATTTATTTCACTTGGAGAACTTCAACTTTGAGCCACAGGATAAGAATAAGAATCGGCTGGCTGGTGTGAGCGCTTGGGAGGCTGGACTTGCTATTCTCCGGCGGATGGGAACCAGTCACAAATGGCAACATTAATAAATAACCCTCCGCACAGCCGGCCTTTACAAGCACCTATTGATAAAATTGTTCGCGTGTCGTTCACGCTCATTGACTCATTAAGCGGGGAAATGCAGCGTTCCTAGAATGGAGCAGTGGGGTACCTTTGCACAGGGCACGGTTCGCCTTACCGCCTCCAATAACAGCTCAGCGTTCTTCTCGGAGTCTCTAGGGCAGGGGTTACCAGGACATGTTCATGGTTTGAATTTATCGCCCACAATTTTGTGTTTTTCTCCGTCCTCTGTTGTGGCTTTCAGATGGATGACCAAAGGGGTCATTCATAGTTTTATAACCCGCGTCACAAATCCACGGGTAAATCCATTCCCCAAGTTTGAAACATCCAGCTTTAACGTTCACACTTTCTCCCAGTATAAAGTGAGGTCAAATGTAACGGATGAATTAAGGCAGTTGGTAATTAAGTAAACGGACAGACGTTGCATGGAACAGTAAACTAGCCTGATATTAGCAGGATGGATATACTTACAATACATGCCGGCATTATATATTCATATAATTACAGTACTGTAATATTAGCACACAATACTACAGCATATAATTTTGAGCAGTAAAAATGTAAGTATAAGTGCTTCATCACGACAGGCAAACAAAACTGATATAATTAAAAATAATCCGACACTATACAAAATACCAGTGTCGGCATATGCAAAATCGAGTTAATATTTATAATATTTATAGCGTTAAAACTTAGTATTGGCGAAACATATTGTTTGTAAATATCTATGAATATCACTTGACCTAAAACTGTATCGAATGTGTTTTCTGTCAAAATGAAAATCGCATTTACTGAAATTCCTAAAGTTTTAAAGAGCATCGGTCACACAGGTTCTAAGATCGGTGCTGTGCTAAGAACGCGCTGAATGACACCATCTTGAAGCCGTGAGCTCGTGACAAGAAAACCAGAAGTGTGAAATGAAATGATGGTGGTTATTTTGAACGCTGTTGCTATTTTTCTGGTGGTTCTCCCGTTGAGTACCTGCCCGATTTCAGCCAGGCACACGCCGGGAGTCAATAGAAGTTAACAAGTCTTCCAAACATTCCCGGCTCTTTGTGAGTCAAAGTCATACAATACAACCAAGGAAAGGAATAAAGAGCTTTGAAGTATATTAGGGCTAAAAGGATGCAGCCAAGTAGACTTAAAGTAGTCACTGATTTCCAAAAACTGGTTTGTATAGGGACAATAAAAAGAGGGAGAATTTATGGAGAAATTATACAGTGGATTTGTCACTTAAAATATCGGAACTGTCTCTGGAACAAAGGTTCATGCTGAGGATTAATGTGCGCCCCAGACCTTTGATTCTCTCCTCTCTTTTCTCTGCCCTTGACAAATTGGATTTTGGGGATGGGAAGGTCGACCGGCCCATTGTCTCCTGCCCGTTTGGAGCAGTTCATTATGCGCCAGGGTGAGGGAAAGTCTCCATGTGACCCGCTCCGAGGGTTCTTCACAGCTGCTAAAAGAGCCAACTCTCTCACCGTACGGCTCGCCCTCGTGAATTAATGAACTGAGGAATACCTTGCTGTTCTGTTTGAAAAGCAGGATCACATACGCCACCGCGTCACTTCGCGGGCGGAGATTTGCCCGTCCTCATATTCTTGGCTGAGCTCGGCTCAGTCAGTTCCTGCTTGATCTTCCCGGTTCTGATCCCAGTGCACGCTGAGCCAGCCATGCAAGCGACCCGGGTTTCCAGCGTGTTTGCAGACTGCAGCATCCCGGCGGGCCTGCGGATAGGGCCGGTGCCGGGCGCCTTCAAGCTCGGGAAGCACATGTCGGACCGTAAGGACCAAGGCCACAAGAAGAAGGTACGAAAACTTTATGTCCACTGCAAAAACTCATTTTTGTTTGGTTAATTCTAAACAGTCTGGGTCGCGCTGTAAAATGTAATTTTTTTGAATGTCATCAAGGTTCTCCGAAATGAAATATTTTAGAAAAACTTTGGGTCAGAAAGTTTATTCATTAAATAAAACATTTTTTCATTTATTTCTATTATTCATTTGACCGGTTCCATTTCAACTTCAGTAATAATTAAAACATACAAAACCTTGTTAAAATAAGGCCTATTATTATTATTATTATTATTATTATTATTATTATTATTATTATTATTATCTGAAGTGCACCATTTTTCCGATGGATAGAACTCTTTGTGTGGAGTCATTGAGCACTTATGTACAGCAAAAAATAAGTTTTTGCGAAATATTAAAATAAATTGTATCGATCAACAATTAAGCGGGAAAATCTTACGAATTGTTTTTAACCGTAAAACAGACCTGTCACGAGTCGTTTTGCGTTCAGTTATTAATTGGTGCGTGCTGTCAGGTTAGAAATAATTGAGCTATATTAGTGAGACAACTTGTCAGTCTGCGCCTTCAGTTAACCGCCCTAATAGGAAAGATCAAGTCGATAGCAACATTTCATGCTCCTTCTCTTTAAAATCCACAACCTACTTCGCTTATTATTCCGATGAACCATTCCATTTGAAAACAAAAAACAACTTGTGAAAATCCAGGATATGCAACCACCGGCATGATTATAAAGTGGAATATGCAGAAACACTATACAACTAAGTAAAGCAGTCCTCGTAGTTTCGCATTAAGACATTAAAATAGTACAATATAACTTGTGCTTATTTTTTCGATTATATGACGTATTTAGTTGTTGTTCCTAGAGGAATCTGGGAGCTGTGCACCTCCTCTATACCCGCTTCACGTCCCTGATTAATAGCGCTGAATGTCACCCCGGGGCTTGAAGCGATCATCAGGTGCATTTGCCGTGTCAAATGTCACGCTTTAATTTTTAATTTGCTTGAACGGTTTAGAGACGCTTTGACACTCATCAAATTCGTTTCTCGTATTAACTCAATTATATGTCGTTTCACCGAATAAAAATAAATAACTACGTCATTTAGGGGAACAAATAAAAGGAACTGCGGAATTATTTCAGAAAGAGTTGATTTACTTTATTACTCAAATAAAATGAAGAGGGTTATAAAACTTCATTTTAACGTTGAATTTCAGTAGGCTAATTTAAAATCGAAATTTATCATTGAAAAGTGAACAATATGTAAAAATACAAATCATTTTGAAAAGTGCAACTATAAGAGTGAATACTTACCAGTATTAGCAATATCCATCAACGATACACATTTTCGATAATCGGAGAAACTTTTCTGTATTGCGCTCAGTAATTTCATGAATTGTCAAATGAATGTTTATAAATCCAGACATTATTTCAAACCCTTTAAACGAATAAATACGTTTTTCTTGCACTCTTCATTTCCCGAAATTTTATAGATACGTTTACTGAGAGGGGATTTCGTGGACGAATCAGGGTGCGCGGTGGCAGACTGGATTGGGTTAATTCGGGCCGCAAGAAATGCCCAGGAGCAGAACCTCGAGGCTGTCTCGGATTCACCGGGGGGACAGGTACATTTTTACTCTGAAACCTCAGTTGACCTCTTTGGCAAGGAATGACTTTTCCACGAAGCTGACAGCGAAATGACCGTCTTTTTACAGATATTTTACCGGGTGCTGAGAGACGTCCACCCCGGCGAGGAGCTCAGCGTGTGGTACTCCAACAGCCTGGCCCAGTGGTTCGATGTGCCCACAACTGCTACACCAACCCATGACGAAAAAGGTGAGCGAAATGATACAGATAATTTAAAGAGGTCCAATCTTCCAAAAATGAGCACTGATTTTGCATGCTAGAAAATGCGATTGCGTGTTAAATATATATATCCAGGCAAGGGCTTGATTTTGCACAAACACCTGGTTTATGAGTCCTGATCTCAGAGAAAGTGGTTTTCAAACATTGGCCTACGCGAAGATCGTATGAATTGTTTTTAAATTGACGATTAGATCGTTTACTACTCTCAACAAGTGGGTTAATTATACATATAAATCATACCATGGTTTATTGCGTATATTATCTTGCGGTGTATTATAAATGAAAACGGATTGTAAACAGTAGGCCTATATAATTTTCATTTGCCGACGATATTTAGAAATGTTCGATTAATTCCCTTTTTAAACTTGCGCAAATATGTCAATTGCGTATTATTTTATACTTAATCAAGGACTGGACCCAACATTCTCGTGGACAAGAAGAATGCACTTAACGTGGAACTATTTAGCAAGTAAGGAAACTGGAAATCATTTACTAGCATCTCGTCTTAATTTGTCGTTCACATTTCCAGTCGTTAATATAGGCTAATACATTTTTTGAAATATGTGCTTGTTCAATGCTACAAATATTAAATTAAAATATTTAAATTAAACGAATAAAACAAATATATGTTCATTTTTATCGAACAAAATTAATACATGCATACATCCGTTCTCCTCTCCTTTTCTCTATAATATGTTTTATTCATTTTTCACAATAATTCTATAGTAGTACCTTCAACATAATTTTTGGTACTATTACTCGAAACGGTAAAGTTGAGACACTGGTAAACAGGACAAATACATTTTATATGACTGATATTTCAGGGATATGTCCGTGTCAGTGACGTACGCACATCTATAGGCGACAACCACAAATCCGCTCAGCCTTTTGTAGTTTCACAGACATCATAACGAAAAATATCAGATATATATATATATATATATATATATTCAATTTTTATATGCAGCAGTAAAGTGTATCCATTTTGTCCCGTAAAGGAATATGTCCTCGTCTAAATATAGATGAATATTTACTAGGCGTGTGTAAGCAAATATAACGGTATTTTGTGTAAATTGATTAATACATGTAACTACAATAAAACGCATATGATAATTCGAGAGATCAAAATATTCGAAGAGTCAGCTAAATAAACAAAAAAAAACACTGTTCTAATAATTACTGCGGCAGCTAATAATAATTCCAGGGGAAAGGGTTAACTAATGTCAAGTCCTTAATATTCATGTATTCAAAACCAAATAAATTCAAAAAGGTGCTATACGGTAAATTAGCTGGCTACACAAGGTATTGTTGTGTAATGAATGCTAACTTTTATGTGGACGTATATTGCCCTGATTTGCGAGGGAGCGCCGTGTGCGTTGCTCCCCGGGCCAATGCGCCGCGCTCCTTGACATACGCTTACTATTCTTCCGCGCCAACAGATGGGCACACGCATTGTCCCCCGCGTCTTCCGATTTCAAGCAACAGCTGCTGTCACTTCCACGGGAAAGCACGCAGAGATAGCCCCCATTCAACCTATTGGTTCTGGGCGCCAGATTGGGCTGGCGTTTGCTCTTTTTAGGGCAATCATAAACGACAGCCGCATAAAGATTACAAAATCTTTACATCTAAATTATTATTGTCATGTTAACCGGCGTCACGCCAGATCAAACTGGAGGGGGTGTAATACAATAATCATTGTTATTTCGGTGATATAATGACTGATAGCCAATACAATATACATTAGTAAGCAATTACCATAAAACATAAAGACAAAAGCTAATGAACCGGTATAATGTTTATTATTGTTTTCTCTGTTTTGTTACAGGCGAAGAACGTTATATCTGCTGGTACTGCTGGAGAATATTTAAATACCCCAACACACTTAAAGCACACGTTCACTTCCACTGCACCGTGAGCAACGGGCGGGGCTTTATAAACAATGAGCACGGCAGAAACTCGGAGAACTACAACAAGTCCCCTAAATCTGGGGACCTTCCCCACGCATCGGCCTCGCCCAGCAGCAGCCATAGCATCGCCAGCTCAGAGGCCGCCAAGCGCAACGTGTCTTCCTCCCCGTTTGCAAACAGGAGTGCGGTAGCAAAGAAAACGAGCGTGGAAGAGCAGGACCGGGCCCTGGATATGAGCGTGCCCTCGACGAGGGGCCACGGACACCTCTTCGGACTTCGCGCAACATCGTCGTCGATGAACATGGGATTTCATCCAGGTGTGCGCTCCGCATTCAAGCCCGCCGGGCTGGCTAAGATTACGCCCGCAGAGGTGTTACGAGAAGAGCCCAACGTGAAGACCAATGGTCGGGGCTTCGGCAAACTTTTAGTAAACAAGTCCCCCTGCTCCCTTTCCGAACCTTTGTCAAGCAGCCAACCTTCCAAGTGCGCCCATCCAATAGACTCCGCATCGCCGGTAGCACCGTGTACTAATGCCATGCGGGGCTTTCCCTTGCTACCTCACTTTGAGGAATCCTCTGCCTTCAAGCACGTGGACAGCCGCCTGCACACCGGGTTCTCCCCTTCACGTTACTCACAGATGTCCCCCGGCTTTCATTTTGAACGATTTTCCCTCCCGCAGTTTGACGGCACCAAGCCCTACAGCGCAGACTGTAACATCCCCTTAATGCCATTCACCGTATACAACGGAGAGCTGCTGTACAGCTCCCCGTACTATCCGCTCAAATTTCACTTCAGCAATCTCCTCAAATACCCCGAGTCCGTGTCGTACTTCGGCGCTCCGTCTCTTAATCCCGACCTGAGCTCCATCACTAACATCGACAGGGAGATTGCCATGCACACGCAGCAACTGTCGGAAATTGCTGCTGAAAAGAACCGAGGGAGACTCGACCCCACGCCCGCCTCGACCCCCGGTCCGGGGAAACCCAAAAAGGGTCACCTCTGTCTTTACTGTGGTAAGCTGTATTCTCGGAAATACGGCCTGAAGATCCACATGAGGACTCACACAGGCTACAAACCACTGAAATGCAAGGTCTGTTTCCGACCATTCGGCGACCCCAGCAACCTCAACAAGCACATCCGTCTGCACGCGGAGGGCAACACCCCGTACAGGTGTGATTTCTGCGGGAAGGTGCTTGTTCGTCGGCGAGATCTGGAAAGGCACGTCAAATCGAGGCACCCCGGGCAAACGATTAAAAAAACTGAGGACAAAGCGGAAGACATGTTTCAGGAACAGCAACAAAAGAGTGACAATGACAGCGACGTTGATGTGTGCTTTACTGATGATCAAAGCGAGCCAGAATCAGGCAAAAATAACGACCATTAGAGAACTGTACAGTCATACAGAGAAAAGACAAAATACTGTGATCTTATATGATTTATACTTGTATAGATTTCCTTTTATTTATCTTTTAAATACACTATATGACAAAATAATAATAATAAAAAAAACATCGGGCGGCTAATTTCATGCAGAGAACTAAAGGAAATTACCACTGATTAAAAGATATAATTGTTTTCTTCAATCGTGTTTGCAGTTTCCCCAAGTCGACATATAAGCTTCTGCACGGGCACTGAAGAATGCGTTGAAAGGACTTGATAAATTGTACGTAGAAAGCTAGATATTTTACACCAGCTACTCTTTAAAAGTTTTCATATATACACTAAATGTTTTCCCTAAACATCTCTCCCCGAAATATTTAATACAGTAAATCAGTATCATGAGGGATCATGGAAGATTACCGGCTGCACTTTAACCCGCAGACAAACACTGAAAACGTTTAAACCTATAAATAAATAAATATTTTCTTTAACCTGATGAAAGAGTGTGCCTTTTAAATTATACTGATATTGTAGCATTGTTTTTGAGGTGAAGTCAATCTGTTTCAAACGATAATTATTAAAATGCTGCCCTGATGTATTAACGTTTTGCACTTTCCTGTAAAAAGAATTAATTCTGTTTTTTTGTTTTATTTTGATGGCACAATCGCCGTGCGACCACCACCGCTCTACTGTCAACGTTGAAATCAACTCTAATATAGGATCAATGAAAAGTGTCATTTAAAAAGTGAGGCTACAGTTTAAAATGTATTATACAATTAATTGCTGTTTAATGAGATGGCATACGTTTCTTTAAGAACCGACATTTGTATATCAAATTCTTCCTCCATCCTTGTAATTGATTCTTAAATAAATATAACTTTAATTTTAAAATCGTCAAAGATGTGATCTCCGCCTTTTAAAATAATAATTAATTAATGACCTTTTTTATTTTTTACTACGGATTGTGTTTAGTCAATACAAAAAGAAATCACAGAAATGCATTGTTTACTTGAAAAACTGGACAGTGATAGTAAGCGCAGAGGAGTAACAGATATAGGCCTATAGTTTTGTCTGAATTCTGAGTTGGTTTCGTGTGACTACGTAATGCTCACTATTTAAGTGCAGGCGCTGTTGACGCCGCCGCTTTTCCTGTCTTCTCCGCGCACCTTATCTTTAGGGCACGCGGCACTTCGGCAGGTATTTCGGCTTCCTCTGGTGATGTTATCACGACCAGACGAAATGCTTCAGTTGTGAACTCTACAGTATATCCGCAGTAAATCGTCGCCAAAGTGGGCAGGTGGTCATTAAAACACACACGGGACACTGACAGGTAGACCGGCCGCTATTCAGAGTGAGATTGACGGTGTTCACCTTGATCGTCTGATAAAATCCAGAGAAACAAAACCACAAATTCTGCTATGTGAGGACGAGAAGCTGCGATTACAGATATAAGCAAAACTGTTGGAGGATTTCTGCAGCAGTGGATATTAAACCGGTAATAATAATAATAATAATAATGATAATAATGATGATGATGATGATGATGATGATGATGTAAAACTGAAGGTAAATATCTCATGAAATTATACATAGGTATTTATGACAAACTTTATAACATTGTAGTACATTCACTTTTCGACCCGAAGCCCAATTTAGTTACAATAGGTTAATAATAAGTTAAATATTCTTGTTGGCTGGACTTTCAACTGGTGGGCTGTGTGACACTGTAATCCAATCGCTTCTTCCTGCCACCAATCAGGCGACCATAAACCTGTCAAGGTCAGGCTGAGTCTTGCTCTCCGTCAGCAAACCGCCGGACGTCAAATTTATGGCGGCAGGGTATTGTGGAGGGGGACCTTTTAGTCGGGAGAGGAAAGATAAGGAGGACCAGACAATAGGAAAACTTTTAAGTCTTGTTTTCCGGAGAGATGCCATTGGAACACAGCCTAGCCAACTACACGAAACAACAGAAAAATGTGTATTTATATGAAATCTTTAAATTATTTAGATGCAATTACAATTCACGACTTAAAAAGTAAAAATCGTAAAAAGTAAAAAGTAAAGTAAAAACGTATTTTTCCTCCGCGACTAAGGGAGGGTGCTGCATGTATATCATTATAAACTGAGCGATATCAAATATAAATGTGATCTGGGTCCAACGCAGATGATTTTTATACGCGGTCTGTTTGTTCATTATAAAATGCGTCTCTTCACGTAGGACATCCAATCATCCATAATTTTCTTGATTGTAAAAATGGTTTCCTCCCACGAAATCCAGCCGAAGTACGCTGTCAAGCGTCACCATCGCTGAATGTGGGACCGAGTCTTGGTTATAATTAGCGTTTATTTATAAGGGTTAGACAAAAGGCGGCAAGTTCCGTTCTGAGTGCTGTCCACGCCTCCGTGCCTGTATCACTAGCTACTAGTACTGACTGCCTTATTAACCGAGATAACCGGGCAGGATTTCGTGTTATAACATAAAAATTTACAAGTATACATTACCCTGTACGTGGCTCAGGGGGCTCAGTACTTCATAGCGGCCCCTGAATTCCAAAAATTAAAATTTATACACTCTGCAAGTCTTACTTTGGACCGCTCCCCTCTGTAAATTGTAGGTGTGTGTATGGGAATCAGAGCATGTGAGCAAACAGAGTCTGCATTTTATGAGTAAGTTCGGCTGCAGGGTCGGCTCAAGGCCTTTATGGAGGATAATGGGTCCAGAAACTCTCTCCTACCCCATCTTAGACCCAACATCCATTTGGAACCATCCTGTCCTACCAGCCGTGTAATCAATCAGATGCATTCAGGCCATAGTCAGCCAGAACTTCAGCCTGTAAGTCGATCAAACCTCCGCACACCCATTACTCAATTATTAAAATGTACCACCATTATGGCTTTTACATCACAAATGAACAATCAAATAAACAAACATCAGCCCACGGTCCTGAAAAACGAATGTGTAACAAGGGCCAGAACAGTTCCCATAATGAACATGCATCCTCGTAAGTCTCAGCCTGACTGCAACGCTGATATATGTATATATATATATACACACTCCATGTCATATATGCAGAGTGCATGTGGAAAAATGTAGAAGGACCACCAGTCTTGACATGTCTGACTATGAGAGGCTGGACCAAAACATTAAACAGAAAGAAGTGTGTACACACATGTTCATAGGCTTACTCACGGCATGAGCCAAGCCAACGTCTTTACCTGTAACCGCAGAGCTGACTGAACAATTCCTGTCACACCATCTTGTACCACAAATGGGGGAGGGGGGGCGTGTGCTCCAGTTATTTAAATCTGATTAATTACATCAACGAAAAAATCAAAACAGAATTTAATTGAATTAGATCCTTATTCACTGGGTGGCCTTGAGTTTTGTCCAAAACCAAACAAAAACAGTCCTCTGAACGCCTTGCATCACAACCCTGGCAAAGAATAAGCATGGAGCAGAAAGACAGAAAGCAGTGTGCTGTCTGTCTAACAGGCTCTGTCATTGTGCCGTTAGCAATTAAACTGCTAATGTAAACCAGGAACGTCTTCGCTATTCAGCGCTGCAAACAAGCCATAACACCAAGGACAGGAAGACTGCTGCTTAAGGAGCCACACTTGTGACCAAGACCCTGAAGTTCAAGTCTCCCTGAAGGCTCTGTCACTGTCCCATTGAAGAACTTTCAAAGATTTTTTAGAAAGTTAGTACAAGGTGATGTTTAAATCATTTTTCAGCTAAGTTAGTCCCCTGACATTGAGGTTTCTGTATTTAATTCATTACAATGCATTTGATTCATGCACAAAACACGTAAGCAGAAATGATATGACATGTGTCACAGTGTCTGTAAGGAAAGCACGCGCGGGCATAAACCCACAAACCAAACAAACAGCTGTGCCTTACCTCAACATATGCTGAATTGAGCCAAACTGTTGCATCAAATGCATGCCAATATTATATCTTTCACAAGGGTGCAGCAGGGGGCATGACGGTTAACAGCTGCGGGTTCAAGTACTGAAATAGCGACCCTGCTGGCATTTCACCTGAACTTCTCCAGTGGAATACCTAGCTCTGTATAGCTGGATTAAATTGTACCACTAACTACATTGGATGAAAGCATCAGTTAAGCAGCATGTTCATTTCCAGTGTGCAGGACTCCACTCCCAGATGATTCTTTCATCCTGATTTGGAAATATTTCATACAAAAGAACTGAAAGTGTAACTATTTTGGCTTTGGCTGCTATGACAGTGTTGTGTACTGAAGTTAGCGAAGTTTTACCTTGACAAGACAATCTAGTGCCAGGAACAGTATTTGAGTGTATTTCAGGCGATGCTTTTGTGTACAGGTGTTAAATGTTGTATTGTGATTAATTCTGGAACTGTGGTTTATAAGATATGCTAGGTGGATGTCATGAAGTTAACAAACTACCAGTGCCTAGCAAAGGTGCAGCTAGAAATTCTGGGACCCTTGAAAAAAATGTCACCTTGGGTCTACCAATAGGGATCCCACTTTCCCTAAAAGGAGCCTAGCAGGGGGTCCCCCACTGTACAGTGTTACAGAGCTCATCTTCAATATCAGGGTACACTGCTCTGACCCCCATGCCCACTGTAACGCACTGACCCCTGACCCTCCTCATGCCCACTGTAACACACTGACCCCTGACCCTCCTCATGCCCACTGTAACGCACTGACCCCTGACCCTCCTCATGCCCACTGTAACACACTGACCCCTGACCCTCCTCATGCCCACTGTAACGCACTGACCCCTGACCCTCCTCATGCCCACTGTAACACACTGACCCCTGACCCTCCTCATGC
>JAOYFF010000135.1:13169260-13181613 GCA_025773925.1 Cryptomyrus ogoouensis
CGTGATTAATCGAAATTAATCCACAGCAACCCTGTGATTAATCGGATTAAGAATTTTAATCGTTTGACAGCACTAATATATATATATATATATATATATATAAAAAATTTCGGCCCTCTAAAACCATTCCAATTTCTCATGTGGCCCCTTTGGAAAAATAATTGCCCACCCCTGTTCTATGGTGATGTTCTGCCAAGCCTCTCCTGCAGCCATCTTCAGCTCCTGCTTGTTCCAGGGGCTGGTCCCTTTAAGTTTCTTCTTCAGCATATGGCAGGCACGCTCAGTTGGAGTTAAACTGGGTGACTGGCTTGGCCATTCAAGAATTTTTCATTTTTTAGCTTTGATAAACTCTCATGATGCTTTAGCAATATGCTCGGCATCATTATCTTGTTGAAGGATGAAGCACCGTCCAAAGAGTTTGGAGGCATTTACTGCAACTTGAGCAGATGAGATGTTTATATACACCTCAGAATTCAGTGTTCCACTACCGTCAGCAGTTACATCATTAATGAAGATGACTGTGCCAGTACCTGTGGCAGCCATACACGCCCAAGCCATGACACCCCCACCACGTTTAACAGATGAGTTGGTATGCTTTGGATCTAGGGCAGTTCCTTTTCGTCTCCACACTTTCCTCTTGCTATCACTGATACAGGTTCATCTTGGTCTCGTCTGTCCATAAGACCTTTTTCCAGAATTCTGAAGGCTCTTTTACGTACTTTTCGCAAACTGCAAACTGGCCGTCCTGTTTTTGGGGTTAACTAGTGGTTTGCATCTTGCAGTACAGCCTCTGAGTTTATGTTCATGAGGTTGTCTGTAGATAGTAGTCTCTGACAAAAACACTGGAGCAGTGGAGGTCTTCTTTGGCCTACCAGTCCCTTTGAAGTTACTGAGCTCACCAGTGCATTCTCTCTTCTTAATGATATTCCAGACAGTTGATTTTATTAATCCTAAGGTTTTATATATTAAGCAAGTTGAGATATATAAATAAAACACGGAGACAAAAACATATATAAAACAAGCAATAACACAATATGCTAGTGTGCATGTGATTCTATTTCTCTGATTTGCTTTTGTAAAGTGACTTTGAGTATCTAGAACAGTGCTATATAAAATAAATGTATTATTATTATTAAAGGCCTGTCTAAACAAATGAGTTTTAGGAGCCAATTAAAATTTTCAATAGAGTCTCCAGATCGCAGGGCCAACAGAAGAGCAGTCCAGAGTCTGGGTCCACTGAACCCCCCTGGTGACCCTCTAGACCTGTTCTGATTAGCTCCCTACAGTTGAGGGGGGGGGAGGCAGGGCTCCTATAAGTCCCTTCACATCATGTAATCTCCCCCCATCAGATTTGTTCTCCAAATGCTTGCAAGTCCAGTAGCATACATTCCTATTTAATAAAATACACATTTATTAAAAAAAAGATTTCCTTCAATTGTACTGACATTTTCAGGGGATTGAGAGTGTGGAGCAGCCACTGGGAGTCATGACGGGGGAGGGGAGGGGAGGGTAGGGGGGCAGAGATATGAAATTTGTGCTCTGAACTCATTTTCCCAATCTAAAGAAAAACAGAACGGAGGCATCGTCCTTGGAGAGTGGTCACTGGTTGATATGCCTGTGCATGGGGACCACTCAATGCATCGCGCCTGAAAAACACACACATTCATGTCGTATTCAAGGTTACCAAGGAATGCTGTATTGGTAAAATCATTTTTAATTTTGTATATTGTCGTAGGTTTTGAGGCAAAAGAGACCACATGGGACAGAGACACATGGGACAGAAACGATTAAGTGAGAGGTTTTGCGAAACAGTACTTGATGCAAAACAGTGACAATTCCTCTTTAAGAAAAACAAGGCAGTATCCTTCCTAAGAACGCATAAGCCAAACCGTCTGTCCTCGACTCCACATCCGAGATCTGTAGGGCAAATCGGAGGGTGCAGGATGCAGATGCACTCTCAGCCCCTTGCCATGGCAATGGGGAATGGACACCCATTAGTGCAACGATTTAGCAATGGAAAGTCATTAGTGAAGTACATTATCACCAGGAACAAATTAACCAGTCTGGTTAAGCTGGGCCAGATCATGTCGATGTCATGGGAAGTCTGCTGAGATGAGAGAGACTCAACTCAATAGCTCCCTGTCCCTTTTAACCACGCACATAGCATAAGGGTGCAGTGCCAGCAGGGGGCACTGTCCGGAAGCTTCCATGGCAAAATGATACAACTGGAGTGCAGCAGCAGCTAGCTAGGAGATGCTAACCAGCGGTATCGTAAGGCTGACGCACGCCATGGCCAGGAGAAGGTTTTTGATGGAGTATTACCAGCTGAAACTCAGACTTCTGTGCTCCTTTTAGCATACTAGATTATAGAGGCTCAGAGACAAACACTTTCCTGTCATGCATTTGTGTGTGTTAACTCTTTACAGTACGGTTCCTTAGTAATTTAGTTTTACAAATCATAAACACATACAGTATCTGCTTGAAATAAATGATCAGTTACAATTCATTAATGTCAAATGAACACAGGATCAATATTTCACTGCTTGCGTTATTCATTATTTGTTTCCTCAGTAGTTAACAAATTAAGGTTAATTTATAGATTAATGGATATAGTAATAAATACAGTAGCAGCCAAAAGCATTACCATTATTAACATAATGACTGGCTTACAGCAAATGGTAAATGAATAATAACTTCTACTTAATCACTAGTTGTTTATCAGACTTAGTTCATAGTTAATTAATGCATTAAGAGTTGCTTCATGATGAATTAAGAGCATAACAGTATATTATTTGTGCCTGCTCAAGTAAAGTGTTACCTCGTTATCCATGAGGAAAGGTTTTCAGATCATTCCTAAAGAAAATAAAACTGCAACGACCAGCTCAAATCACAGTTATGTATTATTTTCTTTCTCCCGTTTCCCAGAACTTAGACAGCTCCTGGGTATCTATGCCCACTGTAATTCCCAGCTTGCCTGTTCCAGAATTCTCAGCAATTCCACATCGATTCTCCAGAGACCCTCAATCAACAGAGCGAATCGTCAGATGACAAAATCAACAAAACGTCATTCGATTGGAGAGGCCCAACATCCCAGAGAGGTTTGGTCTTCAAAATTACTTGTAATGGTACCATTTGGATGCATATAAAATGATCTGGCAATGGCAATAAAGTGATATTGTTTTTCAGGTTTAACTCAGGGCCCTCTGGTGTGTGCCACTGCGCTGCGGATACGATGAGGGTCGGGTTCAAGGCCTCTGGTTCTCAGTCGGTGCCGACGGCAGCCAGTCAGAGGTTGAGCCTGAGCTGAATGAAGACCATTATATAAACATGCTTAATTTCTCCCTGGCTTATTCAAGTGGGACACGCAGACAAAGACCTCAGGCTGTTCTTCAGATGAACAAGCAGAGATTCACATGGTATGAATGAGGTTATTAATTCTGCTAAAAATGCTACAGGTTGGTTTTTAAGGTTCTATTGTAGGTTTTCACTTTCTTGCCTGGTTTTGTGAAAAGGTTTTTTTTTCTTTTTCTATTGAGAGAATTGTTTTCTAAATACATGTCATTAGAATTTCTGTATAGATGAGTAATAAGGTATTAGTTGCAATTACTAGTCATCTATTAGTGCTATATAATAGACTGATTAACAGCAAAGCCTTTTAACTTCAGAGGAAGTAATTTTGATGACAGGCTACCTTATATGAGTCTGTGACATCCTGAAGAAAAGAGGATAGTGGCCTCTATGTGCACCTACACACATGCTGGGATAAAATACACATTATTATAAGATTATCAGCATGGCTAAAAACATAGATCAAATCAAAGGTGACCATCTGGGGATGTTGTGTTGGCTGTGTGCGGCTTTCCAAGGCATTAGACCCTGCTGGTGGCTAATTTCTCATGCATATACTAAACAGTTGGTAAACATGCACTTTATAAACCTCTTTCAAGTGTGACCTTGGATAAACATATTCTGTATTTTTGAAATGCATACCTGAAAATAGGTCAAAATGTTTTGATTCACGGTGTATTATTGCCATTTATGCTGGTAGGAATGAGGCCGACAAACTGGTGAGTGGGCCTGCCAATCACCGCTGAAAACAGGGCAGTTAAGTGACAGACATGGGGTTAAATCCTCTGTTTGGGACGGGGTCCTTATCGTTGAGTCCTGGTAGGCTTGGCCATAATCATGGTCCAAGGTCTTTGATTCAGGGACTGTGTGTGGCTTGGAGTTTTAGGGCACTGTATCTGTGATCAGAAGCTGGCAGGCTGAAACTCCAAGGTCAGCAGAATGATGTCACCTTTGGGCCCCTGAGTGAGGACCTTAACCCCCAGTCCCCAGTTCCTCCAGGGACCACCTGACCCTGAAAAGCACCTGCTAATTAAATTAAATGTAAATCTCATCATGCAGACGAGCAGGACCAAGATGATGCATATCTTTCGCATAAAGGATGGTTGGCTGGTTTTGAAAGACGCCAAAAAGAATTCAAAATACTAAGAAACATGACATTTCAGCACGGTCCCACCCAGTTATCCTGGTCAGAGATACACCCAGAACAGCTGTATGGTTTGAGTTGTCATTACTACCCACTAATCCACCGGGTTGTATCTTATTAAAGTCTGCACACTGATAAACTGATATTTGTAATTTTCAGCATATTAAACCTTAAAAAGAACTGCGTTTTGAGCAGGATAACAAATACAATGGCAGCAGGTGCCAGCATCTTACCACCAAATCAGTCAAGGTTAGAAGTCAATGACAGTAACTGTTCATATCTGGCAAATCAGCTCAGTCAAAAAAAGTGCATGTTTTGAATCAAAGACAAGCTCAGCACACTAATTAACTGCACTGGCTGTCTTATAGTTAAGCCTTTGTGTAGTATAGTAACATTCACATTTACCACTCCAACTACTGAAGCCAGCCCATATTCATTCTGGCACGTATATCATTTATTAAGTATGAGATACCTTCAGTATTGCACTGCATTGCTGTTGATGTGCAAAACAGACCTTTCTAAAGGTGGCGAGTGTAGAGAACTGAAGGGACTGAAGATCTGCTCCATCTCCGTACTGTCATAGGAGCCATGTGGTGGTGCTGAGGGGTCGACACTGAATGCCCCGTAGACCTGGCACAATGGGACCGTTTGCCCGTCTCCTGCTCTGTCCCTTTCTAGGGATGCGTTCAGATTCCAGCTGGAGGAGCAGCTGCAGGAGACAGGCTGAGAATGAGCTCACAGGCAGGACAGGGCTGCAGCTGACAGCACCGTGGTGTACCAGCAACACGCACACACGCTCTGATCGGGGAGCATTAAGTATTACTGCTCAAGGAAAAGAAAACGAAATAGCCGCAGTGCAAGTCAGTTTCCTGAAACTGTTTCCTGTTTGTATGTGTCACATGACTCGTGTGTCATATTTGTGACCTCTGAGCCAATGGAAACACCATTCCATACACACACACATACACACATGTGCTCTTACAGTTTTATGGTTTCATGGCTGAAGATGGTGTTGGGCGGTAATCATTGTGTAAGTCCCAAAGTGAGTCCCAGTGCTCTTTGTCCCTCGCCATATGAGTCATGGTATGAATGTAGATCGCTGTATTTGTCATCACAGCTCTTCAGTTACATCTGCTCCTGGATAATGGCCCCCACGCTCCTGGACTGAGTGGGGGAAGTACCCGAATTCAGGCCCTCAAAACGTCAGTACCGTCCAGCTATAATTTTCTATAATAAGACTTTTGTTTCGCAGCATTACGTTGATGCCCTTGAAGCCATCCCGCGTGATTGGCGGGCCAGCGATGGACCTGATCTCCATGTGCTCTAATTATCCAAGTCTCATTGAAGCTCCAATTTCCATGTGGCAAAAGCCCGACTCTGGCCAGGTGTGGGCTGCTCTCAGTCTGCTGGCCCCTCGTTTAAACTCTTCTGAAGAAATCGCAGTGACTCTTTGATTTCCTCTCCATGTAATGGGTTACCGTGACAACTTGGGTCTGATGGAGAGATACAGATGTGCACAAATAGAGCTCTTCAGGTGCGGGGCCTGCTGCCCTGTACTTGCTGTTTAAGTTGAAGTGCTCGAAACGATTTGCATATCCTAGGCCAAGTGCTGTCACAGCACAGGGAAGGTTACTTATTGCATGGCGGAGGGAACAGAAGAGCATTTTACCCGGCGTGTGCTGGAATGACTGCAGCATGGGAAAGACAAGGAGGCCCAGAGCCTCAGCTGTCTCAGGGAGGAAGCGTCTTTGCTCCATTTTAGTACCAACATGCTCATATTCAGAATGCTCATAATGTCGGAGGCATATGTGTGTTGTTGTGGGTTCAGGACAATCTGTAGTTCCCTTTCAATGAGCATGTGGAAAATGCGTCCTGTCTCCTATGGTGACAACTAGCTTGGAAAACACTGCATCTCCATCAGCGAGATGACAGTGCGCTGGGTCCCCCCCCCCCCACCTCATGTGTGGTACACTTGGTTTTATTTCTGCCCACAGATACAGGATGTGTGGCCTTTCCTTTTCCTGGTCAAAATATGTGGGAGAGTCCTCTTAATGTGTTAATGTTGTGTTTTCTCCTTCAACATGCTGGAGATCTGACAGAATCTCGAGTATTTTCCCATGGTACCATTATTAGATTGGTTTTAATTTCGTTGTCATGGTCAACACATCCACATGGTCTTCCCAAAACAAACATACATAGATACATGTCTCCCTGAAGCACTGCCTCTACACAGCTCCACATATCTAATATTCCTGCTGTGAAAAGTGCCTTGAATGTCTTCTTATAATGATTACCCCAGAGCTTGGCTATATCCAATGTGGCTATGCATGGTCTGCATGGTCATACATTCTGTATTATGGAGATTTAAGGGAGACTTTGCCTTGCACTTGAGTTAACCTCCTTGTAGAGCATTACACTTGAACATGACGAAAATAGGCATTCAGTCTGCTTTATGCCAGCATCGTCTTCTCCTGTGGCATAGGCTGCCAACAAGAGCTCTCCAGGTATCTAGGCCCTGGGCTGGTCTCTCCAGTTGTCCCCAGGTGAGGCCCATTTTCTTGACATCTGCTTCCAAATCATGGTCCCAGGTGTTTCCTGGCCAGTCTCTTTTCCTCCTCCCCTGGAGATTCCATGCGAGGGCTTGTCTTCTGGGGCTTGACTTATGGAGGGCATGGTCTCTCCACCGCTAGTACTACTGGAGAATCTCTTCCTCTGAAGGCTCTTGTTTTTTGATCGCTGCCACAGTTCTCGGTTGCTCATGGTGTCAGGCCAATGAATCTGGAGGATCCCTCTCATACAGGTGTTGATGAAAGTCTGGATCTTCTGGGTGGTTGTAATGGTGGTCCTCCCTGTCTTAGCTCTGAAGATTAGGACCTTGGTTGTGATGGACAGGTCCCTGGATTCCCAGATGTTTTTCATTTTGAGGAAAGCTGCCCTTGCCTGGCTGATCCTAACCGTAACCATCACACCCTCCTTATCAACAGTGCTGCCATGGTAGGTGTAGCTCTCCACCCCTCAATGGTGCTTCGCCTTCCTGTGTGATAGGAGATGTGTTGGCAGTGTTTGCCTTGAAGAGCTTGCTCTTTTTTTTATGCCAGCATACTGGGTTAAATGAGCACTCAGAGTAACATAGTATTCATGCTGAATATACTCATCTGGTGAGGAAAGGGCTGTTAATTGTAGCAGGCATCTAAAGTGCTTTGCACACACACTTTCTGTCTGATGCACCCAGGATAGGAGAGTTGTCACCAGGGTAACATGGTGGGCGATGCTCAGATAGAGCTGGTCAAAAAAGGGATACCTTTCAGGGAATGGAGGGTTGGACAAGTAGGGCCAGGCGGGGCGAGGAAGTTTGTTATTAATATCAGAAGAAGCAGGGCCTTACACACACACACACAGAAATACCCACAGTCATGGGACATGAAGATTACTTTAGTTAACTGTGCCAGCATAGACGCACACTGACATATAACGAGGCCACCGGGAGAGCGCACGCATCAGGATAGGCGCGCCATTACACTGGCTGACCTTGTCTGGGCCCCTCAGTGCATGTGATTGAGCTAACCTGCATGTGTGCTGTGCAGGGTGGGCCGTGTGGGCTGGGTCTGGGCCCACTCACCCGCCCGGCTCATTTGCATTCTTTTGTGTGTGCATAAAGGAGAGCGGGCCGCCCTTTCTGAACGGAGACTTTACCAGCTGCTGTCCAGAGATGGTCCTCATTAGAGTCCCGCTGCTTCACTGTGAACGGCGCCACATGCGGCACACACGCCAGGCGCCGCACGCGCGCTCTCACGGAGAATGCGGCAGAGGGCACACAATTCACCTGCACATGCCTGCTCACACACAATGCACATGCTGGCACTGGTGAACACAAAGGCGCAAACAGCAACCCACCAACGTCTTTTTACCTAGCTTAACCAGAATATCTCCTCTTTTAAAAGATACTGTAGTTGCTAAGCTGTCCCTTTCTTCACCACCACTTCAGTATTTACTGCTTCCATTATTTACCAAAACAGTAGCATGTGGTGCTCCGCTAACTGAATTTAATTAACATAATGATACGCCGAATTTATACAGATTATTAACTTTTGAGCATCACAATATGCATCTCAGTAATATTTTAGGCGTACTACTAATCATCTTATCGGATTACAGGCGAAAATAATGTCAGTATAGTGCCGAAACGCCCATTATCTAAAGCTCTATGATGACATAGTTTGTTGCTGCCAAAATAAAATGAACTTAAACAGTCAATTTGATTTTCTGGAAGTAAATTAATTGTTAAGATTAATGGACCAATAAGTAAAATAGTCGATAGATTAATCCATAGAAAAATAGTCGTTAATGGCAGACCTATTGGCTATTTTAAGACCAACAAAAACCACGTCTATGGTTCTATTTTGACAATCTAATGCAAAGCGCAAAATGAAGGTGCAACTAACAATCCATTTTGCTATTTTGATCATGGAAAAAACAGACTTCACGCTGGTGCAAAGCTCTTTTAGTTATTCAGAGGTGTGTTTTGGGCATAACATGCAATAAACCAGTCAGAATGGCATGTTACCTCACCTTTACAAGGCAGGGATACATGAGCTACGGCAGATTACTACTATAACGGCACGTTTACCTGGCAAACCAGATTGGTTTTGAAAATGCACACCATTAACCGGAGCACCAATGTTCCACCTAAGCCTTTCGAGGTGAAGCAGGCATGGGATGAGGTAGCAGTGAGTGTGTCCCCGTTGTCTGGTATCACCAGATCATCCACTCAATGCTGAAAGTGGTACAATGATGTCAGAAGAGAGGGAAAACAGAAGCTTGCTGCTCAACCCGGTATGTTTCAATATCTATGTGTGTCGAATGGTCAGATAGCCTATCATCAACTCCTAATTTTGATGATGAACTCGAATGGCTTCTCTTTTGTATCGCATTTTAGCGAGACACCACCCATCTGGTCGGCCTAATTTGGAAGGAGATAAGGGGACCAGCAAGAAGATGCACAGAAAGCGCTGTTCCATGAGGCTCCTTCTGGAATATTCCCCCATGTTCTTCACTCTTTCCTCATGGCCCAAAGACATGTACGCTGTCAGAAAGGACTCTGATTCCACACCACAGTATTGTAGTATTGGTTTTGCTAATTGCCGGTCCTATTAACAGGTCTAACTGGTGTCTTTGTTCGAGCTGTGAGATTCTATGGAGCATTCTTGATCCCCACTTTTTGCTGCGTGCCTGTTACCCCTTCCCTGTGGTTTAATGAGTGTGGTCTCCCAGCTCCCTTGCCCAGTGAGTGATTCCGATCCTGATCCCAGTGTCAGTGTGTGTCCCGCTTTTCCTGTGTCTGCCTTGCCCCTCACTCCCAGGACTCAAAGGACTCTGAAACCACTTTCCTAACTGGCATTTAGCAAGTCACTGTCGCTAGTCTAACTTGGTGTAGGACCACTTGTATGATTCCTGACACCTTCTAAACAACATGACAAATTACCCTTCTGTAAACATTACATTTCCTTGGCTATCTGTCAATGATCTTAAATGTCTTGGATATAAAGACAAGTTGTAAATGCTTGGTGCATTATTATAATAAATCAACGTGTCTTTATTTTATAAAGGAAACTACAAAACCTTTAAAACAAGGGTGCCCAACCTTTTTTACAGTGAGAGCTACTTTTACAAAGAAAATACTCTGACAAGATACTGAATCGTGTTGGTACATTTTGCCACCAACTGGCGGGATGGGGGGGCTGGTCCTCTTGGTATATCTTGTCGGCTGGGGATGTGGTATATTTTGCTGATTGCGACTGACCAGAGATAAAGCATTATCAATTAATCAACTCGTGATTGACGGGTTGAGCACCCTTGCTTTAAAATATAAAATGTAAAATTTACATTTAAAGCAAAGCCACATTTTGGTGGTGTCACATAATTCACTGTGCCACAACAATTATGATCTAGATACTGAAATTTTTCTGAGGTAAACCATTCTGACTTGCTTCTCTTCTTCTTGGAGAGGGGAAATATCGCCCCTTACAGGAGAGGACGATAAGTGACAAGCGATAAAATGGGGAAAGACAGCCTGATTGGAGTTGCAAGAGAAGCCACCATTGGACATTAGGCTTGTACCCACAGATCCAGACAAAGGGTAGATAACCCAGGGGTAATTACGAATAATCAGCAGTGAATCCTACCTATTGATGAGGCTCAGATAGACTATGTTTGCCTCAGATAATTACCCTGCTGAAAAAGCTCCAATTAGGCCCCACCAAGGCAGTGAGACCCTGAATGCTGGGCCCATTTGCTCAGCTGCTCTCAGATCCGATTCTGTGACTCTGAGTGTGTGCTGTTAGCCATCCCTTTGTAGGATGAACACTGAAGGGCACTTGTTCCACACAATGTGTTTCAGAACGTTGCAAAACAACATCTAGATCTGTTGTTTTTACCAGTACCGTTTGCAAGTCTAGTCGTTGCCTAAATTGTACTGAAATTGTTTGTGCCAGCACAGATGAATATTATGGAGCTCGGACAAATAGAACATATGTGTAAAAGACATTTCAGTTCAGTAACCAGGCAGCACCAGGACTGTTTGTTCCCATATTTACTGGCAAAAAGAAACAAAGCATCATTTCATTTCAGGGTATGACAGTATGGGACAGACCAATGAGAAAATGTATTTTTACACAGGACGTAAAGAACAGTAAGGGCCTAAAAGTGAAGTCTAGAAGGATCCATTTTCATTGGCTATGCTTCGGCCACCAGCTGGCTTCCTGAGTGTTTGGGGTCCATACCAGTGCTTCTCACCCTGTTCCTTGATCACCCCCAGACGATTCATATACAGTCCACTGTCCATCAGACAGTCCACAATTTTGGTCCCTCCCAGCTAGGGAGCCGGGAGGGAGAAAATACATGGACTGTCTGGGGGTCCCCAGGGACCGTCTTGAGAAACACTGCTCTACACACACCCAGCTATTTTGGTTACTATCCCAAAAAACAATGATCTGTTTAGTCAATGTTTTTTATACAAAGGGACCTTTAGAAGGGGTATGGTACTGCATCAAGGCCTTTGCTATATACTGAATCTGCAATTTTCAGGTCATGATCCCCAGTCCCTAACCCCGGCATGTGGGGAACACACTTGATGTAGACACTGCATACATAAATACTTTTAAGATGCATTTGAAGAAAAACACATTTAAATGCAAGATCTTGACCGAATATTGTTTTATTGTATTCCTGAAATACGCAGTATTATTCAACAAAATTAGAAAACAAATGCTAATACTTGCTGTACAATCTGAAAAGCAACCAAAGATATCACTGTAAGATCCACAATGGATTACACTGCACGACAATTTTTCTGAAAAGTTTTGCTTCCTGAAAAGTTTTTGCTGATTGCAACAGTTACCTGGTGGGTATGCAAAAATATAGTTTTGGTTTTGCTGCATCACGTTAACTGTTTACCAGCAATAACATAGCTAATCATGTTTATGTTTCTCATACACTATTAAGTTTAACATAATTAGAAGTGCTATGTTCTTGATTTTCAGTTGTATTCAATGTCAGGTGCATCACATTGCAGTGTCCAACAGTAGTCAGTAGAAAGTTTCATACCTGGTGACAACAAACACCATTCCTGTCCAGGCTCCAAGCTTCCATCTTGGCCTGATTACATGCCTGGACATTCCCAGACTGTACAAAACATTGTTGATAGGTCTCTTCCAGAAACATAAAATTTTGGACACAAATACAGTGGTACCTCGGTTCTCAAACTTAATCCGTTCCGGATCGAGTCTTAAAAAGTTCGAGTTCTGATCAAATTTTTCCCATAAGAAATAATGGAAAACCAATTAATTGGTTCCCGGCCCCCCAA
>JAOYFF010000135.1:13181638-13206043 GCA_025773925.1 Cryptomyrus ogoouensis
AAGTACAGTGTATTACCTGATACAGTATTTTCAATAAAATAGCATTATCACCAACAAGCGCTGCTACTACAGCAAATACAAGGCTGACACAAGCGTTACTTTTTGTTTCCGCTCAGAGATGTGCCGTGTGACTAATTTCCTGGCGCATACAATTTATATTAGATCAGCGTTCACGGTTCGAATTCTGATATTCAGATCGAGTTCTAAGTCAAACTGGTTTGTTTGACTTTCAAGAAATTTGAGTTCTAGCGAGTTCGAGAACCGAGGTACCACTGTATAAGAAAAAAACATAACAAAACTGAAGATTTTGATGAAATCTGGGCAAATTTGGATGTGATTTTCGTGATCAGCAGCTAAAAAGTAACACCGAACACTTCAAGAAGCATAGTCCTTGAAAAATCTCTGGACCAGAAGCCACACTCAGAAGAGAATATGCAGAAATTGACTTGTTCTACATTGGTAAATAATTTAGACAAGGATGAATACTATCATCACACCTATTCCACTTGTTTTCTGAACCATACTGGAAGACAATTGTGGAGGAAACTTCAAACTGCTGATGACACAACACTTACAAACAACCTAGAAGAAAACTTCTAAGAAACACAATCATAATTGTTAAGGATATGGTGTTTCCCATAACCCTTTATGAATGTGAAAGGCGGACAATGAAACAGAGCAAGAGGAGTACTGATGCATTTGAAGTTTGCTGTTGTGAAAGATTTCTAAGAATACCTTGCAAAGAAAGGACTGCATGAAAAACAGACAAATGGACTGTTCACCAAATCAAGCCTGAATTTCCACCATTCACCTGACTGTGCATTGAAGAAGATCATACTGTTTGGAAAAGTTGAAGGTGAAAGAGGAAGAGCACAAACAGCAACAAGATGAATGGACTCAAACACCATAACAATGAACATCTTTTTGGAAAGGAGACATTCTGGAGAAACACTGTCTCTTTGCTCACCAGGGGTCAACACTGGCTAGATGGTAGCTAATAAACATTAATAGGCAGGACAAACCAAAGTCAAAATTCAATGATCAAGTTTTGAAAATCCCATCTTCCTCTCCTTTTCACACACACGCACACACACACACACACACACACACACACACACACGCACAAACACAGACATGCATGCACAAAAACACACGCACATGCACAAACGCGCACACTCACACACACAGTAAAGCCTGGGGGCCAAGCACAGGATCAGCTATATAGCCGGTGCTCCTGGAGCATTTCAGGGGGTTAAGGCCTTGTTTTTACACAGCTTTCTACTTGTCATTAAAGAAACCCTGCAGCTTTACACAGTTGTATGAAATGCTACATCCACTTAAGCAGGCCTGTGGTGCTATGCAGCACAGATGCGGTGTTAGCTCAGTGACACATTCTCTGCTAATTACAGCACATCACTTTCTCCACATCTGCTTGGTGGTGACCTGTCTTGCACCACTCAACTTCTGCAACAAATCCTTAAAACACTTTGTAGAAGTGCCTAACAGGATAGATCTTATCTTCAATTTCATTACAACCTCTTCTAGATCAAGCAGTGGTACAGTAAGCATCCATGGCAGCTGGGCAGTAGCATAAGGCTAATGTGGTTCACTCCACAATAGTCAGTGAACTGGGGGGATTCCCAAGTTCAGTGTATTGTCCCAGGCCCCTAATCTACATGAGCAAATGCAATGGGGTCTGACCATTGTCACAATACAGGCAAGGTCTGGTATGGTTGTCATTTTGATCTGCAACCATCCAGCAGGGAACTCTCCTGTATTGCTTTTTCATATATAAAAAATGCATTGCTTGAACTTGTAGTAATTATTTTAATGATGATCCTACATTGTATTGTTGAAGCACAATTATTGATATCGCAGATAAATGTTAAGGAAGACTGGGAATGACTAACACACCATTTCTATGCCTGAACTTCTGCGTAGTTCACACTCCGCCATGCATCAACGCAGTTTCCACCGACCATGAGTGCAATCGCTTTTGTCTGTAGTACCAACCAGAAGTGTCTTCGATTCTTTCTGTACTTTGCTCTTCTCCGTTCGACTCAATGCAGTCTAACAGAGGCAGGTGACATGAAACCTGCTAGGACATATTTGTCATAAACATGACAAGCTCACCGTTAGCATAAAACAACGCTACATGCATCAGCTTTGGGTACTGGGAGTCCCAGTGTCACGGTTTCCAGCCCTTTTCACCGCAGCAGACCCGGCAGAACACAATTGGCCAAAGCCCTAGTTTACTATGCTGCAGATATCAAATCGACAGGCTGTGACAGTGAAATCCACTGCACTCACCAATCCACGGCACATTAGCACACTTGGGCTTGATTTCAATGTGCCTTGAAAGGCAAGCATAAGATGATGATAACAGCAATGTTTACCGTCAGAACTTATTTATGAAGATATATTTATTTTACAAGACTACCAACATAACACATTATTGTTTTGTTTTGGTCCAGAAACAGGGATCACATGTAAGTCCTGGGAATCTGCATAATGAGACAGGGAGGCAATGGCATGATGGTTTGCAGCAGACAGGGTGGCCAGCTTTCAAATTTAATGGGCACAAACGCAAACTTCCAATCCATGCTGACATTTCTTATACTGAAATAAATGTGCTCTAGGTTGGAGTGTCCATTATTTAAATAAGAGAGGAACAAGTCAATTATCCTACAATGAGCGCATAGCCGAAGGTCCTCATTACTATGATCAGACCGACTGGCAGTGGTGCAGCTCAGCCAAACATAGCCCTTGATTAAGTTACCAAAGAATGACATGGCCTTTTGCAGGGGAAGTCCGACCATGCTGGGCTGTCTAGCCAGCGAGCCAGAAACTGTCGATGTGCTCCAAAGGGAGACACTTACCCTGGCAGGACTGGGAAGTTAGTGCCAACAGGGTCATGGAAATGATGCTCTAAAAATAATCCTGGCAGGAATACCATCTGAGGGGAGAAGGTGGGGGAGTAGTGTGTTGAGGGGCATGAGAATCTGCTGGCTGTGATGAATGAGGGTGGACAGGCAGGTACTCCAAGGCCTGATACGACTTCCTGTCACAGACATCATCCATGTCACATCCGTATGCTTCACGGTAATATAAAGCATTGGTTAACAGTGTTGGCTATCTACCAACTGATGAGATGCTTTCATTTTCTACCAACCCAACCAAAAAGCTTCCACTTTACACAGCACTATGTACATACATACAGGGATGGCACGGTGTCTGTGGGTAGCACTGTTGTCTCACACCTCCGGCGTTGGAAATTTGAATCTCATCTCCACTCTGTTTGTGTGAGATTTATATGTTCTCTCTGTGACACGCCAGTGTCCTTTGGATACCTCCCATTTCCTTCTGCGCTCCAAAGACATGCAATTAGGCAAACAGGTGTTTCTAAATCGACCATCAATTGTGTATATGTGTCAGGACTAGAATGGGATTAAAAATAAGCCCAGGACTTTGAGGTCCCCAAGAGTAAATTTTGCGGACCAAGGAACACGACAGAGTTTGCCAGCCCACATACCCATCAGCCCACCAGAAAAATGCCCGGTATGCACCCTGAAAGAGACTGGTATTTCATTCACAATGTACTCCAGCCATGTGTCCTGTGCCACCTAGGACAGGATTCTGGCCAGGATAAGCAGTTAAAAGAGAGATAGTATGCATACATTATAGAGACTAGGGTCAGAAAGAACTGTGGATGCACATTAAATTGAGCCTTCTTTAATAAAAGAGGTGTCACAAGTAGAATTGTGTTGGAGCAGAATGGAATATGAAGTACAGCAGGCTGCCAGATCATTACTTCCACTAATTGTAGTATTCTGGACTGTAGACAACTGCATATTTCGCAGTTAATGGTCTAGCCTGTACTTCTAATACAATTACAGTTAGTACCTGTGTATTCTTTCTGTTTGCCTGTTATGCTTTAACAGTGGCAAGCCATTTCCAGAAAATGGTATTCATTCATCCATTTACAGATGCACTATGTACTACCAGATGATGGACATAGCAACCATTGCAGTTGGTACACCTGGTTTAGCATCACACATATCTAGCTCTTGATCAATGTAATGTTTCACATGAACAATTCTGCCATCCAGTGGCAATGCACAAGGGCAAGATTCCCCTCTGCTGCCTTTCTGAGAATGCTGAGCACCACCTGCCATAACAAATGTGGGTATAAGTCCAAACTGTCTCACCAAATATGACAAAGTGAAGAATTTTTTGATTCTCAACATAAGCCTAACAATGTATGAACCAATTTAAATGCCTGAATAAATAAATAAATTACCTAAATAAAAGACATGAAGTAGTAGGTCCTGAAATGGTGGACTCATTTCCACGTCCAGATCGAAACACAATTGGCAAAATTTACCGTGGACCTTGGCTCTTTGTGGCTGATGAAATTTGAGCCTTAGGAAAAAAATAACTGAAGTCTCCTGGTGGATTCATGTTTTATTCAACAAAAGAAATTTATATTCAAAATAATGAATGAGGGAGTGTGTGTGTGCATATATATATATATATCTCAAAAGCCAATATTTACTTGCACTTGAAAGCATATTCTTTGATTGATTTTCTGCTACATTGGTAAACTTGGTCCTAATCATTCATTTTCACTTCTAATGGCACATGCCCACTCCTGGATTAATGTTCAGACGTCCATCTGACACCTAGCACGTCTTGAGACATTGAAACATTCTTGACATACTCTCTGGACATAAGTGGTCTTAAGTGATAGTTGTTTTCTAATTGTGTTTCCAAAGAGCATTAAAATGAACTCATTTGGGGACAACGCTGCTGTTTCAACAGAGTCACTCCAAACTTTCAGCTTTTAAAAACACAAATCTGCATAAACTAAACACACATAAACCTTTGAAGGATGAGACAGGGCTGGTCCAAGAGATTTTGCACCCGTGAAAGCATATCATATTTGGCCCCTAACCCAGACTAAGTCAATTATGTTCCAATTTTTTTAGGGCCCCTGTCACTCAGAGGTTCTTGGAATCGTCCTATCTTTCCCCTTCTTTACAATACCCCTGGATGAGATCTGCAACAACACTGCTGTAAGCCTGTAGTGACCATTTATAGAAAGTGCAGTCATTACCTAAGCCATTTACGGTTTCTTATTTAGTCGTGTATATGCATTCACAAACATAAATGATTTGATATTGCCTTATTTCTTGAATTTGCTTCTGTGGTAAATGTACTATCTGCAAGCCTTTAAAGTGTTCCCTTCTCCTTAAGTCTTCAGAAGGTCAGAGACCCATTGTACCTGGTGGGGGAAAGGCCTGTAATCTCCAACATGCGCGGTCCACTACGAAGAGCACAATCAACCATGTTCCAGTGCATATTAAAGGAAAAAATTCATTTTTGTGGCTTTGTTGTGTTGAATTGCTAAAAAGGCTCAAGGCTACAAGTGCAATTTTTCTGCCTGGCCCTCATGACAACATTACAGAATCAAGCAAATGGGGGAAATCGACATAACATACTCATTCTCTTATTCTTTTATTCTATATGCTTTTTTAATTGGTGCTGCAGTCATGCCTTTGACAGACGGTCATATGGAGCAGGACCGTGTCCAAATCACAACCAACTTTAACCAGTCACTCAATCTGTGTATCATTGAAATAATTTGCTTTTTAGTTGATGCAAGTAAATGACACTTAAATAGTTCATTATGCCGGGATATTTTCCTGATTGAGATCTTGATCTTTTAGAGGTGGTAAGCAAATTAATTTATTTCATGCTTAGACTGTCATTTACACAATATCCAGTTCTTTTGCTCCAAAGTTTGATCCAGCTATTATTATCCTCAATAAGGATATCAATAACCAATAGTATTAAGAATAACATAATGCCACTGCTGTTGATGATGATGGCCATAGCAGTGCTATTTATAAATGTGCAAGGTATAATAGAGGTGGGGGTGGTCTATGGCTCTGTCGGTAAAGCCGCTGAGCACGTGATTGGAAGGTCATTTGTTCAAACCCTGTGGTCAGCAGAGTCATTTTACCATCGAGCCCTTGAGCAAGACCCCTAACCCCAGCTGCTTCAGGGATTTTCTGTCCCTGCATTCTCAATTGTACATCACTTTTGGATAAAAGCATCTGCGAAAAATGTAATGGAAAACACATATAGAGATGTTATTCCATAACTGCCATTACACAATTCCAGTACATTTTCACCAGCTTTCATGTGAGGGGTTTTGACACTGGAAGAGCCAGCTTGTTTTATGCTCTTCACAATAGGAATATATAAAAAGTCTGTTATATGCATTCTTGGAGGAGGTACACAAGAAATCCACAAAACACAGGTTCAGGGTCCAAGACTACTACAGAGCATCGGACTCAGTGGTTGTTTTATGTGTACAACACACAAATTTAGTCATGTGAACATGATTTATACTGACAAATTTTGAACGCGTCACATCAACCTTTGATCATAGAGCGCATTTGAATGGGGGGGGGGGCATGAAGTCATGTCCACTTGTCCGTTTGCTTTTGAAAAACCATGTTTGGATATTATTGGATATAATTTAAACATATGATGTCATGGATGTAATCCAGGCCAGGCTTTTATTAATAGGGACGCTCCTCTACTTACGAATGAGATACGTTCTGAACGGCCGTTTGTAACTTGAAATGTTCGTAAGTCGTTATTCAACATCATTTTAAGGGTAGACACAAGTACAAAGAACTAGGATGCTGGGAGTATGCACGCTACGCTGCTGCACAGCGGGAGTAGTGGCCAGAAGTCGTACTAGGCGGAATTGGTGTGCAGAAAAAATATTGATGTTGCGGACGGGAAATGGGAGCCCAAGAAACACAATTTGGATTTACAGTCCTCTGTTCTTATGTCTGAAAGTTCGGAAGTTGAAAGTTTGTAAGTAGAGGAGCGTCAGTAAATTTTTATCGGTCTACATAAAATATTCATAGGGAAATTTTTCATGATTGTTCATCACTGCATTCTAAACAATGCTCCAAAAGTTACCCGGGCATGTAATCCCCTCCCGCCCTCCCCGTTCCCCCGGTACTGCGGTCCATGATATCAACAAGATGACCATCTTCCTCTGCTGTCGGGGGAGCTTAGTAAATTCCGTGTTTCAGTACGCAGACTGGGGAGTGGTCAAATCTCTATAGGTCAGTATACCTACTTTTGATCTGGCCAGTCTGACAGCTGCCATACTTAGGGAGTAGCTGTTGCTGTAGCGGATCGGCTCCTTCTGATGGTGTCTGATGTCACTCCTATCAACAAGCATATCATGAGACTCAGGCTAAGGCCCTCCTTGGGTGTCTTGTCTGTTGTCCCAGTGTATGCTCCAACCGCGGTGAGTGATGTCTTGTTGAGGGAGACATTTTACTCACAACTGTGCTCGGTGATTGAAGGGTGCCCATCAGGTGACACTCCTCTGGTCATGGGTGACTTCAGTGAGACCACTGGCACTGACAGGGCTGGCTATGAGGATTGTGTCAGTCCACATGGGTTTGGAGACTGGGGTGAAAGTGGCTCGTTGGACTTGGTACTCCAATACTAGTGGTGCGGCAAAGGAGATCGATAACATCCTCGTGGGCAGATGCTGGAGGCTCCTGCAGAACTGCTGGGTCTACAGAAGTGCCCAGTTTGTGAATTCTGACTACAAACTTGTTGTTGCTACTCTGAAGATTCAGCTTAGATCCAATAGACTACCACCTACTAAGAGAATGAGGCTGGACTTAGCCAGATTCCAAGATCAAGTTGTTTCTGATGAGTTTGTACGCAGTTTGTGTAAGGAACTTGCAGACTTGGGTGCGTCTGCTGACTCTAATGTGATGTGGGAGAATTTCCGTGATAAGACCTTGAAGGTTGCAAAGGGCTGTGTTGGTGTTGCCAGTGGTCCCAGAAGGAGGTGTTTCATCTCGCAGGGCACCCTGGATATTATCAAGAGGAGTCGCAGCGCACGACTTGGTGGCAACTCCAGTTTGAGAGCAGAAGTGGCTGTGTGGTGTCCGTTGGTGAAAAAACATTTACTGATCTTGACTTCGCCGACGATGCCGTGATCTTAGCGGAGTCAATGGAGGCTCTGATTGGGGTTCTTGAGAGACTGAATGAGGAGTCTGAGTGTCTGGGATTGTGGGTATACAGGATAAAGACCAAGATTCAGGCATTTAATGACTTCTTAGGCAAAGCCATCAGTAGTGTGTCTGTCTACGGGGAGAATGTTGACCTTGTCGAGAGATTTACCTACTTCGGCAACAACATTCATGTTTCTGGTGACTCTTCCTATGAAGTCAGCAGACAGATTGGAAGAGCACGATGCTGATGGCTCAATGCTACATCAGTGACATCCTGTGTCTGCATGTCTTACCCTTCCTGAGACAGTACACTGGTGCAGTCTTTCAACAAGACAATGCCCGTCCACTTACGGCAAGTGTGTCTATGGAATGCTTGCATCATGTTGAGGTCCTCCCATGGCCAGCCAGGTCCCCCAATCTTTCCTCAATCGAACATATGTGGGATCAGCTTGAATGTTAACTCAGACTCTGCAGAATCTCGAGGGCCAGTTACAATAGCTGTGGGCCGACTTCCAGGAGAGGATACAATGACTGCATTACTCCCTTCTACATCGTATCGCTGCATATATCCAGGTCCACGGGGGTGGGGGGTGCCACATCCTACTGACATGGGACCAGGAGTGTGCCCATGCTGTCAACTCTGTTATCCGTTTGGTCTGATATTATAATCATTGCGATACAGTCACATGACCTTTCACAACTTGCAGATTCATTTCATTTCCACCACTCCATCTAGGTGCTTAACTTTTTTTTGTCACACATATTACAGTACACATAGACTGTACACATATTACATAGTGCTTTACATGAAAGAATATACATGAAAACAGACATAGAAATAAGATGGATAAAATGAAATAAAAAATTAAATTAAAAAAAAACTGCGTAAAAGCCAAGGTTGTATCCACTTAACAATTAAAATTAGATGGAATTATTAAATCCTTATATAAACTAATAATACACATACAGCATCGTCATCCGTGTATAGTTAAACTATCATCTAATCGGCCAGGCTCATTTGCAGAAATTTCCATACCTGCTGATGCCAATAATGAACTTTTCAAGCTTTCATCGGCCAATACCAATGTCATGCAGATATCATTCTACATCCCTACTCGGGCTAATCCTTTCAACTCATTGGGAGCTGCATTATGATGAGGTATATGTGCAAGAAGTTTGGTTGTCCTACAGCTGTGCCCAAAAGTTTTGAGAATGACACAAATATTAATTTTCACAAAGCTTTTATGATGGCAATTTGCGTACGCTCCAGAATGTTATGAAGAGTGATCAGGTGAATTGTAATTAATTGCAAAGTCGCTCTTTGCCATGAAAATAAACTTAATCCCAAAAAACTACATTTCAGCTCTGCCTACGGATCCTCTGGCTCCTGCTCGGCGGTCGCCTGCGGGTCCTCTGGCTCCTGCTCGGCGGTCGCCTGCGGGTCCTCTGGCTCCTGCTCGGTGGTTGCCTACAGGTCCCCATGCAGTGCCTCATCGGGCGGCTGCAGTCCCACCTCCGACACCTCGTCGGTCAACTGCGTCTTTGCCGGCTGTGGCTACGGCTTCCGCTCCCTCCTTCAGTGTCCCCTTCTCGTCCCTCCTTGCCTCCTCCGTCAGTCCCTCCGCCTTCCTCCTCACCCCCTTTGGCATCCCCTCCGGCTCCTACCTCCCGATTGCTGAGGGTCCCTGCGGCTCCCGCCTTCCCTCCAGCTCCCTGTCTTCCCCCGCCTTTTGCTTCTTTGCCCCCTGTGTTTGCTCCCCCGTCCCTTTGTTCCCTTCTGGTCCCTGTCCTCCATTTGTTGGTGTGACCCCCTGGTGTTGTCCCTTCGTTGTTCCACTCCTTGGGTTCTGTGTTTCCATCGTTGGTGCCCCTGTGCCTGTCTGTGTTCCTTGTAGTGTGTCAGTTGGTGTCCTGGTTGTTGTTCTTGTGCCTGTTCTGTGTGTTGGTCCTGTTCCCTGTGCCTTGTTTTGTTTGTTTTTGCTTTTGTTTCCCTAGGTTCTGTCGTGTCCCCGGTTTCATCTCTTCACTCCCCTTAGGCGCACCCAGAGTGCGCGCCTTTGGAGAGGGGGGTCCTGTCATGCCCCACTCGTCCGATCCTCCCGTGTGCCACGCCCCCTCGTGTGGAATCCCCGTGTTTACTAGCTGTTTCTCGTTGTTGTTTGATTAGTCCGTGTTAAAGTATGTTTCCCCAGTCCGGTCATTGACGTCCGTCTTTTGCTTTGCCTCGTGTTTTGTGTTGTTTGCTAAATAAATCCCTAGTCTACCCGATTCCTCGGCTCTGGCTCCTGCTTCCCCACTCCGAAGTCAGGACAAGTATTTTAAGAACATCTGCTATAGGGCATGAACTGGATTTCCCTTCCACATTCTACAGGATGTCATAAAAACTGAATTAGGACGTGATGGACCAGACTGAAGTTCACAATGACAAACTTATTATTATAACTTTTACTATTTTTATTTTTTTACACTTTTACTTACATTTGTATTGGCACATAGGCCTACTGTTCTATTTTATCTGCTGAATATACATATACAGCATAACTAATAGATGTGTTTTTCATGAGAACAAAGGATGTTTTGAAGTTTCTGCTTGGACCTCGGTGCCACTGACAAACCTGCACCGATATGAAAAAAGGCAAATATCAGAACAGAAATATACAAGCAAGAACATCCTGATTGAGGCTCAGAGTACACTGGGAAAAGAGAAGTTTCTCTTCACTCTCATTGATGGACAACATCACCCACAATGTAATAAGAGGGTAACAGCCTTGGTGATTCTGCTCTTTCATTAAATCTAATCAACGGAGATGATAGGATGACATATTCATGGAAAAGCTCTGAAAGGTTTAAAATTCTGATGTCAATATATATGATGCTTTCACAAAAACCATTTCTATTATGTGAACAGTTGGTACTGTGAACGTCAAAGGTTTTTATTCAATATGTAGAAGGTGCTTTTCAAGCCACTGGAAAGTGTGGTATTGATAGACAATCCCTCCAGGAAGGAGGTGTGTGTGAGGAGCCAGGCTTCATGGTCGCCCTTCGAAGGAGCTCCTCACGGAGACAACAGTGCACATGCACAGAGCACTGACACACAACCTGGCAGGTAAACACAGGGAGTCACACACACTTCGCCAGCATGCGGACAGCTTGCTCAGTTCCATAAGAGGTGCATTTATGAAACACATTTAATAGTGCATTTCCTTGGTCAAAAAGCCAAATAATCCACATTAGTCTTCACAGGTCCAGTTCTTGGTGTTCTGTGTGTTATTTTCACAGACATCCACTGCAGAGACATAAGGTTGCCATCATAACACAACAGTACACTGCCATATAATCTGTATGCCTGATCCATGTAACTGCTGTTCACTGGGACAGCCGGGGGGGTAGCACTAGGTCAAATGTCCCCTTGCCCAATAACCTGAGCAGCACAACCCCTCTTGACGAGGCCTGAAGAGCTCCTTCTGGATCCCTGCTTTAGTGTAACCTTTTCTGTAAGGCTAAGGGGTCTGTTTTCACCAATCAGAAAGGTTTGAGTGGTCTTCAAAACTCAGCAGTAATTTCTCAGGCTGGCAAGCAAAACCGTAACCTGTTCTTAGTTTTCACATGATGTCACATCCTTATAGGACAGCCCTCCTGGAGGGCAAAAAAGGGCTTTATTCTACTGCCTAACACCTATTTTTACCTTGTGTGTTATGTTATACAACAAAATGTGTTCTCTGCATTTAACCCATATGTGACATAGCAGGGGGCAGCTAATTCAGCGCCCGGGGAGCAGTGCTTGGGGGCGGTATCTTGCTCAGGGTACCTCAGTGGTGCCTTGCTGGTCGGGTATTTGAACCAGAAATCTTTAAATTACAAGTGCGCTTCCCTAACCTTTAAGACACCACTGCCCATAAAACCTTATGTATGATATTACCCTTAATACCCTTATTACTTTGGCAAATAATGTCCATTTCTGAATTCATATTTTAAAAAAAAAATTTGACACTTTACTTATTTTTAGAAATTTATAAACACATTCATAACGCATTATACTGCATTCATATAGCATTATAAACAATACTATATTTATAAAATAGCATAACACATTATAGCCATGTTTATTATGCATTATGTCTGGCTTATGAAGCTCAACTATCATGCACTAGTTACCTTTATAAAGCAGTACAAAGCATTCTGATTGCTTATACAAACCATTATAATGCATTATAAAGGTATCAATAGTGCATTATAGATGAGAGCTTCATAAAGCTTTCATAATGCATTATACACATGGCTATAATGTGTTATGCCTTTTGATAAATATTTATAGCCATGTTTATGCTTTATGAATGCATTATTTGTTATGAATGTATTTATAAATTATTAAAAATATAGTGTTTCCAAAAAAACTTCAGCCTGTTAATTCATGCAAACCATTCAAAACCGGTTTTTGCTTCATGAACAGGTATGAAATGGGTCTAGGTATGAAAGTGCTGTTTTAACATACCCTGCAGAAATAACCTAAAATCAAAGGCACACACTTTAGGCTAAATGATTAAATACTCTTCATAACATATTGCCAAATGTCACCGAAGATTAGACATAATACCATTTAAATACTGTTACCTTCTGAATACTGTGTTCAAAATGGCTGCACCTTTCCCCAAAAAGACCTCCACATGTAGCCTTTCACGCGTCTCTTGCAGATACCCTCCAACCATAATAAACACATGCACCCACATTTACATGGAGGCGGAATGGGTCAAGGTTTGCAGACATGTCCGAGGCGTGTGACAGGAGTTTTCACACTTCCTCACACACGCCTAATTGACCAAATTGTCAAATTTACTGGTCAATAATTTATTTTCACAAAGTGTCCATCCAGCCCAAGTGTCACGTTCAATAAAGCTTTGCAGTACGGAACCCAATTAATATTGTGAGCTGAACCCACAAAAAGGGAACCTAACAGGGACATGCCCCGGGGAGTTAACTGAACGTGACACCAGCACTCACTGACTCTGCGCTGCAAAATATGTCAGATAACCTATCAAGGAAAAGGCTTCATCGTGCCTAGTTTCATCTGCCATTTTTGTTGTTTGTGGTTCAGCTATAAAAGAGAATTATGTGGTATTTTCTATGAAACGTAATTTGCAATTTAATTTCAGTTGCTTGAACGCTGTACTTGAAACGTTTGCATTTTCAAAACAATGATCCTCTATGACCTGTTTTCCAGTTTGCATAACATAACGCATATCATCATGACGAAACTCTCTACGATATTCAAACCATGAATATGGCACACAGTCATTTTCAAGTGCTCATTCTCTCTACAATCCACAGTCTGCTATATGCTCCGTTTGACTAGTACAGCGAGAATATAACTTTAGCCCTTTATTGCACACATTGCACAGTTATGCTGTTAAATGGCTTAAGATTTAATATATAATTAATAAAATATAAATGTGTGTGTGTGTATATATATATATATATATAAAAAACAAGTTTTGGTGAATTTAAAACAAAATCCATCTTTCTACTGCTATCCAGTATAGGGTCAGAGGGGCAGAGTATACTCTAGATTGAATGCCAATCCATTTGAGTATATATCTGTAATAACCAGAAAAAAAAGGAAAGGTTATTTCAAAGCTGTAAAGCTGTTTTTATTGTGAATATTATGGACTGGATATAAGTTAAGGTCCTTATAAATGGCTTAGTCAGGTGCTGTGAACTGAAGGAACAAGTGCTCACTCATAATAATTGCACTGCTGCCCTAGCTGAAGCTGGTCTTCACCATAGGTCCATAGCATTCTATGCTGAGGCTCAAGGGAAACGGGAAGGGGGAGGGGAATCAACAGTAAAAATTGTCGACCATGAGCCGTGAGACTTGACTAAGGGAAACGGTTTTTTTCCTAGGCAAGTAACTTGGATGTAGAAGAGGTGGGGGGTGGTACACATTTTCACACTAGAGCCCCAACAATTTCAGCACAGGGGAAATATAAGCAGCCAGATGTGTGGGGTGGTGTGTGGAATCACGTTTGCCACAGCCCATCAACGTGAAGGCATCTTTCCCGGTTACTCCCTCTCCTTTCAAGAATCTGGCTGGAAGATGTGGCCCAGCCTTCATATCATATCACTTCAGGCCTGAGTAGCCCAGAGTCTGGACATGTAGCCTTATGATCTGCTTGGCCTGGTTCACAGGGCACCAGAGTCCCACCCCACATCACCAGCCTACGCATTAGTGCTCTTCCAACTTGAAACCTTCCAGGGCCCTCAGCTGGATCTGTCATCTAGCTCAACCAAAAATGTGAGGCGGCACTTTCGGGGGCAGAGGCCCACTTCAGTTTACAAGAGCCTGCGGTGCCATGTCCGAACCATGAGTCTCTCTGGGTCAGTGTTAGCAGGATGAGCAAATCAGGCTTGCATGAGAAGGGCTTCTACTGACACTACAGGACAGCTGTCCAAAGTCATGTTAAGATGGAATAACATACTCCGCAATAAGGAGACAGAACAAGCACGTAGATCTTTATATACGGTACAAGAATACTGCAGTGTAAATTGCGCATACCTGCAGATAAACGAAATGCCCACACAGAGGCTTTAATGGAAGGCCTATTTAATTCTAACCACTCCAGACTACTACCTGTCATTTACACCAAATTTAGCTTTAACCTGGAGGGCTATCTTCACTTTCCTTTATCTTTTGCATTGACTGTAGTCTGTCTTTGGTTCATGCACCAGCTTAATTTAACTTGCCATCTCCTAATATCACCTCCATTTTGGCTTACAATCTGGAAGGGCACTAACATCCATGACCTATACTGCAATGCATTGTTGTACCCTGTGCTGCGTGGGATAGTCTTCAGTACCCTCTCCCCAACCCTGACCAGGATATACGGACAGAAGTTTGAAGGATGGAAAGATAGACGGATGAATGGATGCAATACTGTGAATATACACACAGCTCAGTTATCCGTCTTTCTCTTCCACACATACAGTCAGAGATCTGTCTTTCTCATACACAAAGCTCATGGCCAGTTTTTAATTCATCTATTCATACAATCCTCTATTAAAAACAGTCTGGTGTTGGTCCTTATTTTCAATTAGGTATGCTGTTTACAGGTATTATGTGAGGCCGCTGTACAGGCTGTAGCTGCCCCCTGTGACTATTGTGCTGGTCAACAAAAGATAATGAGATATCTGTGTAGGCAGTGATCAAGGATAGAGCACAATGGCTACAGAAAATCCCGGCTGTAATCATACGATGCCCTTAGACTAGATACTGTAAATTTACCACAAGGCTTCTGCATCTCTTTGAAGCCTGGCTCCATTTAAACATCAAATAACCTTCCCTGACACAATCGGAATGTAAATTTGCACTGATTCCACCAAGGTCAAGGGGCAATCATCTGTGCTTGTAGTAACCACATGTCAGACAATGAGCTCCGTCATACGCCTTGGCTAAGTGCAGAGCAGGTAAGGGACATGTTTCAGTTTGACACTGGTTTTCTATGCAGGTTTTTACATTTTTGGACTAGTTCTCTATTTGGTCACATATCTGAGCTCATTCCTTTATCTTGGGCTTGGTTTGGGTTTGACTGATTGACTTGTTATGCATAATTGACAGAGAAATCTAAACATTTGGCTAAAACATCTTACTCATATTCAGAAAACTACAGGAACCAGGCCATACCAGAACTTTAATGTGAACAGATACTAGTTACAGAGTGATTCCAGCTGGATTTGATTTTCCACAGTAGAATGGTCGGCTTGGTAAAGTGTTGCCAGGTTTGGAGGGCGACAGTGACAGAAAACTGAAGACACTTATTTACTGTTCACAAGGTGTACATCACAATTTACTATGTACTAAGCTCCAGCAGCATCAGTGGAAGTCACCACATTATTTTAGCATCAAATGCTAGCAGAATTAGCATTAGCTTGTGTAAATTTGCATTACAAATTCATTACGTTCCACCATTCTCTAGTACTCTTTTAAGTAAAAGGTTGGAAATTTTTAAGTTCTGAGTTATTGGGAATGCATCAATACATCACAAGGTGTGATACTACTAATAATGAATAATATATAGAATATTCCCTTTTTTCCCTCAAAAAATCCATGCATATCAACACAAATCACTGTGGATTTCAACCCATCACAAAGTGCTGATGCAACCAGCTCTGAGTAGTCATTGCCCTAGAAAGCAGGGTCATGTCAGTGCAGGCATGGCTCAGGTATGACTCAGAAAATTCACAATGGAAAACAGTCTATCCAGGGTATGGCTTGGTTCTTTGTGGCAAAGGAAAAGCACCACTTAAAGAAGACAAGAAGGCCTCTGAATGGGTGTGAGTGGGATGCAAGACAACCAAACTGTTAAATAGGCCGCAACAGGGATAAGAAAGTGTGATGACATCCATTGACAAGGTGCTGATAAGAATTCAATGGTAAATCAAGAATGTCAGTGCTGGTTTGGAAAAAGATCCAGGGTTCCAAGTGAATATTAGGCACTTTCACACCAAAGTTGCAGAACCTAGTTCCTGGGCTGTCTCGACTGGGGACTTTTGAAGCTCCTGGCCACTTTCATGTGTCGCTTTCACATTGGACACAGAACTGCAACCTATATGTTAAATAAGTATGGGAGACGCACAAAGCTTTTAGGTTAAACTTCACACATAATTACAAACTAGACCGCCACCCCAAAACAATGAAGAATGAAAAAGTTGTTTTGTTAAGCTATTTCTTAATTATGGGGGGGGAGCGACTGTGATCAAAATGGGACACAGCCTTTTATTTATACGTTTGGAATATGTTTATATTTCATTATTAAATCTGACCAATCTTTCAGTTTCACAGAATAAAAAAAACAGTGCAACGTACTCCATTAATAAGCGTTGGTAAGTTTCACTGTCGGCACTGGCAATATTTGACAAAAGTGATATAAAAGATATTCATTTCAAGTTTTTTTTTTTTTTCTATAGCACATTTCACAACTAAAACTGAAACAACAATGCTGAAGACAAACACAGACGAACTCACACTAGGTCACTACTAACATCCAAATTCTAACACCTTAAAACACATAGCCACACCTTAACACTCACCCTATCACTTTAATTATGATTGCCATTGAAGCCTCTTGATATGCAACACCCAACAAATCAGGTCGCCTGTGTGCGCGGAGCATTTCCAGACGACCCTTGAGCAGGTAAAGAGATAAGATGCGGGCCAGATTTTCATGCCACAAGCGATCCAGAGAAAGCACCACCTCACTAGGCTCTGCTATATCAAAGCAGTGCAGGTTATTAATGGGGGATAGAGTGCACTAGTCTTCATTTACATCACACACTCTCTCCCTCACACACAGTCAGCATATATCCACTTTTAACATTTAGTTCTGCCATTAACGAAAGGCTTGCCTATTGTCAAGCACTCGCAATTCATTAAGGAAGTTATTGGAAACAGATTCAATATGCATGTTAATTTAATGGGTTTTAGGAGGGCTGAAAACCGTTTGATGTATTTCTCAATGGCATTCAACCAGTGGCACAGAATAATTAATGAAGAAACAGGGAACAATGATCCATTCCATTGTTTTAAATATATCCATGTTAATGCAGTATGAATAAATGAACTGTGCCCGGTTCCATTTTCATTACAGTATAATTGACGGTTACTTCAGTCAGTCTAAACCCAGTGCAGAGTTAACAGTGATCAAGCATTAATTTAAAATTGTTAACAAGAAAATTTAGTTAACATATAGACAAGGTATTTTACAATAATAAAGCAAAAAGTATATTTCATATTTTCGTTTTAGTGCAACAGGTGCTAATATGTCCAAAAGTACAAGGCTTGTTTTGCTACATTATACATTTATTGAAGCAATTATAGGATGAGCATTGCACTCAGAAATGCAAATACTGTTGGTCATTGTTGTGATGTCATAATTCCAGTTATTGCTTTTATAATTAAATTTTATCCAGATACTCCTTCAATGGTAGCTAAGATTTGTGGGAGTAGTTAACCTTTATAAAGCATGGACACAAATCTCATGCGTGTACATTAATCTCACACTGCTTAGTTTGATACCAGTATGACTATTTTCCTAAGTTGTTCATAATTAAATAGAAAATGACATTCCAAATACCATCACGTTATCTTCTGTCAGTCATCATTGGTATTATGCTGTAAATTATATATTAGGTAATTATTAAAATATTTCACATTATATTGAGGGAAATCGGTCTAATTGGAAAAACTGCTGCATTCTTGAACTCAAGTCAACTGGCCAATTTAACAGATCTCATCATTGTCTATTCAGATTAAGAAACAGGACCAGGAAGGTATATCACTTTTATATACACTTCTCCTATTCAGCTCCATCACCGTGTTTGTTTCTTTCAAGATTATAGCACTAGAATTTGATTGATGAGTAGATCGACTACCATTCCTCTCTCTAAAGTGTGAACAAGTAGAACTCCTTAACCAGGGCAATACCGTAATTATAAACCAACCAAACTGGAGTCTTTTATCACAACTTCTAATAATACCCAGGACAGGTCACAAGACACTAACAGTCCTTTTCCGTGTCATGTCCTCTATCCATGTCCTAAACTGTAATGTAAATTGATGGGTTGTATTCTGGGTTGTTCCCATAACTGTGTAGGTGAACTGGTAATTTGGTACAGTATGACATAGCTATTCTCCACACACAAAATACTGATTTCGTACTATGCCTTTCCCCGTGTGTCTTCTGCCTACACAAACGGGTCAACCCTACCGTCACAACTGACATCAAAGTGAGCTGAGAGCCATTTAATTAGATATATCACTGGGTCCAAGTTCCAGAGTCACCACTTTGCAGCTCAACGGTCAGGTTCACGCAAGAACCAGAAGTGATAGATTGAGGTCAGAAATAAACCCATTACTTGCGTGCCGCGTTTGCAGCATGTGTTAGTCCATCTGGCGATTAGGCAGCAGGATAATGAGAGCAAGCGGCGTATGCGCCGCAGTGGGAAAAGCGCAACGTGCGCCGCGATCGAACGCTCCCACGTTACCTCGGCACTGCCATTTCAAGCTCTGCTGATTGTTATTATTATTGACTTGTCTACTTAGTCTTTGCCACAAGACGGTGCAAATGCAAGGAACCTTTGGGAGACTTGAATCGTTTGCGGTTTAATATAGAACACATCTCCAAGGTGAAAAATTAAGACAGATGGATGACTGATGATGCCCGTGCAGTGATCTGGATTTTTGGTCTCTCTGTCCTTTCTCTCACTCACACATTATGGGTCCAGGGTTCGAGGGAGCCAAGGTTCGAGGGAGCCAGGGTTCGCGAACTCCCCGGGTGATACTGTTGGTGGGGGTGAAATGCCACGCGGAATTACAGAAATAGCTTTATGTGACCTACATTCCTGTTTTGCTTCAAGCAGTGCATTGTCAACTCCGCATTTTGTCTTTCTCCGCATCAACATTCATAAAGTCCATCATTTCGTTTTTTAAAATTTACAGTTAATCGTAATACGTGTACCATTACGTTAGCTTCAAAATATTTCGCAACGTTGAGAAAGTAACAAGATATTTTCGAATGTATCTTAAATGTAAATATTAATTTGGCACTCCATTTGTCAATTTAATGTAGTTATAAAATAAAAATGATTAACATATCTATTCCCAAGTGAGTTAATACATTTTAAACGGTGCCCTTAACAGCAAAGTCTTACCTCAGCGCTAACAAACAGGCTTCTTTTTAACCTGCCGCGCTCGAGCACCGCTTCCGGTACAGACACGTGTTTCACAATAATTTCAAATAACTTTAGCGCGCGGCGCTACGTGTCTCAACAGATCGCGGCCTACTGACCTGCTCCCGTCCCGCCATAGCTACGGACTGTCGGTCGCGGGATGCGGTTTTTTACCCTGCCGTTCAGGCTGGACTCCGAGCCCGGCACCCGTTCGGCGGAGTGCGCCAGTTCACATGCTGCCCCTCCGCCATGACAGCGGATTCCCGCATTTACTGGTTATGTAATTAGTATGAGCCAAAACTGAATGTACATCAATGATCTCTCACTTTATATGGCAGAATAGTCCTCGTTATTTAAACCCATTTCATTAATAATAAAAATTGATAGTCGTGGTGTCACTGGTCTGGTTACATTACATCAATTTCAATCCAATTTTAAGTTATATAAAGTCAGCCGATGTAATCTGTTTAAATAAACCGCATTTAGGACAGAATAAAATGAAAAAACTGAATTCTACACTGAATTTGTGAACAGATACTTCAAACGTGAAGGGCAGTTATACTATTAATTGATGCGCATGTGGAGTGGCGGCCAGGTCAGGGTCATGCACAAGCGTAAGTCTATTATGATCCATTTGCCTAGTAAATCCCAGTTAACACTTTTTTTGTATCGGATGCTTTCTGAAATTAGAAACAGCGATCGAGCTACTACGTTCCAAATAGCTTTCAGTTGCGTTTTAAGGTAGATGAAATTTATCCTTGAGCGCCATCTGCTGTACGTCTTGATAGTTTAAATTGAGTCTTGAGCAGTGCATGCATTGCTCACCCTCAGAAGGAAACTAGAGAGTTCATAGGAGTTTTCCCAACCAGTCTACATGTGCTTTGTGGAAAGGCATACGATCGTGTCCCTCAGGGGGTCCTGTGGGGGGTGCTTCAGGAGTGTGGGGTACGAGGTCCATTGTTGCGGGCCATCAGATCCCTATACAAACAGAACGAGAGCTTGGTTCGCATTACCAGCAGTAAGTCATACTTGTTCCCAGTGGGGGTTGGACTCCGTTGGAGCTGCCCTTTGTCACTGATTCTGTTCATAATTTTTATGAACAGAGTTTCTAGGTGTAGCCAGGGGTGGAGAGGGTCCTTTTCAAGGGCATCAGGATTGCATCTTTGCTTTAATGATGTGGTACTATTGGCGTCGTCGACCTGCAGCATGCACTGGGGCGGTTTGCAAACTGAGTGTGAGGTGGCTGGGATGCAGGTCAGCACTTCCAAGTCTGAAGCCATGGTTCTCAACTGGAAATGGATGGATTGCCCTCTTATGGTGAGGGATGAGTTGCTGTCCCAGGGGAAGAGTTTATGTATCTCGGGGTCTTTTTCACAAGTGATTGACAGGTGGATTGGTGCAGTGTCTCTTTAGCTGAAGAGAGAGCTGAGCTGGAAGGCAAAGCTTTCGATCTACCAGTCGATCTATGTTCCAACCCTCACCTATGGTCATGAACTCTGTGTAGTGACCGAAAGAATGAGATCACAGATACAAGCAGGTGAAATGAGTTTCCTCCACAGGGTGTCTGGGCTCAGTCTCTGTATCCAAGGCCTTGAAACTCCTTTTCTGTTTACAGAGTGCTACAAATGGATTACATATATGTTACAGTCAGACAATCCATATAAGTAGGATAGACCTGTAACAATGATGCAATACCAAGGGCAGACTTCTGTAGTTCTCAGGGAATTCCCACAATCGCCAACATCAGCAGAGTACAGAAAATGCAAACGCTAATGACAGTCACAATGTGAGAAGTGAGTCTGAGACCCTTTCATTGATTTTGCCACCAGGGCTTACAGAGTCTGGGGCTGATAGCCAATGAGAGGAAGAAAAAAACGGAGCAGAGGTGTGGTCTCTGTCCTCTGGCACAAACTCTCAGCCATTGATCTGGCTGTATTTATGTCTGGTCTGGTTGGGTAGATTATTGACTGCACCTGGAGCTTCGCTTGGCCCTGTTTCCCACAATGCTTACTGGGTGCCAGCCAGTCTATCCAACCTATTTATACTGGCGATGTTACCCCAGGCTGTATCCTTCTGACCATCCCAATACTAGACTAAAATAAAACAGATTTCAGGCAGCTTAAGCTTCAGTGGTAAATCGATGTCATTTACTTGTGTTTGCAGCATCTCCTATATTGTCGACCTACAAACCAGCGTGTTACTACCAGACTTTAATGTTCCATGCGTGTAGAGAAATGCGACTTCTTATGACAGCGTCTGAATGGGTCCCGCAGCCAACGCACAGTAAAGACGATCCTGCACATGGAAAGAATTCGTAGGGGCAGGTCAAATTCCCATAATGTCTCAGAATTCAGTTATTTTTTTCATGCAAGGAAAAATGAAAGTACTGCTATAGTCTGGGTTTTATATCAGCACTATAATTTCCCATAAAGCAAAACCCATAATTCAAAGTATGACTGCTGTGATGCTTATGGCCACATGCGTCCATGGCGACTTCTCATATTTAACAGAAAACTTTAAACATTTTATTTCATATTTCTTTATAAATGAAAAAATAATCAAACCAAACCAAGCTCTGGAGTTGCTCATCTGAAGGTAATTTTCCCCAGGAAAGTTTGACATCGTGGAGCACAGTCAGAGTATGAGCTGTGTTCTCGGCTGCGCAGTGCACAGGTGCCTGTTGAGTGCCAAAGAGTGGAGGCACGGGTGTGTCTCTCCTGCGCTATGCTGCCTGAATGGCCATGTTCTAAACTGCAGGACATCCTGCTCAGCTTTCCTGAAGCCACTAGGCGCAATCACAGGCTGATTTCGGGCAAATTTTGTCCCTGTCCTTGTCAGACAGAGAGAAATGTGATAGCCTGCTGAGATCCAGCAATTGATTTTTGTCCTCTGTAGAGGACGTTATGTTTTTGCTCATATTTCTCATACTATACAAGCCACTGTCGTTCCACTAGAGCATGTGCTAAGAAAGAAGAAGAGCTCTGAGGTTCATGTCCAGTGAAGCAATGCACCTCTTCCCACTACCGTAAGCCTTTTTCAGAATTTCCCCCTGGGATGTATAATCTTAATCTTGGAGGACAATTAGGGCAATAGGATGACATCACATGTGTGGGGGTGTGCTTTTTACCAACAATTAATGCAAAAAAATCAAAATGAAAAATATTTTTTTCCCATGGAACTCAGGAGAATACAGTTAGGTCTGCCTTACTAAATATCACTGAACGAATATCAGCTGTTTGTTTCTGTGGCATAAATTGTCAAACAAGCACAAGGAAGCACATATGACAAGCTCAGTAGTGGGGGTGAAGGGGGGTTCTGCTAAATTTACCAAGGGATCCCCCCACCCAGCAAATTTTATTCAGTGCTTTTCGTAAAAGACAATTATGCAAAATTAGCAAGAATTCCACTATGCCTCTAGGAGATGTGGCTCCCAGCACTTCCTGCAGAAAGCCACAGGGTCTGCCTGGTCGTCTGCATCGCTTATCCTGTTACTCTGTGTGTCTCATTCTCAGTGCAGCGAAAGAACACGTAGCGAGACCGATTTTTAAAATGTTTACTTAGCGTCACATTGCTGCTCTGTGGGTGAAGAAATTTAAAGCACTATATAGTTTCATGTATTTATACAGATGGGATCGATTTTGTGCACGTACAGCTTGAGCATGACAATCGCTGGAATCTCACTCTCCCCACTCCCCCCAGCCCTTTGCCCCCTCCCCCCAGGTCACAATTTGCAAGTCTGTACATTCGCGGCATCCTCTGGCCAGTGGTATGAGTCCGCAACAAACTCCTCGTAGTCCGTACTGTACATCAGTGAGCGCACCAGCGCTTCCTTGTCCTCTGGTTCTGGACTCAATGCTGCCATCTGGTGTTCATATGCATATTGCACTACCTGCAATGAACATACAGACAGAACAAAGACACACAGCTGTGTCGGGACTAGCAATAAGTTCAAAGGAGCCTGAGAGGTTATTACTATAAAGGCACATTGTAAAGGAGGGATAATACGGGCAGCCTCTCACCTTAACAGCCAGTTTACAGGAGACCTCACGGATCTGGGTGAGAGGAGGGTACAGTCTCCCTTCAGAGAGGTCCTTCTCTGTTACCTGTTCAGCAATGGCCTTTAAAACAAACCAAGCAGAAGGTACTATTACAGCTACATATACAGGAGGTCACCAGCACACCAGGTGAGGAGTTAGAGAGCCAGTGGGTGTGGGAGGGGCTAAGACAGGAAGCGTGTGTGGGAGGGGCTAAGACAGGAAGTGTGTGTGGGAGGGGCTAAGACAGCAAGCGAATAAGTAAGAGAGGGACTGGTTGTGGGAGAGGGTTATTCAGTAAGAGGGAGTGTGAGAGGGCCTAATGCAGAGAGACTAAGATGGATGGAGTAGGTGTGGAAGGAGCTAAGGGAGTATGAGAGGAATTGGGTGTCGGAGGGGCCAAAACAGTAAGAGAGGTAGTTGGTGTGGGAGGAGCTGAGACAGAAAGAGAGGGAGTGGGAGGGGTTAAGGCAGTAAGAGTGGGTGTGGGAGGAGCTGAGACAGAAAGAGAGAGAGTGGGAGGGGTTAAGGCAGTAAGAGTGGGTGTGGGAGGAGCTGAGACAGAAAGAGAGGGAGTGGGAGGGGTTAAG
>JAOYFF010000135.1:13210003-13252388 GCA_025773925.1 Cryptomyrus ogoouensis
CTGTGCCCTATACCGTACACCAAACACTGTCCACGCTGTGCCCTATACCGTACACCAAACACTGTCCACGCTGTGCCCTATACTGTACACCAAACACTGTCCACTCTGTGCCCTATACTCTACACCAAACACTGTCCACGCTGTGCCCTATATTGTACACCAAACACTGTCCACGCTGTGCCTTATACTGTACACCAAACACTGTCCACTCTGTGCCCTATACCGTACACCAAACACTGTCCACGCTGTGCCCTATACCGTACACCAAACACTGTCCACGCTGTGCCTTATACTGTACACCAAACACTGTCCACGCTGTGCCCTTATCTGAATGCTGAAAGCAATCACATCCTACCTTGGATGTCGTCGTTGAAGGTGCAGTACTTGTTGCGGTACTTGTCGAGCAGACGGAAAGCATTTGTGTTGGCAAAGTCTTCAAACTGGATCAAGCAGTTAATTCCATATCTGAAGAATATGAGACAACAGATCAATCTGGTACCTGTGAAAGGCAGTGTTAAATACGATAGCATTGTGAGTGTGCAAGTTATAATAAGCAGCCAGAACACTAGAAAACAAGATGATTTCAGACTATCGCAACAAATGAGGTTCAACAGAAAGACGTGGGAGATCCACCAGAAGGCCACTAGTGGAGGAACCCCTGGCTCAATGGGCCAAACCAAACCTTTTCATGGATCTGAACTAAGCAGTGGCATGACTGCACACCCAGTCCCACAACCTCACTGCATTACATGGATAATCATGATAGTAGCTGTCTGCTTGCTGGAGAAATAGTACCAGCCCTGGTGCCTCTTCCCTAAAGAGGGCGCTCTTTCCCCAGTCACAGTGAACTGAGCATCTGAGAATAAAACGGAGCTGAACCTGAACATGCTGCTCTGGGGCTCATTACATTTTATTGCTATTTATTTAGCAGATGCTTTTATCCAAAGAGATGTAAAAACGAGGGCCTGAGAGCAGGGTCAGCCAGTCCCTGGAGCAATGGGGGGTAGTGGTCTTGCTCTAGGGCCCAACGGTGAAAGGATCGCTCCGTCGGCCAAGGGATTTGAACTGACAACCTTCCAATCACAGACACAGAGTCTGCAGAGTCACACACCAGCCCAGGTTTGAAAGGTGAATGTTTCATGTCTAAAAATGTTTATTTTTAAAGCTTTGCGGTGACTCAACATTCACTGCACACTCTGCCATGGTGCCAAGGTACAGGGTCATCTTCTACTGGTGTACCAGCTGAAGGTCCACACACACACACACACACACACACACGCACAGGTTTGTGATTATATCTTTGTGGGGACTCTCCATTCATTTCAAGGGGGAAAACTCTAATTCCATCATGACGACCTTAACCCCTACCCAGCCCTAACCTTAACCATAAACAACCAAATGAAATACAAGATTTTTGGTATTTTTAGTTTTCAGATTGCATTCACAGATCTTTGTGGGGACCTGAAAAATGGTCCCCATAATGTCAAAATAACATTTTATCACATTGTGGGGAACATTGGGTCCCCACAATGTAACATAAACATAATCCACACACACACACCAGCAGATGTGTACGAAGTCTGCCGCCGTTTAGGGCTGATCGCCCATTTATAGATCTAAACACCTCCAAAGGTATCAGTCTTGTATTTTCCTCAGTACTTTCAGTTAGATGTCAGACACCCCTGCGACCCTCAGTCTGCTGTATTACTATTTACTATTTACAGTCTGCTGTAGGTTCTGGGATTCTGGGATGCCAGTGTTTAACAAAACAAACACCTTTTATTCAGAGAGAAACAAGAGAACAATGTATCAAGTTCCCTTTGTTAATGGCAAACAAACCAACCCCAATTAACAGCAAAATGTCACTAACACAAACAAGTTGCCCACCCACCATACCAGACACACATTCAGAACCCCTACAGAATCCATCCAGCTGACCACATATAAACTTTTGTCCATCAAGTATTCAAATCAGGGCCACCTAGGTCTCACTCATTCATTTTGGTCCCAGCTGCCAATTAATTTCCCGCAGCAATACGACACTTCGCCCAAGCTCAGTCCGTCACCGTCACTGTCTGCTGCTGGCTCACAGCTGATATCACATCATTTTATTTCTCACAGAAACCGAGCAAATCAAAAATCCATTATGTAGAAATTCAAGGTCGACTTAAGATGCTGGATGCAGTGAAACAGCTTAGCCTAAACGGAATCAAGCTTTAATTTCAGCGTATACATAAATCTGGGAAAGAGCATACCCCAAAATTAGACGACACTTTGTGTTTGTGAAATGGTGGAAAGCCTTGCAGCTTAAATTGAAAATTTAGGCACTGGGTTTCAGTAACAAGGCTGGAGTGGAATTTAAGAACACAACAGAAGAATGAGCCAATGAGAGGAACAGCTCCATTAGTTACACGGTGGAGAGCAATTCTGTGTTTTGCTTGTCCATCGAGACGCATTTCTGGAACACTTTTGCTTTAAATACCGTTCCCATGGGCCCATTATCAGTCCTGTTTATTGTCAAGCTCCTTAGTTGTTCACTTTGTGGCTCATAAATTCAGCCGCAGTCTACATGAGTGTTGATGTTCTGACGTGAAGATGACGCCTGTGCTGTGTGGTAGGTCTGTCCTGAAGGAACTTTAAACAGGCTTCTTCATATTTATAATGCAGTTCCATAGGAGACACTAGACACTAAGCATTTTTGATGACATTCTCTTTACATGCAGACATTAGTATCAGAATCAGAATGAGTTTCAACAGCCTCTATGCCCTGTGTAATATAACTCTCATCTGATTCATTTCCTACACACTTTCAATCATGTACACACTGGATTTTAACTCCAAGTGCAACATGTATGTTCCCAGTTTTTAATTCACAATTTAATATGAGGCAAAAACGATTCTAAATTAATTAATCAGTTTCCCCACCTGGTTTGGTTCTCGGTAAATAGTAAGGTCTCATTCACTGGAATTTAATAATTTTCATCTCAAATCTACGGCACTCTCCTTAATGACCTCACATTGTCTTCAGTGCTCCTGAATCACTGACTCGTAATTTGCAATGGCGATAATACATCACCTGCCCTTGGAAATGGCTCTTCAAAACACACAAGGCACTCTAAAGAGGAACTCTCATTCATGCAAAATATTTTTATTCCTCTTAGAAATAACTTCCAACTTCCTACTTTGTGTTTCACATATTATAAAGAGTAAACTTCAATCACATGTAACAGTGTTTCACTGTGGACATTCTGTTTTATAATTTGGATGTGTTTTAAATCTTTTTTTTACATTTACTTTATTTATCAGACACTTTTGTTGAAAGTGACGAGCACATGAGGCAAAACAGCACATTGCAAACATGAGTGGAGGAGCTGACTAAGCATAATTGCAGCTGGGCTGAGCTCCTGACAAATGCCCAGATCATCTACCTATGCAATATTTAAGTTTGCTGATGAGGAGACCTCACAATAAAATAAAGTGTTTCAGGCATTTTTAGCACCGGGTTATTATAACCCAGTATAATGACTGCAGTATTTGCATAAATGTGGCCAATAATTTCTGCTTCAGCAGAACTGATATGGACATCTCGTTTTGTTCGAGTCATTTATGTCTGCTTTTGGGTTCTTTTAATGACAGGACCCATTCACGACGCATTAATATCAGATTCAAGCTTTCCCCCCTGACTGTCACATGTCCACCAATCAGGAGCTGAGACTAGGCCAGCTGATCCCTTCAGCAGGGGTCACTTCCTGTGGAATAAGCCCTCAGAGACCTGCCTCGGCAGATGAAGCCGTGGAAGGCGAATAAAGGCCCGGCTGGGGCCCATTGTGCACACACAGCCACTCTCTGTGACTGGAGCCCAAAGCCACAATGCACCTTTCAGTGTGCTGTGAGACACACACAAAAGCGCCAGGCCCATGGGTCTCCCAAGCTGCTCAGCTGGCCCTCTGCTCACTCACACGGGGACACCGAGGCGAAACGACACAGTTTCAGAGGCACATGTAGGACACTCTGTTTAGCCTACGTGCTTCTCCAGGACGGAATAAAGTTTAACACTGTCACAACAACAGACTGAGACTTGGTGATGCTGAATTATCTTACGAGTTTTGTGGTTTCTGGTCATTGTCCTCTGGCTTTTTTCAAAACTTTAAGCCTTCAACCTGCTGTTTAAATTTAAGATGAACGTAATGCAAGAGAATGAACTCTATACAGTTGCAATTAATGGATCATATCAGGACCTTACACAAAGTTGGCGGAAACCAGAGTCCCCCTCTCTGCAACACAGAACAATGGCTGAGGCATGGAATGTGGCGATTTCACGTTTCCATGGTGATCGATCAGCGGCCCGGTACCAAGAGATGTATTAAATGAAGCTCAGCTCCCTCGGATTAGACAGGAGACACCATGGCTGTATCTACCATTGAGGACACCAAGGTCAAGTAACTCAGTATTTTTTCTGCAACTGTGATAACCATGATCCATTACAGGACACAACTAGGAAGAGCTAACATTTCTGACCTCAGTATTTTAAAAATCCTGGATACGACTCTGGGTGACACTCTTAGTCATATGCAGGACCAGCTGAGTGGGTTGAAAGAGAGGAATTCAGGAAATGACCAGCAAATGCCCCTTTGTAGTTCATACAGTGGAGGAGCTTCTCAGCTTTCCATCTGAGGGCTGTGCCTTATAGTGTTTGCTGAAGTAAACTAACCGCAGACAGATGCTTTATCCATGACTTTACCCTTTACATTCCTTTCTGTGCCGTCTGTCCCAGGTATACGGCAGAGCTGAAACCCACAACTCCCACATCACAATACTCTCAGAATCACAAGGCTACCTGAGCCCTTACAAATTACACAAGACGTGTGAATGTCAAAGAGATTAAAATGGAATAAAATGGAGAGCCTTGGATTATGTGACTGCCATTGTGATCCAGACAGAGGGGCTTTTACTGAAGACCTAGAACTCCCATAACAAACACTTATGTGGTCAAAACATAATGACGTTGCTCAAAAATGCCAATTCTAGTCACAAATTGGTTCCATTTAAACAAATTGTTTGCCTGTGGAAAAAGATGTTCAATACGGAATAAAATGAAAATCTGACTAGGCAATCGGTCAGCTTTTCCTTAGCTTGTACTTTATTGTCATTTTGTAAAATTGTTCTGGCAGGTTTGCCACTTTCCCACTAAGCTCTGCTAATATCATGCAGTATTTCAGTTAACTAGTATAATTCAAGATGCGATGTAATGTGTAAACAGTCATTAAAACTGAACTGAGCAGTACCTGGTCCAACACTCCAATCACATTTGCCTGGATCCAAACAATGTATAATAAATCTATCACCAGTTTTCCACAGCCTTCATTGATGTGTCCATCCTGACAATTACATGACAATGGTTTTTGTCATGGAAATGGAGAACCGCTTATTTACATTCCCATTCTTTCAAAGGGGCTGTCGATTCTCCAAAGGACCATCAGCAGATTCCAGATTCTGTCCGTCACAGAGAAACATCAGCATTCAGTGAAGGTCAGATTTGTTGAATCATCAAGCCAAACGGAGCCTCCAACATTTGACGGAGACACGTTTCATATGATGGAGTCTTCCTCAAACCACCATTCTGCCCTGGATAAGCTGCTATGGGCACTGATAGATGGATGGATGGATGGTCTAACTCATTATAAAGGATAATAAGGTGCTGAGGTCATACATAGTTGACCTAAAACAAGCAGAAATTACAGTGGGCTGAAGTTTGAAGGGTTAATAACTAAAGATTTTAAACCTTGTAATAAAATAAGTTTGATATTTAGCTTTAAAAAAGTCTATAATATTGGCACATATTTGGCTCAGAATCAACACATAATAAAGCAAAGCTGAGGGTGACTGTGAAAGATGAAAAATGATCACATGACATCTATGTTGCTCCACCCAGTAACTCCACCCAGAGTTTTTTTTTGGCGGGGGGAGGTGCTCTCCGGGCCCCAAAATGGTCACTATCCAGCTTTCCTGCAGAGCGCCACTTCAGCCCCGGTCACGTGCCCCATGCCGCATGGTGCGGAGCTTCATACACAAAGACTCATCGACCGGCGTTGCTCTGTCCAGGGGGGTAATGTAGGGAGGCTTTGTCCTTTAATGGCCGTTCGAGAGCTGCACGAGAGAGGACCTCTTAACGAGGCCCTCAATTACAGCTGAGAATAATCCAGGCATTTCTGATTGGTAGGTGTAAAGAGGGCTCCACAGGCTACATGAGTGTCACACAGACACGGGGCCTGGTGTCTGGGCGGGGGGGAGGTGCATCAAGGCTGATCTGTATCGCTCGGTAGACACAAACTGCAGGTGCTCCATGCTGCCAGACTGGTCCTGAAGGCAAGTCGGGCTGTCTATAGAATCTTATGGAAATCCTTATGGAATATGACATTCCTCCTTTAGAAAACAAGCCCTCTCTTTCGATCATTAAGTTAACTTCTGCAGCTTCTACGCCCGCAGGTATGACTGTAGCCCCTCCCGTGTAGTGAAGCGCTCCCTCAGCTCAGGGCCCCCGGGGGCCCTTCAGAAAACCCCATCACAGACGCCTGCCGTTGATCTGCGTTTTGCCATCTGCTGCTCCTCCGTCTGATGGACGTCCTCCAGCCCAATGCCGCACGCCTCTGTCGCCTTGACAACAGCTTAACACGTCCTCAGCTTATTATAGCTAAAAAAGGGATGGCTGGCAATTGGCCCGTGGGCATGGGGGGGGGGGGGGCAAACTAAGGAGAATAAAAAACTTGCGGGTTACTCAGAAAGGCGGAGAATGCGGCCTTGTGGATTTAATTAAGTCACACATGCTCTGCCCGAGCAGCATCTCAATGCTCGCCGGCTCGGTCCAGTTGTGCAGACAGCGCTGGTCCTTTCTAAGATGAGCCGCATCTATTTCCCAGCCTTTGTGACCCGAGGGACTGTCTGTGCGGACTCCGCCAAAAACTCGCCGGGACGAGGCTCAGCTGTACAGACTCACATTCCGCGCCGTGCGTCTGGTCAGAAATATCCCAGACTGCAGAGGGGAGGGTCCCGGCCTTCTGAGACCCCCGCTGGGCCAGTGCCACTCCTGCAGAGCCACTGTCACCCACAGCATTAATTTCCCATGTCACTTCATCTGCCTGCAAACCGTCAGAAGGGAGAAGCTCCTTCGTCCACACGCCCCCACCCCCCCCTCCCGCGTGGCTCTCCGCTTCAGCCACTACACGGCCATGAAAGTCAGGGCGCCCTTCTCTGGCTGGAGCGCACCTCTTTAAATAGACACGAGTGCGTTTCCCAAAAAGCATCGTGGAACTTGTGTCCTGTTCCAGCTGTGATGTGGCTAGCGAGATGGATGCCAGACTGGAACTCTCTGTAAACAGCACATCCGATCACATCCTTTCCCCCGTCTACCTGTGCTGTCATTTCACCGCGACCTTACCACAAACTCACCGCGACCTCCGCATGGGTCCTGAGAGTGAACGTCCAAAACATAGGAAGGCAGGGTGAGGCTCATTAATATTCATAAAGGAAACACTATAGCAGCATTTCACTGACCAATCAAGTAGTGCTTCCTTTATGAGCTGAGCCTTCCCTTGCTATCCAGCTCACCAGCCAATCAGGTAGTGCTTCCTTTATTAATATTAACAAGCCATCTGCTACTACCGTATTCATTGACCAATCAGGCAACACTTACTTTATGAATATTAATGAGCCACCCCATGACCTGCATTTAATGTGCTGAACATGATGGCCTTCCCTGACATTGATTGTTATGGATGAAAGGGTGTCTTCTCTGATGTGGCCGCTGAGATCCGCAGTCCAGGAGATTTGTCCACGAGCAGGAAATACAAATACAAACAGAGACTCAGCAAGCAAGCTGAGGTTCACTGATCTGCTCCGCTGGCCCATCCAGCACGGAAGTGTAACATTGGACAGGACAGGAAGCACAGCCTCGACATCCCTTGGACAGCCAAAACAGAATCCACCACCCCAAGTTCTTCTATGTCTCAGCGGCCAGCCTCCAGCATCTGGGCGCCCAGTGTCACCCTCCCGTGATGACGTCAGCATGGTACCTGTCTGTCACGGCCTTCATGAACTCATCCAGCAGGTCATCGTACGCCTGACCTCGCACTCGCTTCTGCCGCAGTCCAATGTACAGGGGGTCGTTCAGGAGGGTCTGCAAAAGAGAGAGGCACATAGCTCCTCATATAGGGCTGTACAAGCATCCCCCCAAAACTCCTGCTAATGAAGAAATCCAGTTAATTTAACTGCACTGTGGACTGTACCACTGGCAATATTGTGTGGGGAGAAATGAGAAATGTCAGCAAGTTTGTGTCCAGTGATGCGTTTTACCGCTAACAAAAGGACACCGGGATTCTCTTCAGCCAGAATAATGGGTTCTGTTTCAAAATGCATGCGAGTAAAGGGCTTTTATTTATACACGATGTGAAATCTGCATCTGCTTTGCCACCTCTCTGGTGTCAGCGGGTCACGCTGTAATCTCTGCTCCTTTTACATGGAACAGCTCCTCTGCTACCATGGGGTTTGCTTCCCCTGAAAACGAGGCCCTACGTAATCTGCAAATCTGCATTCCGTCTCGAAGAACTGCAGCATGCCAGTGGCTGGATCTGCAGAAGCCAGCAATGAATCGGGCTGAAATGGTCCAGAACCGTGTCACGCCTCATTGAGAGCTGTCCTCGCCGGCCCAGATTCCGCGGGGGGAGGAGAGGCAGGTCGCTCGGCTGTCTCTATGCACGAGCGCGTGAGCGTACGCTTACATGTGAATGCGCGTGCTCCTGTCTGGGATCTGAGCGTGCCTGGGATCGGTCGCAGGGGCCGCGATGAGGCCACAGGTGATTACAGGCCTCTTTCTGCTGGAAGCCCTGAAACATTTCTCCTGAATAAACACGATCGAACACTCATGGGACTCTACAGACAGCAAACACCTGTAGAATGCCACCGTATCCATTTTCCAATATTGCTTTGCTGCTGTTGGGCCTGAAGTGGCATTCTGGAGCAATTCTGTGTCTGCAGGTTTGTGTCTGTGGACTGTGACACCTTTGTGTTATTGCCCAGTCAGCCCCCTTACTCAGCCCCCTACACCTTCCATCAGGCCACTGTCCAGCATCAAGCGTTCCCCCTGCACCTGCGCCTGGGGTGATTAATCTGTAATCAACTCGTCTGGCCTGTTGCATCTTTCCATTTCACTCGCTTCCATTCAGCGCTAATTAAGTCCCGGAGAGGTCCGGAGTATGTGTGGAGAGAAAAGGAAGATAAGAAGAAAGAGAAGGAATGACGTTTTTGCGGTGGATTTACCATCTGTGGTGAGCGCCACGCCCCAGGCACCAGTGATACGATGACATGTGACCAAAGCAGGCCCACTTGTGGGCACATTCAGCAACATGTTTGCATGTTAGCATCTAGCAGCACAAGCTAGCAGTGGCTAAAGCAGCTTTTGCCAGTTAAAGATCCCTGTTTAGCACTTAGCACTGCTGCAGGATGCTCTGTTTAGACCTCTAGCTGGATTCTGGGGGCTCCCTTTGAGACCTTTTCTTTGGGAAGCCTGGCATACCTGATTATCTGTCCCAACATCCAGGATAACGGGCAGACAATGCTGGGGTGGCACGCCTCCACAGGCTGTGTACAGTGCCAGCTTGCCCACCGGGATGCCCATGCCGCAAGTGCCCAGGTCACCCAGGCCCAGGATTCGCTCCCCGTCTGTCACGACTACAGCCTGTCAATCATAACACAGCACATTTTTTCTCTCAACTGGTCAACATGTCGAACATATCAGATTTGACCAATTGGTTGAGACCACGAGACACCGGCAGCTCACCCGGATGTCGCTCTCTGGCCAGCTCCGCAGCAGCGTGGAGATGTGGAAACGGTCGTGGATGGAGATGAACAGCCCCCTGTAACACAAAGACAAAACGTGTGGAAGCCCCCATTATGGCAGTCAATTCTGTAACCTGGCTGTCAAAAGAGAAGAATTACATTTCCTTCCTCAATATTTACGCCCTCAAAATTTTTTAACCTTTTCAAGTGACTACTTTTGCATGATTTTGTATTATTTTTAGAGGAGCACACGAATGTTTTTTCCTTCAACTAACTTTTAATCAGTGAAGTAATAAATATTTGTGTATAAATGGAAACAGAGAGAAGGACAGAAACACAAATCTCACAAACCGGCTCAGGTTGATGCAGCACCCTCTGAATACTGAAATCAGTCTGTGGGGGTATCAGTGTGCAATCAAGCCAGCTAAAGCAGGTCTACAGCAGGGGTGGCCAATCTTATCCGCAAAGGGCCAGTTTGTATGCGGGTTTTCGCTGCAACTCCCTAATTAGATTACTAATTAGTGGATTGATTGGCTGAAGAGTCCTCACACTAGGGTTTGAACAGCTGACCTACAGGTTATCCCAAAAACCTGCATACACACCGGCCCTTTGCGGATAAGATTGGCCACCCCGATCTACAGCATAGAGTGTCATGTGACCACAGCACAGAGTCATGTGACCACCTGAACCCCATGCAAGCGTTTAAAAAAAAGCAGGAACTATAGGAGGGCTGAAGGAGCTCCAGATGCAGATGTGCTAATTACACTGTATGTGCCTGTGATCGCCAGGTTGTTGGTTCTAATCCCAGCTCTGGGGGAACAGTGTATTTGACCCTTGTATGTGTCTCAAAGGAGAGCAAGATGGGATATGTGAAAAGAAGCATTCCAGTGTAGCTGTATTTCTCCAAATGTGAAATAAAACATCATACTGCAGCAGACTTGCAGTTACACTGGGGCAGCAGTGGATAACACTGACACGGGAGCTGCATTACTCATCCTTATATAACTGCACAAATGGAAAGGCCTTTCTGCAGGCCTCTCTGGGAAATGAATCAGACGTCAAGTTAAACGGAATTATGGAGCCGCACATGGTGGAGCCATCGGCACAGGGATTTTCCATTAATACGCATCCTTGTGCGTGAAGCCGTGTCAGCAAGTGGCCCTGAGACTGACCAGTACGGTTCAGCGTACAGCCAGTCAGAGAGGAGGGCTTCACTGGAGGTCTCAGAATTACATACAACCAAGTACCAAATCAGAGACGTGGGCAGTTTTCAGAGACTCGTTTTCTTGGGCGGTTTTGGCAAAAGTGAACTCTGAAAACTTAGGGCTATTTTACACGCTTCAGAGACCTATGCAGCACAATCATTAAGGAAAAAGATCCTTAAACCTTGTGGCTAAAGGCACTATATTTCCGTTCTTGTGGAGGTATTTTCCCCATAAGGACAAAAACAGACCTTGAAGGGTGTGGGTCTCATACATATAGTATTTTTATGATCAGGTAAAGGATTTGGTTTAAACTAAAACAGCCGAAACTGTGACGTGTTTTTGCACCTTGTGAGGGCAGAATGGGGGGGTACGGTATGTCCCTTTAATGAACAAAGACAGATCTGTGAGCACGTGTTTGTGAGTCTGCATCCACCCCAAAGGGAAACCACATCACAGATTAAACGAGCCTATTATTCCAGGCTGAAATATAAACATGTTTAAATGGGAGATGAGAGAAGCTTAGAAATGCTTCTTTTATAGCAATCTCAGCTCTTTGCTGGCCAGTGCCTGCTATAAACGAATACAGAGAAACATATCTGTCTGCAGTCTCCTTGGCCTATGTGCCTGTTGTTCAGAAGGTTGCTGGTTCAAATCCCCCAAGCCTTACTCTCAAAAGAGAGCAAGATGGGATATGTGTGCGCAAAGACACATTCCATTGCACAATGCCCTTGTGCAAATGGCAAATGATGCATCATTTCGTTTGTTCATGTCGTAGCCATCAGGTCTTCAGGAAAATGCATGCATTTGGTTTCCATCTACATCCTGTGTTGGTGGGTTGGGGTTAAGGACACCAGGGGTGTTAAGGAGGGTGAGTTACAGACAGCAGGAGGCAGGGAAGATTAGGTGAGCTCAGGACACGCTGGTCCTCTGCGCTCCTCCTGCCTGGACCACGTGTTGCTCTACCGAGTCCCAGTTGACCTCTCGTTTAAAATCTCACTCTCTGTGAGAAGGAGAACAACCACAACAAAGACCGCAGCTAAATATGGAGTCTGTGAGGAAAAAAAAAAAGACCTTTGAAACCTGAAACATTCTGGGACTCGGCACACAAACAACCACAAACAACAGGGACCGAGTTCTCACAGAGCTCAGATGGTCATTAACAAACTTCTAGTGAACGTTCCGCTGAAGACGTCATATCCCTGTACAGGCCTTCCTGCTCTGATCTCCTAAATGCCAGTGGAAACAGCAACGCTGCTACGGAAGTTCAGAGGGGTCACTCGGTCCAGACGTGCTGCACGATTCTGAATCGTCCTCCTCCCCATGTTACTGGTGCTTGGATGCTGCCAGGGTGATAAACATCATCCTTGTGAGGCTAACAGGGTAGTCAGCTTGTCTGCATTCACTCACCCTGGCAGCCAATCGCAGTTTGCTAGGGCCCAGAGCATCAGATAATGGACCCGGTGTTTCAGAACACAGAACAGGCATTCAACTCCTTGCCCCTGGTCACTCAACCGGCAGCACCAGGACCTGTCAGAACTGGAAAAAGGCTGTGCCACTTGGTAAAACAGACTCAGGAGCTCTCAAAACTGCTATCCAAAGCACTATCAGCGTTCAAGCCAGCAGTGATCCTTGGCAAGGGGGGGGGGCAATGAATCTGGCATTGGACAATCCCTTAACCCAGGAGCTCAATCAGTGGAGAACATTTATAGATGTTTACTTATGTTACTCTATCTTACAGTGGTACAGATTCAAAGACAACCCAAAACAACCAAATCAGCTGAAATAGGAAGAAACCCCCTGCCCTAAGAAAGAAAATGCTGACAGCTCGAACCTGTGCACCACAGACACACTCTCACGTGTGATGTTCAGTGTACGTCGTTCTCAACCTGAGCACCATCCACTGATCATGTGCGAAGTCAAGGCGTTTTACAGCAGCTCTACACAACAGAACAAATCCCAGCGACGATCTAAAGGCTCTTTACATCATCCTTCATCTTACACCTGCCTTTGCTTCACATCTGAGGGACGTCAGGCAACCGCCATCCGTCATGTGTGTGTGCCTTAAAGAGAGTTTAAGCAAGAGCCAAGATGAGGTGTTAATGCCAGAGTGTGTACAAGGGTGACCCCGGCCTACAATGTTTCTCCTGGCACAATCACAACCAGGTGCCAGTCCAGCTAACTCTAAAAGCCAGACATGTGGTTTTGTTTATGGCCCATTATCCCTGTCATGGCAGAAACAGAAACGTGACACTGGTGATAGAGTGCAATGCATGTGCTCTTTTGGCTAGGGATGGCCGACCTCGATTCTGAATATTCTTTTATGAGTTCCTGAACATTCCCAAGGAAAACTGATCCCTAATGACATTCTCTAAATCCAAAATTATTCTTCATTCTCGTCCCATCCTCATATAACTCTCTTCGGTCACTGTTTCTAACTCCTTTTCTCTATTTCTTCGCATGCTGCTGAATTAAAATACGTTTTATATATAACATAAACCAGTACTGGGAACCAGTGTTAACAAACACCATCACAAGAGAGAACTATTGTCCGGTCTTCTTACTCACTAGAGCATCGGAAAACATCAGTTTCTGTTCATCCAGGTGTATTCAATGCACAAGTGATCCTGCACTCCTATGCCTGTGGTCTTAAGGAATCCTGACAACCTTCTGCCTTGCAGAGGTGGCAATTTCAGGTCCAGAAAGTAAAAATCCAGACCATGATTTTGTTTCAACTAACCAGATGAGTACTCTGTGACTGTGACTCTTTATATTAGTTGAAAGTAAATCATGGTCTGGATTTTTACTTTCTGGACCTGAAATTGCCACCTCTACTGCCTTCTCGTGACTTTCCACTGAGCTTTGGATACACTCAGAGTTGGATAGTTCAGGTCCAGAGACTACAAATCCAGACCAAGATTTTGTTTCAACCAACCAGTTGAGTACTCTGTGAATGTCACTCTTTATACTCAACTGGTTGGTTGAAACAAAATCTATCACCTATGGATACAATACAGATAGAATACAGACCCTCTACCCAATGCATCTTTAAAAGGCTACTGCTGCTGCAGGTTCCACACCTTTCCTGCAGGACTGTGACGTGGAGACACTCAGGGACACACTCATCACATTAAAGCTCCTTCAAACTGCACTCACGATTAGTGTGAGCTAATGCACCTTCAGATAGCTGCACTTTGCATTGACATATGGTAAGAAGCAAACTGTATATAAAGTCTATGTAGATCTCTGTCTTTACAGCAGCCTGAGGAGCTGTAAATACCTATAATCTTGACGATCCAAACCCGTACACGTCCATGACTCAGATACCTCATCGGCAGCCGGATCAAGCCCCACTGCGCCCGCACTGCACGCTAGAGGGACTTACTGCAATTTCTCCAGGGTGCGTGCAGGAGAGTTACATTCTTCCTACATTTATTGTACTGTCGAATATGATACTGAAGCTTTGAGCAAAATGGACTTTGGACAAATGGAGGAACAGTTGAAGAGGCCCCAGAGGGAGGGAAAGGCAATGATCAGGCTGCAGCCCGATGACAGACCCTTTCGACACAGACAAGTCACCATATACGTCGGCATAAAGAGGCTAACAAAGGAGCGTCAAACCATACGGCTCGAGCCCTGCCAGGAGGACCCAAAGTGCCCAACAATATAACTCTGAGAAAGACGGGCCAGCCAAAATCAGCAGGGCTCACAGTTTCCGAGCTGTTGTTACTCAGGCTCGGCGCAGGATAATCCAGAGCAGAGATGGCCGAGCCTGGGTCCTCGTGGTCAGCTTCTGGCATAGTCATGTGACTAAATCAGCATTAACAAAACCTGAAGTTTAACAAGAAGCAGGGTACCACTCCGAGGAGCAGAGCTGGGATACTGTGGAGTGCTCCGTAATCAGCCAAGGGGCAGCGTGTGTAGGGGCGCCGCAAAGGGGGGGGGAGGCTGGGACGGTTTCAAGGGGCCCCCGAGTGACAGGGACTGTAAAAAATCCATCCATCCATCCATATTCTGTAACCACACATCCTATTCAGGGTCACGGGGAGTCTGGAACCTGTCCCAGAGGCTATGGGCACAAGGCAGGGAACAAACCAGGATGGGCGCCAACCCATCGCAGGACACACTCACACACGATTCACACCTAAAGGCAGTTTGGCAACTTCAATTAACCTCAGCATGTTTTTTGGATTGTGGATGGGAAATTGGTGAACCCGGGGGAAACCCCATGATGACACGGGGAGAACATGCAAACACAGAGCTGGGGAAGAGCCTCAAACCCAGGCCCCAGTGGCATGAGGCGACAGCGCTAACCACTGTGCCACCGTGCTGCCACTGCTATAGAAAATTTGAATTATAACTGGATTGGTATGTGTGTGGTGTGTCTATCTGTCTGTACCTGGGTCTCCTGAAGATGAGGCCGTACTGTTGGCATGCCAGTCCGACGGTAGGGGTGTAGACTATGGGCATGAAGCGCTCGAGGTCTGAAATGAGCACTCTGTAGAAGAGTTTCTCATTACGGTCCTGCAGGCCCATCAGGAACACATATCTGCATGAGAGAAGGAGAGACAGATGTGGTGCATCACATCATAAATACTACACATCACATGTCATGCATTTTGTTCACCTAACCCGGTACCATAGGCTAACTGGCCAGCATGGAGACAGCTTGTGACCCAGGCCAGGTGTCTGCGAACCATGAACACCCATCATCCTTGTTCTAGTCACATGACCACATGATAAGTTCTCTACAGATGAGATGTCAATGGACGTGGCAGAGTGTAGCTTGTATGCACATGTTCATGAGTTTTGAGATTACTCACACAAGACAAAAAGGGCAGGATCTTTCAGCTGGAAAAAGCTTCTCACCAAACAGCAGATGAATCAGAAAGAGCACTTACAGCTTAATTTTAAATCTGCTATCGGCAGCTGCGATTTCATTTCACTGCACTGGAGCTTTTGCAGAATTATAACTTCTAACATTTCTGATCAAAGTGGATTCAGGTCACACTTTGAAGTCTGAGTGATGCCGCCATTATGTTGCAGATGGATGCAAGGGCCTTTAATTCTGCCGTCAGCAAAGCCTGTAACGTTATTCAGCATGAGTGACGTCGAGATGGGAGGACTTTCTGATGGGACACGTGCACATCAAAGACAGGCCCCAAGTACGAGGACACAGACACCCTATGAGTAATGAAGGTGTGGAGGACCAGGGAGCATGAACTAAGAGGACAGGAATGAGTAAATGAAAGAGGCAGAGAGCGAAAGTGGAGATAAGTGGCTTGAATAGGGCTTGGAAAACCAGCATTAGCAGGCAGAGGCCTTTCTACAGACTCCCGAAGGTTCATTCCGGTGTTGTTTTAGTTTAGATTTTTTCATTTAGTTTTGATTTCTGTTTTAAGTTTAAATGTGAAATTCAGTTTAGTTTTAGTTAGTTTTCAGTGTGCTTTTATTAGTTTATTTAAACAAACATTTTTAGTTTGCATATATTTTACTTTCTGTTTAAGTTTTAGTAATTTTATTTCTAAGGATGGCTTGAAAGTTATTTTATGTGTTTCATTTATAGAGAATCCTACACGCAGCCACAGTGCACATTATGGAATAATGTCCTCAGAATGGACAAAAAAATGTTCCAGGTATTATAATGGTCATCTAAAGGCAATACTCTGGATTACATTTCCTCAAATGATTTCCATCAAAGGGGAAAGATAAACAAACCATTACTGTAGTTAAATAGTATCTTAAAATGCCAATGGAAAGTATTTGACGTTGTTTTTATTTTATTTCAGTTAGTTTCGGAAGCAATATTTATAGTTTTAATTTGGTTGTAGTTTTTATTTCACTTTCGTATCTTATTTTATTTCAGTTCATGAAAATGTTTTCTTATAGTTTTAGTTTTAGCTTTCGTTAATGCAAATAATGCTGGTTCATATAGAGATACAGGGAACAGAAAATAGAAGAGCGACAGTTGAGCTTTAGCAATTTAAGCAATTTCCTTTGGGATAAAAGACGTATTCTGAATCTGAATCTGAATCAGTCGAGAAGGCAGCTGGCAGAGGCTCTGAGGTCCCCTGTTGGCTTACTAACCTGTCCAAATCATCCTTCTTCATCTCATAGTTCTTGAGGACCCGGAGCAGCTGGACGTCCTGGCTGATGAAGCAGGGGGGCAGGAGGCCATGGATGCCCAGCTGCAGGCGCTCCTCCAGGGTGAAGGCCATGCCCTGTAGGGGGTGCCATCATTATGACCTGGGCAGACCCAATTGCTTCCTGTCGGTTTTCATTGGTCTGTTTGTGTGATTCTCAATACCACTCCACACAGTCTAAGCAGCTTTCAGCTACCAGCCTTGGTACTTAAATGAAAACATGAAATTGATCCAATTAACATGATAATTAACCAGATGCTTAATGGGGCCTGGACACATACACACTGCACAGTTCATCAGGACCACCGCTCTCCACCATATGAGTCCAAATCCTGCTGCTTGCTGCTCCTATGACAGCTGTGGTCCTGCCTTTGCTCATCCTGTCTAACGTTCTGCCCATTTTACCCTGGGGTCGTAACCTTAAAGCCTGACCAGCAGGGGGCCTCGTGCCCACACAGGTGCAGCAAAGTGCCCCCGATTCATGGGCTGAGTTATTTGTGTACATGCAATGCAAACACAGCTGTGACAGCATCGTTCACCAAAAACAAACTGCAGGAAGGCAACAATTACCTAAAGGCTGAAATTCATTGGAAGCGTATGGGGTATGATCAGACATTGTCGTCATTGTTTGTGGGTGGTTCATAGTTATGGCGGTAAAACATTCCAAATAGTGTAATAATGCTAAGAGTGTGATTCAAAGCCACAGATTAAAGATATATGTGTATATATATATATATATATATATATATTATGTGACTCTCTTTGATTGATGCCAGCCAACATGAAACTCTGAAGCAGACAATACAGAAATGGTCACTCAGCACATCAGCACACCAGCCTCTACTAAACCACTCATAGATCACAGAGCAAAATAAAAAAAAATAGACAAGCAGCCATTCAGGGACAGGACCACCGAAACATTGACCCCAGCTGAAAGCTGATTGGCCTGTGGAGTGCCCCTTCCCCTGTCACTCACCAATTTGTAACATATCATTGGGTAATAATAAGGTTGGCCCCTCTATATGAACTACGCCCCCCTACCTTAAAAAAATTCTATGACTGATTCACAAGAAAGAACTGAACAGCCCCCCCCCCCCCCCACTACAGGTCTACAGCGAAGTGCTCAACAGGAAAATACTGCTTAGTAGCCCATCGCTACTCTCTTTTGGTCCAGAACTTCTCCCACAAACTGCTGGCTACAGCTCTCCGCCAGAGGGCTTAACCTTCCTGTGTGGCGGGCCGCACAACCTCAGTCCACACACCCATCCCTGCTCCTCCCCTGCGCCGGCTCTGGGACCTGCTCCGGCCCAGCTCCAGAAGCTGCTGGAGCTCCAACATCTCCTTCTCTGCTCCCTTCAAAGAGCCAGCTGACGACCAAGGAAAGATCAAACGCCGTGTGAGACTCGTTCGTGCCCGGCTGATGAGCTCAGTGCCTTCTATAACTTCAAAAACGCGACGGTTGTTTTGTTTATTTGGGACAAAAATATATTCAGCATGCAGCCCAAATTAATTTCCTTGCTATCAGTGCTACAACAGATGTGTATTTGCAGGAGAGGTAAACTATTGTCTATAAATAATATACATGCATATTGAATATGACACATAGCAATATTTATCCTGTTTAAAAACAAATCAAGGCTGGTTTTTCCCCCAAAGTAAAGCAATTAGTTGATGAAAACTTGGATACAATAATAATCCTACAAAGAGCAGCACTCAGATGGGATCTTCCATTAGTTCCCATGTTGCACTCTTTTCTGTATCAAAACAGGCCAGAGGCTGAAGACGTGTAACCCCCCTACAGCAGCGCTTACAGCAGCGCTGTGAACAGTCCACTGTGACATGTGAAACAGACGCACAGTTTAGAAGGATGAGATGCCGGAACATCGGAGAGGCAGCAAACTGTTCAACCACATTTGTAGCCCACACCCTATCCGCAGCTTCTTTTGGTCAGACGGTGACTTCATCACGGCCATAAATGTAAAAAGACAATTGATGTTGTGTTATTGTGTGAGAGTCAGGCCATCCAATGCCTTTGTTGGGATGAGGTGAGCTAGGATCCAGTTGGAAGGGGCAGAGAAGCATTTGTAGATTATAGTGGGGAATCAAGAAAAAACAAAACAAAAAGTTGAAAAATAAACGAAATTATATTTCAAACCTATGCAAAGCCTCCGACTGGACTCTGAAAAGGACTTCGCTGAGAGCAAATGATTATTCAACCAAAGCTGATTCACCAAATGCCACAAATGAAAAATTAAAAGCTTGTTTTTAGCTATGAGGACACTGGGATCAGCTGGTGGAGAGCAGAGAGATATCCGGCTTCCCGCTCAGCTAAATGATAAAGTATGACGTATATTGAATGCTCGTCTTAAAATGCACTCTTAAATAGAGAGTTTGACATGTACAGCACATTGTTGTGGTAACTGACAAATTCCTGTAATATGACTCTGTAATGTCTTTCACACACACACACACACACACACACATTGATCTGTTAATTTCTTTGAGTATAACCCTAATCCCAACAACGACAACACAGACCTGTAATAATATCTTTGTGGGGACCACTCATTCATTTCTATGGGCATTCTAAAAATGCTAATGCTAACTATGACAACCTTAGCCTCTACCCAGCCCTAACCATAGCCGTAAGTAATTACACAAAATACAGACATAGAGTTTTTTGCATTTTTAGTTTTTTGATTGCAGTCACAGATTTTTGGAAAACTAGAGTTTTACCTTATGGGGAAACTGTTTTCCATAAGGTAAAAAAAACTGGTATTCATCAGATTTAGGTATACCTTGTACCACACACACACACACACACACACACACTTAAAAAGCACTTAAATTACAAAGCAGTCCATGCAGATACACATGATAGTTGAAGGTATGGACTGCATGTACCACAGCCACTACATAAGACCTGTTAATCATCTCATCATGGACCATCTCCCACCAATCATCCCATCATGGACCATCTCCAGCCAATCATCTCAACATGCATCATCTCTGACCAAACATTATCATGGAACATCTCCTGTCAGTCATCTCATCATGGACCATCTCCAGCCAATCATCTCATCATGGACCATCTCCTGTCAGCCAACCATCAGCCCCAGCAGCTGTTCCAAACAGAGGGGGGCCCAGAAGTAGGACAAGGCAGAGTAAATAAATACAGAGATCTAAAGCGGTGCTAGAAATGAAAGGAAATTGAACTCAGATGGCAACCAGGTTAAACACCATCTCGAAAAAATTTCAGTATCTTCTGAAGAACATTTCAGGCCTGTATATGGTTTTAAACATGATCCTTCATTAAAGGTACCTACTAAGAGGCTGATTCACCCCCAGTGAAACTTCTGACCGCAAATTGTTGGTGTGATTCTATTAGTAAATGATGAAGCAGAAGATTTATGTTCCTATATGTGTGGAAAGGCTAAAAGGCCCTGTGGGGAAATGAAAACATCTGGGTTCAGTCCAGGTCAGTCAACATCCATCTCTGGCGGTTGCTTGGAGATTGTCATGCTTGCTATAACTGGCAGCTAAGTCAAAGGTTACTGTCGTACCAATGTTCCCAAAGCAGAATGGCATAAATACATTGCAGCTAAGCTAAAATAACCAAGTAAAGTAACTTAATACTTAAAGTAACAAAATATTTAAGTTGTTTGTATCTAATTTCTAGGGAAAAATTGTTTATATGCACAAACTTGGTTCCTTCAGATTTTTGCTGGAAATGGGAGCTCTGATTGGCCATGACACTGGCAAGCACACAGCAGACTCAAATTGGACATTCTGTAATTTGACACTTTGATCACCATCCATCTTCTGCAGCAACTTGACCTATTCAGGGTCATGGGGGGGGGGTCTGGAAGCTATGTGCTCAATACAGAGAACAACTCAGGATGGGGTGCCAACCGATCACAGATGACACACACATACTGTAAGGGCAATTTGATAACTTCAATTAACCTCAGCTGGTTTTTGGACTGTGTGTGTGTGTGTGGGGGGGGTACTGGGGTACTTTCCTTGTTTTTCTGTCTCCCCCGACTCAGCACAAACATCTAAATAGTATAAACCACGATAGAAGCCAGTCACGACTGGTGTGTCTCTTCTTGAATAAGCCACAGAATCAGGCTGATGCTCAGGACATCATGCTGCCAGACGTGAAGGTGCCGTGTTGAGGGTACAGCTTGCAGGGCTCCCTTAGGGACTTGCCTGCGATACCAAAGGCTGCAGATTCCTCCTGCCAAACCAATGTTTAAAGAGACAGCAGAACTGGCAGAAGGCAGCCAAACCAGAGTTTTAAAATAGACAAACTCTGCAGGGAAACAGATTTAAGAAAAACTGTACGAAAGGAGCAGGTTTGAGTCAACAGGAGCATCAGCTGGAATCAAACTCATCCAGCTCGTTCCTGTCATGCGATCCCACTGCCAAATTATAAGACTGAAAAAGATCTCTGAAGTGGCCGATTTAAAGTTATGACACATTAAGGTAGAATATTATTATTTAGTACCATTTCATCTTTTTTTGCATGCTTTGTTTTCGGGATGGACGCAATCCTGACCATGTGGCTGACACACGCAACATCTGGAGGTCAGTGTGACTCAGCCGGCCTGTCTTACAGGAGAACAGACACACAGGCAGGCACACGACCGCAGCCTGATGCACTGTCCTCCATGTGTAAAACATTCATATGCGAACAAGCATGCATTCGAGCATCCATACACAGCGGACCTCTCCAGGGAAATATCTGCAAGCTTGAGCCCCTTCGGTGCTCATTAATCCCACACTGTCCTTTCCCATAGCTAAGTTTTGTTTTCCCCACTCAGTCTAGACACAAAGAAAACACAGAGAGGAGTTGCACGCTGCCAAATGCAGACAGGAAAGACAGAATGCGGAGTGGAGTGATCCCAGGCTAGATGAACAACATCATCCAGGCCCAAGAGCTGCTTTTCTGCAGCACCACAATCAAACATGTTCTTTCAGAGCAGCCCTGACACATCTCCCCAGACAACCAGAAGCCTCCATCAGTGGAGTTAATGGCCTTTGTCAAAACTCCTTTCCCTCATCACTGGATGCTGTCCCTCATCAAAGTCCCTCGTTAAAAGGCCTTTCCCTTGCCACTGGACCCTGTCTGTCATTAAAGGTTCTTTCCATTGTCAGTGGATCTTTCCCTCATTACTGGGCCTATCCTTTGTGAAAGGACCTTTCCCTTGTCACTGGACCTGTCCCTTATTAAATCACTTTCTCTCATCACTGGACCTGTCCCTCGTTAAAGGGCCTTTTCCTTATCATTGGACTCTGTCCTTAGAGCTTTTTCTCCGTTTGCTTAGGTGGGTTGGAGGGACCCGCAGAGCCTACATGAACATACAAGAAGCCTGCAAACGTCAATACAAGCAAGCGTGGCTTAGCTAAACTCCTTCAAATAGTGGAGATGCTGATCCCCTTGACTCCCTTGGGAGCAAGCACATAGTCCAAGACTAATATTTACATACCTCAAACCAAGAGTTCTTGAGTACTCATTGACCCAGCTGGACTTAAGGCCCAATGAACTCGCCACACTTCCACACTGAGCCCCCGCACAACCAGGACAGTCCCTCGGGGTTTCCCAGGACACCTCTGGCATCCAGCAAACTCTCTCCCCAGACTCTGCGAGTTAGGAACCACAAACCAGTTCTGCGCATTTCCAGTTATTTACTCTCCATTTATCAACCCAGTCCAGGGTAAAAAGTGCATTTGGGTCCTTGATTATCAGTCTCATACAGAACTAATGTTGATGTTGGATGATCCAACCCCAAACATCTGAAACATTCACTGTATGCAGTTCTGATGGGGAGAAGGAATCCGGGTCTATTTAGACGTCATTAAGCAGCAAGGGCTCAACGGCGGGCAGGTAGAAGTTGAAAAATGGCCCAGGTTATATTTAATAATCAGAATGTTTTCAAAGTAAAGAATGACACAAACATTTTTAAATCATTATCTTTAGCTGTGAGATTCAGCAATGGGGTACTCCCTGACCTGATGAATGGAAACCTCACATTCTGCCATTTATTGCAAGGTTTTTCTATCAATCTTCTAAAAATGTTTGTTTTCCAAGCTTTATTTTGTTGCCCTCTTTACTGGATTTTCGTAGACTTCTATCAGAAAACTGAAGCTGAAACTGACCAATATTTTTGGTCAAACTGGTGAAAAATCATCGCATTTCAATGGGTAATTTCAGTGTGGTTTTTGAAGAAATAACGAGAAGGCATAGGTTGGTGAAAAGACTAAGAGATTTCCTTTATTTTGATGAAAAAAAATTGTTTGTCATTTCTGTACAGAGAAATGATACGTTGAAAATTGTGTGGGGTCAGTTTTTATTCATCCTTCCAATCAATTTGCTTACCGGCCAGTACCTACTAAAATGAATCAGGAAACAGTTGCATGATGCTGAGGAACCAGACCTACCAAGCCACAAGCCAGCAGCCGATCAGGCACCCAGAGCACAGCAATGCATATGAATCTCTGGGCTTATAGGAACTGCTGCTCTCCTGACAAGTCTGAGCAAACATCTGGGCCTAGGAGCCCCTGTCCAGGTCACCATCACCACAGCCCCTTCCAGCAGCCAATCCTCAGGGAAGGAAGCTCAGGGGAGATCTGTTCCTATGCAAGGAAAACAAACACCACTTCCATCACAGCGGGGAGCCCACTGGGACAGGAAGCGGCCCCACGCAGGCGTGACCCACAGAAGGCGGGGTCCCGCTGCTGGCATGAATTGGGGGCATTATGAAAGGCACAAGTTGGGAGAATCAGGTTTAAAAAGGTTACTTTTAACTGGATTACACACGTTTACCTAAAGGACCTTCACCAAGCAGTGGTCATTACACGATGATATGCATGTCAGTCATTTCAGGGGCGCCAACCCATCGCAGGGCACCAGGGCACCAGGGCACCAGCACCTACGAACAATGTGATAACCGTGGGGGGAAACTGGAGACCCGACAATGACACGGGGAGAACATACACACTCCACACAAATGGATAAAGGCAGAAGCTGGAAACTCTGGTCCCAGATGTATGAGGCCACAGTGCCAATGGGACCTCCCCCCCCCCACCCCCTTAGATAATAAGAAAAAAAAATACAGTTAGCATGACTTATCTGACCCCAATCCTCAACACGACAATTCAGCACCTCCTTGTAATACGTGCAGTGTCATTTTATTACAGTTTCGGTACAAGTCAGAGAGTCCAGATCAATGCTCAGGAAAACCAGGACCCACCCTAGAGTCCAACCTCTAAACACACACCAGTGCCAGCAGACTCTGCTGTAAGACTGAGTCCCTCAGCAACCTATGCCTTGGACACCAGAAGGCAATAGTAACACTTCCACACCTCTAGGGGGCTTTACTGAGTCAACGGCAAGTAAGTCTTCAAAATCGGCTTACGAGCAAGCTGAAGTAGCAGATTTGAGTTTACTTTGAAGGGCGCTCGGAGATAGGAGGCGCACCTTTGCCAGGTGTCCCAGCATGCCTTGCACAGGGCTTCCACAGACTTCCTGGTTAACACAGCCTGATGGGCTGATGCTGAGTGGCTCAGGGGTCAGTCTGTCAGGGCACCCTGGACCCCAGTGGTCCGAAAGCATGGGGAAACTGTCACGTCAGTCAGGTGTAGACATTCCTTCTTTCTGAAGGACCAACGCTGGCAGCAGTGGCATGAGCACTTCCAGGTCCCACCAGACCATCGGTCTGTCAGGATTACAGGCTGCAATAAAAAACAAGAACTACTGACAAGGGTGAGGAACTGGAAAGTGAGAGTAGATATTGCTTCACTGACGCGATTTCTGGAGAACACTTCTGGCGTGAACAGAGAGTCCTTGGGTGATACGCTCACCAGTTGAGCTGGCATTCCTGATTGGCCGAGCCCCACCCATGCCTGATCTGCAGCCTAGATAAGCCAAGGTCTCCTGACAGGAGCCAAGCATAAGGAGCAGAGTCCTGTTGGTTTAACCCATTCACCCCCACAATTCCATGAAGTACCGTAAGACATGGGAGTAGAGCACTGTAAATGGAACTTCATGGAGGAACTGGGATGAGGTCAGTTTCAATATCAGCATTAGGGTACAGGGGTTACAGCTGATCATTAGCCTGCTTCCTCATTAACCACTCAGCACTATAACTGGTTAGTGCATCATGAATAATGTTTAAGAGGGTCACTGGGCATTTCCTGTAATAAACAGATACCTAACTAGAAATTCTGTGCCCAAATGTCACTGTGGGCCCCCCACCCAATTTTACATTAAATTTTACATATTCAAGGGCTCCTGTGAAGTTCTGGGCCCTCCAAATCTGCCAGGGTGTCCATGCCCCTACTGTGCCCCTGGTTGTAAACAAGCAACAGGAAAGATCATTGCATTTAAATGGTGCTACACAGCTTGCAATCATGAAAATACCACATTTTACCTTCCAAGGCTGCCTCAGAAATTTCACTATCCCAGATGATAGCAACAAAATTGTTGTGGGTAGAGATGCGGTGGGGAGACCGACGTCAGAAAAAGACTCAGCACTCGTAACGCAGCTTGAAATTCCGCCCCTGACTGCTTCATTCATATCGCCTTTGAACTTAGCGGGAAAACATTTTCTGTACGTCCAATAAAACTGTCGACCTGAGAGTATAAATTTCTGGCCTGGGACAGTGCCTGGCCTATGAAGCTCTGAAGAGAAGCGGACAATTTAAAAAGGCCCTCAAAATCCGGCTCTAATCTTACAAAGGGAGAGTGTGTCCTGACCGACAAGGCAGAGGTGGGGGGGCAACATAAGTGGATGGGGGCACACTTACCGCTGGAAAAGGTTTAGTGCATCATTCTGCCTCACAGTGCCCCAATTGTGCGCCGTGACAGGAAACGGTTATGGGTCACTTCTGTTATGATTTCCCTCATTTCTGCTCAAATAGTCTTCAGAGCCGAGACCTTTTCCAAAGAGCACTACATCAGAGCGCAGTGTGGGGGTAGATGTGGATGGTCGACAATCGTCTCTCCAGCTCCGCTCATAAGGCGAATCGATGTTGTCCATGTCTCACATGTGTCACAACAGCAGTGACTCCTCACCAGAGGCCGGTAACCTGAGCTCCACTGCAAACACAGGATAAGTTCCTCAAAAAACCACCAAAGAAACCAGAGACGCATTGAGCCAACCATCAACCAGATATACTGAACAGGGCCGGTCGACCAATTATGCATCGCAGGCGGCCACCTAGTGTGGCATCTTCTGAGGGGGCGGCGACTTGACCCAGCGCCATCCTAAGTGGCATGCGCTTTGGAATGAAAATCATGCCATGTGCAAATTCAATGGGCATAACAGACTTGCATACGCATACATCAGTGTCAGCAGCAGAAGAAATCTGACAGACAGGGCAAGATTTTCATGGGGGGGTCAGGTTGGGAACAGTGGCAGTAAAATTGTTGATAATAATAACATTATGTGCCAGACACGTTATCTGTGTGCGCCAACACTGTATGGCATCAACTGTTCAGTATAAACAAAAGCACCCACCAGAGGTAGCTCTGCTACTGACTGACCACCAAGGTGTGAGCCCACCCCCAGTGTACCAATGTCATGGAGTGGATTACCCATGTTAGTAAGATTGGCCTGTATTACTTATGTGTAAATCATGCCATCACACTATCAGCGTTCATTTTTTAATAGTTCCAGTACCCCAGGCTCATCTTTGGGGGTATCCGGTGGTGAAGCAGGGAAATGCCCAGCCAGATGTCAGAAAGCCAGGGATGACCTTGAATAGCCCGTCTTATCCGCCTCAAACGGGTTTATTGCTCTCTGCTGAACAGGCTAATATCCAACCCGACCAGGACAGCGATGGGACTGTGATAATCATGACCGACGGCCTTATGCTGGAGAGCTGCTTCAGTCAGCTTTATCAGCAGTTATTGCTGGACCGTTATCAGTTACTCGCCAGCCTCAGCTGACTTTGTCCAGCAGCACAGAAATGCTGAACCCACAACTGAATCTATTACACAGATAGAAAATCCGAATTGCCAGTAACACAAGTTCTTACACGGAATTATATTTTGTCTCAGTTTTTCTATACATAGGCAATACCATGGTCAATACCCAATGTTGTGAGTACTGACTCATGTACTCACTGTTGCAAGGTCTCATGGACAGACTGAGTGAAGGTCACAAGGAGATTAGCCTTTACAACTTGAAGCTCAAGAAAAGGTCAGTCTGCAACACATCTGTCATTCTCCGTCAGAAGCCCCTTCTTTATAACTACAAAAACACAGCAATAGTCACCATAACCTAGGTTTGTTGTGGAAGGTATCTGAGAAGCACAACATGAAGTGAGGCGTACTCGGATTACCCAGTTTGGCATTTGCAGCACGCTACCTGAAGTGTATTCCCTGCTGTGCAACTCATTCCTGAAATATGTCAGGCTGATGATAAACCGGCGAAGATGACCGCTATGGACCGCCGCTTATTTGCAACCGCCGCCCGTCCAGATCATAACGCTTTAAAGTACGAAAGCGCACCTGTTCCTCTGCTTGACTCAAACATCCAATAGTAACTAATGCAAAACGAGGTGTTATATTTACGCGTCAAGTTCAACATGAGGAAAACAACAACAACACCAAACCTTCCCTTTATCTAAAAATCTTCTCGCACGGTCAGTATTTGACGGCCGTTTTGCTATGTGCAAGGGCAAAAAAATGACGGCTCAGTAATATAGAGTTCAATACAATACAGCGCGATACAACTTGGTGTAACAGGACCGGACGCAATGGGCGCCGTCGCCCGAAGCCGGGATCCGTGGGACAGGCTGCTTCTGCGCCACCGCCGTGCCTCTTAAAATCTAATTATAGTCCCAGCTCTATAACTCTGGTGGCAGCTGTACGAGGCCGTATAAAACCGGAACTTTGCAAACACCTTACCTTATTCAGGTGGGGGTTTCGTGTCACTTCGTACCCCCTCTTCTTGGCATAAATGAAGGTTTTACCTTGGTCCCCCGACTTGCTCATTTCCCACTTGGGGCTGTCCCGCTTGGCCGAGCCGTGTGACATGTCGGTTCCTTTAAATAGACTAATGGTGACCCGACTAAACGACAACAAGTGGATGGGATCGGATCGCTTGAGACAGGAGAGGTGAGCGAGTCCTGTACCTTAGACACCTTAAACCCGCTTTTATTAATTCTGATCAGCTAGGCGTTTTATTGCTATGCCGCAAAAGTTGATCATTAACTAAGTTTGTTAGCGCAAATGACAATATATATTAAAAGACAAACAAGGGAAATTTAATTCTGCCTATGTATAAAAAGAGCGTATTTTTTCTAAATAATGTTACCGGTAATTCTGAACAAGTCAACTGAAAACAATTTATAAAATAACGCTTTTAAAATACACCAGTTTGCCAAAGGTGAAAGTTAAATTCAGGAAAATAACCCTAACATGCAAGAACAAACTGCTCCTTGGATATTAGCGACAGGGGCAGGTTAAATTAGCCAGAACACCTCCTACAATGGGCAGAGTACTGAACAGGTATTATTTTCAGCCACGGGGAAGGCAGAAAAGCAGTGGCCTCATTATGGACTGATTCCCTGCGGTTTCATACGGTAAAAACACGTGACCTCTACAAAGGCGCTCGATACATAAAGGCGTGTTAAGCTGAATGAGGGGACATTGAACAAACATGGTCTCGATGGACCTCTGACCTAATTTTCGTTGTTTTGTATGTTTTGACTGTGTTTGCACGTGCGTGTATGACGCCGGCTTATTTTGTTTCAGGTTACTGCTGAGTCATGCTGACACTGGATGTCTGATGATTCATTCTGGCAGCACTGGATTGCCTGGGCTATTGGCTTGAGGTCTGATGGGATGATGGGAACACTGTCAGAGGTCTGTTCTATTTCACCTGCAGGTCTCTACCCATTCTGCATGAACATTTACGATTTCGACATGCAGGGAGCTTTGGTTAAGCACAGATACAGGCGGCCCCATTTTGTCAAGGTTACCTAAATGTGCCGCCGGTCACGCCAGAAGCGCGTGGAGGCACTGAACGCGTGGAGGCCAGATCCCGTCCTCAGGTTCAAGGGAAGCTTTTGTTTATTTGGTCCCGAGAATCACTGGGAATGGCTGTGTTACAGGGCATGCATCCATCCATCCATCCATCATGGTCAGGGTTTGCGGGGGATGGGATGGGTGGAGCCTATCCTAGGTAGCACGGGGCACAGAGCCGGGGACAGCCTGGAGTGCCATTTCAATGCAAGGCCATCTTATCAGTATTTACTACACTATATTAACTTAAATGATTAATGGAACTATTCTGTGCATCACATTATAAACAAATTACTGAAGGAATTACATTAGCTGTAATTGGTGCACTATAGTAAATTGGGAGACTGATCCAACTGACTTCTGCAGCAGAAAACATGGTTATGGGATACTGTCACCAGGCACTGGTTGACACAGTTCTCCAGTGCTCTCCATGTGGCCCTAGGGTACAGCTGTAGAATAACAGGGGTTAACCAGGTATGTCACATTAGAACTGAAGCATTCTGGGTAGAGGTCCTGGAGTGGGTGGAGCAGAACCTGATTAAACTTTTGGAGTGACAATGTTAATTAATAACTAATTTATGGTATGGTATGACAGCATAGTGTAATTATGTATATAATATCAATTATTACTTCTCCAAACAAAAGCAAAGATGAAGGTTACTCTTTAAGATGAATAATTAACATGTTGTGTATGTTTCATCATGTTTAATTAACATAAGATTACAGAACAACTAAATAACACATTCTGTATGTTCAGTTATAATCAACATAAGGAATACAAGTGTAGTTCATTTTGCAGTAAATGTTTTTAAGACGCAAAAGGAGAATGATGTTTTTGAAGTTGTAATAAGTGATTTTGGCAATATGGTCGTCTTTGTGTAAAATCAGCATGACTGGTGGAAGATTGGGGCTGACTTAGTAAGAATATCCAAATTCCATAGTGATGTTTTTAAGATGCAGAATCACGCTATGATAAGAAGAGTACCAGGCTCTGCTCAGTGGAGATTATGGCTTTCACACCCCCGGTGGGTGGGATTATAACGTGCTGTTAATCATCGCCGTGTTTTCTTTCAATTGCCGTCACCGTATTGCCCCCCCCCCCCCCCCATTGGGTGAAACCAGGCAGTAATTGATAGCATACATTAATCTCACCTCCTGTGGGTTTCAAAGGCTAATTTCTCCCATGAGGCATAACAGGAAATGGGTGATGCCTGTTCTGGACCACAGAGAACTACTGAAGATACCTGAGAAAGGCGTGGACACTTTCGGGAAAGTTTTTAGCTTCCCTTGTCTCTTGGACTGGGGGCTCAGCCTTGGTGCTGGAGCTCCTCCTCTCTGTGGTGTTAGAGCACACGTCGGCTCATGCCAGACACGATACACCTGAGTGCCAGCACATGGTGTCGGTGGACCCTGACTCGTCATGTAGAAGCAAAGCCAGCTCTCAGCCTCAGGCCGTCCTGTGTGCAGAGGCATGCCTGTGGCTATTGTTCAGCCCGGGACTTCACACAGCCGGCTTTGTTCTTGGGGTTTATTGGATTTCAGTGGAGGAGAAAGAAAAAAATGGGCTGAGCAGCGCAAAATGGAGCATCTGTGAGTTGGTGACGCACCCCAGGTACCAAATCGTACGGCAGCATGGTGTAAGGAGACAGGAGCTGGTTAACCACTGTGCAGGAGGGCAGTCCAGTTAACCACTGTGCAGGAGGGCAGTTCAGGTAACCACTGTGCAGGAGGGCAGTTCAGTTAACCACTGTGCAGGAGGGCAGTTCAGGTAACCCTGTGCAGGAGGGCAGTTCAGTTAACCACTATGCAGGAGGCCAGTTAAGTTAACCCTGTTCAGGAGGGCAGTCCAGTTGACCACTGTGCAGGAGGGCAGTCCAGTTAACCCTGTGCAGGAGGGCAGTCCAGATAACTACTGTGCAGGAGGGCAGTCCAGTTAACTACTGTGCAGGAGGGCAGTCCAGTTAACTACTGTGCAGGAGGGCGGTCTAGTTAACCACTGTGTTGGAGGGCAGTTAAATTACTACTGTGCAGGAGGGCAGTTAGATTAACTACTGTGCAGGAAGGGTCGTCTAGTTAACCCCTGTTCAGAAGGGTGGTCCAGTTAACCACTGTGCAGCAAGACTGTCCGGTTAACTCTGTGTTGGAGGGTCATCCAGTTAACCCTGTGCATGAGTCTGGTGCAGTCAACCATTGTGCAGGAGGGAAGTCCAGATAGCCACCACAATGAATACAGCACAATGTAGGTCCAACTCAGCTGTGCAGTAGATGCAGATCAATGTGACATGGCTACTGGTGCATAGAGCACCAGTCCTGAATAAGACTGCTATGTGGAACTGGTGCCAGGTTCATAGTAGGCCTAAGTAGCTGAGAAGAGATCTGGAGATTCTTATCTTCGGGAGTTTGCCTTTTAATTGCAGCTGCCTTTTCTGTGCTGATGGAAGAAGGATGCTTGGTTTAGAACCAGTCTGGACTCGTCACATTAATTATCAATGTGTTTATCAACATCCGTTGAGAGGCAACATGCTTAGTGCCGGCAGATCCTTCAGGTCCTCGGCAGCTGGCAAAGGGTTAAATCGAGTAGCCTGGGCTCTAAAAAATGTTCAGCTTAACAACTTTATAGGGAGACATTAGATTCTGCACAAAACACAGGAGTCATGCACTGCTGTTGGCCATTTGGTACAGGATTTCCAACATGCTGGATGTTGATACAGCTGTGGCTGTAGCACACAACACACTGTACAGGCGTGTAAACTGACCTACGTTGAATACAGGATGGCTTGAAGGAGACACAGGAGTGTTAGATTAGCCATGCAGCTCTTTACTGGACCTGTTAGATCTAGTCAAGGATAAGCTGTTGTTCCACACTCTTTTGAAAGTGTTTTACATTCCATGAGAGTAATTACTTGTGGAACACAGCCATATTTTCAATTCTCTTGATTTACTGGATGTTTACTTTGGCATGTTGGGCTAAAGCACGCTTTGTGCAGGATTCCACTCCCACGCCTGCTGGGAGTTCTGGGAACACACACACACACACACATATACACATTCACGTGTACTGTAGAGGATATAAGAGGCATTTGTGATGTGTCTAAGTGCAAGTATCTGAAGCATGCCTTCTACAGATCCTTCTCTGCTGCCTGAAGTCGAATTATCAAACAACTCAACATTATCCGCAAAGCTTACCAGGGAAGAGAGGTTTTGCTCAACTAAAGGCCTGATGATGGTGACTGACGTGTTCAGTCATAAATCCTCATGCCAGCTTATTTTGTGTGTATGAGGCTCTTTTGCTTTTTCTGTTTGGTCTCTCAGCTTCAAGTTGATGTTTTCACAAATTCACTTTTCACCTGACCTCATAACCTTGCGGTCTTTCACCTTTTCTTCTCGGCTCTTGTTTTTTTATCTTATATTCCACATGTGGACAAGGCCAACAAATCCTACTACATTTCCAACCAAGCTAACAGACAGTAACCACTACAAACACAGCACTACAGTGCAAAAACTCTCACTAAGCCAAAGGAAACTATGTTTAAATTATGTTTATGTTGGTATAAAATGATGACTTAATGACCATCAAAGTGTCAGCTTAGCTATTTTAAAGCTAGGAAGCATCAAATTCCTGGGGGTGCCGATAACTGACAATCTGGACTGGTCACCAATCAGAACATCACTGGTAAAACGGGCTCATCAGCATTTTGCATTTCCTGCACAGGATGAAGAGAGCACACCATTCCTCTCCCATCCTCACCACTTTCTACTGAGGCACCATAGAGAGCGTGCTGACCAGCTGTATCTCCATCTAGTTTGGCAGCTCGAAAGCCTCAGACAGAAAATCGCTGCAGAGAGTGGTGAGGACTACAGAGAAGATCATCAGGACTTCTCTTCCATCCATCCAGGACATTGCACTCAAACGATGTCTCAGCAGAGCCCATGACATCATCAGAGACTCCGCCCACCCCCACCACGGTCTGTTCTCCCTGCTGCCCTCTGGGAAGAGGCTTTGCAGCATCATATACTGCAAATATGTCTTGCACTATAACTGAAACGGTGATGTACACTGGTTTTTGCTGCTATACTGCGGTTAATATATTTTTATGTTAGTTCCACATGTATTCTATTTCCTATCTATTCTCTATTTAGACTCTATATTTTTAAGTTTAAGTTTTTTCTAGTATTAACACCCTCTGCTAGGCCTATGGTGAGTCAATGCAATGTAATTTAGTTCTGATTTGCACTAACCGGTGTATGTTCTGAATGACAATAAAGTGGCTATTCTAATTCTATTCTAAAATTCTACTATTCTAATTAGGGCTGTCAGTCGATTAATTTTCTCAATTGCGATTAATCTCATAAACAGTGATTAATTTATTTATTGTATATTCAATCATATTATAATTTGTATATTATATATAATTATAATACGTTGTTATTATATATATAGACTATAATATACTTAGTATATTCCTTAAATAGCTAAATGTCAAAATTTAATAACACTGTCTGAAGGAAAGAAGAGAAAATGGCTGAACAAGTTACAGTACAAAGTAAAGAAAGTGAAATGAGGGGAAACAGCAGGGGGACTATAAATGATATAAAGGTTACATTACATTGACAGCAACCGAGTCACATCTGTATTCCTGAATTATATATTTATCAAGAAGTTGAACAAAATTACAGTTCATTTTTAAATGCAGTCAGGCAGCATTATATTGTACAAGTTTGCAATTACGGATAAAACACCTGGCCAGAATAATGTGAGTTTTATGTGCTGGCTACCCAACCTCACCATTTAAAAGATACATTTGTAATTCAATTCAATTTGTTTTTATATAGCGCCTTTCACAACAGAGTCATCCCAAGGTGCTTTACATGGATGTGTCGTGATTCATTACAACACCATTAGAGAGAGTAATACAGAACGGGAAAAAGCAAGGAAAGAAATTAAATAAAGAAAGGAAGATGACAATGGAGGAGATGAATCAAAAACTCCCAAGTAAGGAGAAAAAAACCTCTGGGGATCCAAGGTCAACTGGTTGATATGTGAAACGACAAAGAAATCTATCATGTAATGGGCAATGAAAAGCAAAGGACTTCTTGTCATTAAATAATCTGTCATTTTCTTCTTGTTTTCTGACTTTATCAACTGTCGTTAATCAACGGCATAAAAATGAGTGTTCTTACGTGTGCTATGTCCAAATCAGGCCTCTGTGAGAAATATACAGAAGTGATTAAGGTTACCTCAAAAGCCCAAAAAACATAACAGGAGCAGATGAACAGAAAACTCAATAAATGCATTGTCCTTAACCCAAACGGGGCTCTATGGCAGGCTGTGCAAGTATGCTTAAACAGTATAAAAAATAATAACATTGCAATTTAGAAAATTAATTGCACACTTTAATGCGTTAACTTTGACAGCCCAAAGTCTAATATGTAAATATAATTTCCTTTGGCTGCGTATAGCTTTTTTAATGCGTTAACTTTGACAGCCCAAAGTCTAATATGTAAATATAATTTCCTTTGGCTGCGTATAGCTTTTGCACAGTACTGTGCAAGTCAGTCAACAAATAGTCTACATCAAATCTAATACTCAATCAAGATCTCTCACACACAACGCTACAGTCACTCAACTGTAAAATACTTCGCAAATACTCCAGTTAGACATTCAGGGCAAACCTGGTGGTAGTAATATAATATTGCGTCTCTCTCCGAAAAATCAAACACCCCAAATATAGCCGAACACAACTTCCAAATATTGTGGGAAAACAATTAAATAAACAAACAAATAATAGTGCACATTTTCTCAGTTTCCACTGGGGCAGAATCGTCAAGGATGCGGACGTATTTATATTGCACACGCACACAGTTGCTTTGCGTGCATGTATACATGAGTTCATATGTAGCCTATGTATGCTTTGCTTCATCTGTAAGCGCTCGGACCGGGTACGTGGTCACGTGATAACCAACACTCGGCCGGGCGTCGGCGGAGGGTCCGGGACGGATGCCCCGAAAAATGAATGAATGGAACCGCTTTGAATGCTGCACAGTTTGCACTCAACAGCATCAGGACTCTCTTTGTGCAGAGCCAAACCCCCGAGTTGCGGCACTGCTTTGTTTATGAACTTAATACGGTCCGGTCCCTGTCTTGACTGCTGGTCCCTCCCTACGCAAACCTCTTCGTCATAAATCTTTTTTTCCACAAGCATCAAGTGGATGTTGCCTCCGTCCTCGGTGCAAATGCTGCGAGAAGCCGGCTTTCCCAGTTCGTACAGAAACTGGGAATGATAGCAATTTGAAACAAGAACTGCTGGTGATTGTCTAAACGTACAGATACTGGATCTTTCATTTTCACGCATTAAACTATATCAGGTACGTCCCACACACAAATTTCTACCTTTAAAGTGTAATGATTAACTCGAATGACTATAAGATCAATTTCGTGCAAGTAAATAATTAGGTTGTTTGATTGAATATTTTATAGTGTGGTTTGTTATTAAATGTCATTTATTCATTGTATTTTGTGTGCGGTAGTTACTGCCACATCTATGATGCATCATTCCGTTTTGTTGCGGGACACACGGTGCAGCGGCGCAATGCACTTGCATGTGGGACGCTAACAATAAGCTGAAGAGTCTATGACTTCATACACGTGAAATTTGGGTTGTACTTTCTGTATTGAAATAAACAGTATATTTTTGTGCAATTGACGCGTTTGTTTTCAGTTGATTTGATAACAAGGTACGGTATGGTATATATGACATTGATTCTGAGAGAATTCACTCGAACTTTGATATAAATAACGACAGAACTACAGAGTACCGCTGATGCATAGTTTGGTGTTGGGCCCTTGGTCTCTGCACTTAATTTGAACAGTAATACTTACTACGAATCTGAGGAAAACTGCTTCACCTTTGAGTTATCGATCCTGTCAAGCAACTGAAAAATAAAAATACATAGATTTTTTAAATATACAATGAATTCATTATTTACCCACTGTTACAGCTCCATGATTTAATTGCAGAAGGATTTGCTTATACTGCGGAATAGATTAAAAAGTTCATCTGAAAAATTCAACAGATGTGAAAATGTCGTTGAAGTCTTCGAAATTGAATGAGCATTAAACGTCAGTATAAAATAAACACAATTTGTGCATAAACAATGTCTTTGGCTGTGTTTTCGGTTATGTAACCACAGTATATAAAGTGGTCCATGATCAGTTTTAAAACTCAGGGTCAAGACTCGAAGCAAACGTGCAAACGAACCCATGGTAGCTGCAAATCACTAGTCTACAAAATGCAGCACCTTAAATGCTACAGGTTTTATAATGTATTGGCAATTTTTTCATCCCTAAGGATCATATCTGCTTTATATCGGACTGAAGACAAACAAACATGTAATAACGGGGTGCTTATTCAATGAAATAAATATCAATAAACGCATGTAGGGTACATGAACCACTGCTGCCCTCTACTGTCCAAATTTTTTGTCGCCTTTTAACAGTGCCGCAGTTTCGTCGGTAAGGCCATTTCAATGTGGCTTTGGATCCCCTATAATATTATTTAGCCCCCCCCCCCCAAACAAATGTGAACTAATTTAGATGACATACTGTCTTCACATTAATTTTTATTAAAATCAGACCTCTCCTACCTGTCAGAAAAAGTACCTATTTGTACAATTGAGGGTAGAGTTACCAGTTACAGTTGTCACTGGGGCTGTACCCTCCAGGGGCTGCCAGTTGTACCCTAGCTGTAAGTTAATGTACCTTTTAAGGTATAGAAATTTACTTTGAGGAACATTTTACACCATTGGCAGTACTTTATTGTTTGTGACAGGGCTGTACACTTTTTTCTGACAGTGTAGTAAAGGCTTTACACGAATCTCTAGTGCCTAATAGTACTTGATAGTTGAAAGTGTAATAGAAAATTCATTCAGTTAAAGAATTACCCTGGCATTATTTTTCAGGGACTGGCTGATCATGATTTCTCCTCTATGCCAGTTCCATGAGGTGGCCTCCTGGGATGCTCTTCTAGTTGTCCTGAAGGAGGTCCCACATATATACTGAGCACTCATTGGTCACTTTTTCTTCTCTCTTTGGTCAAATTCCTCCAGAACCATTTCTACCATGTTTAAGTTGGCCAGGTCATGTGATGTGACTCCATCACTCTTTTTTGTAAGTGACCAGGTGTGTCCAAACTTTTGACTGGTACACCGTATATGTGGATAATCCCCATCAGCTAAGCTGCTTAGCTGCTGTTAACCCCTAGTGACACTGTATGAGCTGCTGTTAACCACTAGTGACACTGTATGAGGTGGTGATCACCCTTATCAGCAGGATTGTAAATGCTGTTACGGGTTATAACATGACTGCGGTCTTCGGGGTGTGAGGCGTGTAATGGCAAACATCATCTTTTTGTCTAGTGCCAGCCAGCAAGCCATCCATCCATCCATCAATCCAAAATGTCTTCTGGGGCGTGCATGGATGACACTGCCAAAAGAGAGAGTCTGTAAATAGGAAGAGTGAACTATTTCTTTAATGTGCTTTTTAAATTTGTGCGGCAGGGCAAGATGTTGACAAACATCTTTGCCCTGTGGAAGCATGACAGCACTAAGAAATATGAGCTAAAAATTACTAATGTAATTCCATCTGAGGCTTCTAGCATTATTGCATTACGTGGCCACAGCGGATTGGGTGACACTGGAGTGATGTCATGCATACCCTGAAATAACGTGTCACACAAAACAGAAATCAACAGTTTCAGTGAGCCATCATACCGCAAACTCACCCTCCTTTATGCGCAGACTCCTTGTAGTAAGTACAACATGGCAGTCACTATTCTGCTAGAAGATTGTGTGCATAATGCCTCCTGTGATGCTAAACAGCAGTAGCATCGTATAACTGATGAGATAATTAAAGGCTAATGACACAACTGCAGGTAAAGGGCATGAATACATAGTGGTATACGAAATGTGTGGTAAACACCTATTCTTGTGATAAAGCAGCACAATGGTGAACGATTTCAGATAGCCGACTAATGCTAAGTGCTAACATCCCTGCGTGATGGTGTCCTCATCGTACCTTGAAGAGTATTATTGTCTGTCTGACGCTGCCATGCCGAACGGTAACTTTGCTCCTTTTCTTCTGTTCCAGAGCTACAGCACTGTCATCATGGGCCCCGTTTCCCTATATGCTCTGCTCTCTTTAGCCACATTAGCCATGGCCCTGGCTGTGTCCAAGAGCGTGACGAATGGAGACAGCCAGAATATTTGGCCCCAGCAGAGGGTGCCGGTAGTGCGGGACAGGGACACGGTGTCTCTTGGCAGCACAGCCTTCGAGGCTGAGATCCGGGCGGAGGCTGGGCATGCCTGTGGCATCGAGTGCCAAGGCCAGCTCGCCCAGCCCAGCCTCGAGGACCTGGAGAAGTGTCTGTCCTACGAGACCCTGTATGAGAATGGCACGCGGACCGTCACCACTGTGTCCCTGTGGAACCCCAATGAGGGGTTGGGGGAACCCAAGAGGAACATCTCCTTTGGAACCCGCCGCAGGAGGGAACTCTACGGCATGGATGGCCGTTTCACCATCTCTGACTCGCAGTTCTCCACCAACTATCCATTCTCCACCGCCGTGAAGGTCTCCACCGGATGCTCAGGTATCCTACTGTCCCCGAAACACGTGCTGACGGCCGCCCACTGCATCCATGATAGCCAGGACTATGTGAAGGGTGCCAGGAAGCTACAGGTTGGGTTTCTAAAGCTGCGTTCCAGGCGTAGCAGCGAAGGTAGGAGAAGAGGGCGCCAAGGAGGTGGAGGAAAGCGGAGAGGACAAGGGAGGGGCGATGGCACGGAGGAAGGGCAAAAGGTGAAGAAGAACTGGAGTGGGCGCAGTGTGCAGCCCAAGCAGCTGTCTTTCCAGTGGACACGTGTGAAGCAGACTCAGATCCCAAAAGGCTGGTTCAAAGACGTGTCCAAAGATGTGGCCTTGGACTATGATTACGCCCTGCTGACCCTCAAGCGTCCGCAGAAGCAGCCCTCCATGGATTTGGGCTTTGTGCCATCCGTCAAGAAATTGCCCGCTGGGCGTATACACTTCTCAGGCTTCGATGACGACCGTCTGGGCCAGCTGGTGTACCGGTTCTGCTCGGTGTCAGACGAATCCAGTGACTTGCTGTATCAGTACTGCGATGCCCAACCAGGATCCAGTGGCTCAGGGGTCTACGTGCGCCTGAGAGACCCAGGAAAGAAGAAGTGGAAGAGGAAGATCATCGGCGTGTTTTCAGGTCACCGATGGCTGGATGTTGGCGGGATGCAGCGGGACTACAACGTGGCTGTGAGGATCACGCCGGCAAAATATGCCCAGATCTGCCACTGGATCCACGGCAACTCTGAAGAATGTCTCAGCACCTGAGGGACCCCCGTTCCCCGGGCCCCACTGAGTCCTGCCATGTGGCCATTTTGCTTCGCATTTCCGTTCACGCCTTTGTGTCTTTCCAGACTTTTCCAATGTTGATCACCAAGAGAACGGAACCATGTGAGCAAGAGCCAATTCTGTCAGCTTGTATTTTTTAATTTATTTGGTTAATAGACGCAAACTTTCTTGCGAAAAAAAGTGTGTGATACTGAGAGAAAATCCAGGTGCAAAACAAATGTGACAGCTTCTAGAATGTTCTCCAAAACATTATCACAGCATGATAGCTTCTGCTACTTCAGATGACATGGGGTGGTGCCAGATCTTCTGAATAGCTTGCTTGTGTGTAGCCAGCACGGTTGTCTCAAAACAGGCATTTTCTGATTTGAGAAATGACGCAGAAAGATTTTTTCTTTAGATAGAAACATTTGGTGCTCACTTAAGGTTATGAGAGGATAAGATTAATTATTAAGTACATAATGGTTATGATTTTTTATTTTAAATAAGCTCGAAATAAATTATCTTTCATCAGTGTTACATTTTGACAGAACAGAATCATAAATCCTGGGGAGGGTTTTTTTAAATTGATTTAAGCTTATATCTCTCACAGCAGAAGCTACGTTGTGTTCCCCTGCACGACTGTGCTGGTGCTTCGTATCACAAATTCTTGGTGCTAGTTTTACTTTGTAACATTTTTAGAAAAAAATAATAAAATTTTTTAATGGTTAACACGGTGTCTGGATTTAGTAGGAGGTTAAACTGTAACACATTTTATAGATCAGTACCTTATTTTTGACATTCAGTATCTGAGAACTGAAATGTTACATTCATTTATAAAACTTTCTGAGCAAAATATGGAAGGGATACAGGCATTCATCCTGGAGACACCCATATTTCCTTAAGTCAATGTATTTATTGCATTTCAAAGAGCATACATGCACTGGGGGTAAATCAAAAAGTAAACAAAAGCTATCTTTAAACCAAAGTTAAAGTCTTGTTCTTTATCCATTGTTTTTCTCACAACGATTGCTGACACGGTCACTTGGAAGGAAACAACAGTGTACGGCATCTACAGTCAAACTGATTCCACTGGTTCTACTGAGCTGCCGTAGGAACAAACAGAAACTGTGGTCAACAGCGACCTCTCCTGGACATTTCAATGAACTGTTAAGACGTTTGCCTGTGCCTACACTTACAATACCACTGTTCACCAAAGGGAAGAGGAACAGAAAACACCATGTGTACATCAACCAGGGTGAAAGGGAAGGGGGCACAGGTGTGTGGGGTAACCCCAAGCGAGGGTTAGGGACCAAATGCCTGCTCGCTCTAATGTATTACAAAAATAACACTATGGGGGCTGACCACGGGTTGGCAGGAATAGAACACTACTTACTATGAGGGTCAAAACACAATAGTTCACTGATAGAGACAGAAAAACAAAACAGCAAGACCAAATCAGCTTCCTAGGCCACTATACAAGTGTAGTTATTATTTAAATGGACGTCCATACTGATCTCTGCTTTCAAGTAATCATGGGACAATTCTTTCTTATGTGCACAAAGTCTACAATAAACAAAATATAATACATTTCTCAAAATAAGAATAAAGATCAATAAAATCTGCAGACAAAATGTCCAGAAATGTAAACAGTACAAATTTAAACAAGATATAAATAACAGAGCGAGGAGCTCAACATAAAAACATAAAACTAAACCAATAAATATTAAATAAACAAACAAACAAATAAATAAACATTATAAAGTGAAAAGGCTGTTCCAGGTGTGAGGAGCTTGCAAACCTTTTATATTTATTTATATATCTATATCTCATATATCCATATTTGTAGACTGCAAATGGAAGATAAAATAATGGCCTTTTGATTCAGTTTGATATTAGACCGACATCAATATGCTCTTGAATAGATATAGATACACAGGAAATAAGATATTTTAAGGGATTTATGTACACCGAAAGCTATCAGCAATGAACGACACGCACGCCAGACAATCGCCTGTACGTCAGCTCGAGGGGCAGGGCCAGATGGAGCAGGCAAACACACACACGTCCATCATTCGAAAGGGGCAAAACGAAATACACCATTTTTATGTCTTTTTATGTCTTATTGTTCAAGGGAAGATAACATTGAGATAAGCACACAATCCTTTCCTATAGTTCAGTTTCACAGTTTGTGCTACAACATGACAAGGGGGAGGGAGGGGGAGGGGCTAAGGCAGGGGGAGGGGCTAAGGCAGGGGGAGGGGCTCCGGTGGTAGCTGTGATCCTCAGGGGTCATCCATGTCTGACGGCACTCAGTAGCCGCGCTCAACGTGTCTCCATGGAGAAAGCAGCTGCGGGGGAAGAGATGGGAGTCACGCGTGTGCATGTGTAACTGTGTGGGTGCGTGTGTGTGAGCTGGGAGACCAATACACTGGAACTCCCCCTGTGTGTGCGGGCCCCTCACCCTGCAAACTAAAACAAAGTACCTCGGGCTTTATAAGAAGTCCTTGATGTTGAGATCTGCCAGGGGGTCTTTGGAGGGGGGCTTCTTAGGGCTCTGGGCAGCTCCTGGAGACAGCTTGGGGGGCAATAAGTAAAGCAGAGTCACACAGCAGAAACAACAAATATCTGCTGTGTGTATACTGTACAACAGTGTGCAGGCAGTCAAAGAAAATGATTATGGATATCTGTGTGCCATATGTCACTGTGTCTTTATGTCTGTGTGTGTGTCTGTCACTGCGTGTTTCTGTCACTGTGTCTTTATGTCTGTGTGTGT
>JAOYFF010000135.1:13263981-13296146 GCA_025773925.1 Cryptomyrus ogoouensis
GCGATATAACAATGAAGTGATCTCTCCGTGGTTTGTCCCTGCCGGGCGGGTGGGGCGCTGGCCCCTGATGAAATTTTTTGAAGGGGGAGTAGGGGGCGGGGTAGAAAAAAGGGGGAGGGGGGGCATCCAAAGAGGAACAATGTCACCCACTTCTTTCTACTAAAAGCACAAAATAAAAAATAAACATATTTTCTTAAAATACACGGTAATTATGAATTCGTGAAAATTCATGTTCAATTATGAGAATGTGCTTTTGGGAAAATAGTTTGGTGTGCCTATCTTCTTCGCTTCTCACTTGCCTGACCTCCACTTTCAAGCAAATGGCCAAGTAACTGCTTGTCACCATTACCCTTCTCCATGGGTGTCCCTCATGGATCAGTATTGGGACCTCCACTATTCTCACTCAGTAATCAGATCCCTTTTTCCTTTCCTGTACCTGGTATCTGCAATGACCACTACTTGGATAGACACTCATTACCTGTAACTAAAAATTCTAAATGTAATTTAATTTATTTGTTCATTTTCCAAAGGTTTATCTCTGTGATCCTTCAGCACATCCTCACAACTGCTACTGCTATTTTCAGAGCCAGTTCTTTCCTCACCAACCAATTATGCTGAAACAAACATCACAAACAGAAATCACTCACTGAATCACTGAAGATGAAGTTTCACCTCTAATACATGAAAAGTGTATATGACCCACAAGTTTCAATGCCAGCTTTGGACTATCCTCTGCTATTGAAGTTGTCTTTATAGTCTAACATGAACTGTTACATGTAAAGTCTATATTTTAGAAATTTAAGTTTTATACATTCTTAATTTGATTACATTTTAATTTAGGTCTCTTCCTTTGACAGTTTAGCCACTTAGCACCACTTACCCCTTTTTCCCTTCCAGTGTGTTCAGGTGTGTCTCCAGTGATTCCAGCAGACTCTCAGGTGCCTACAAACAAGCAACACATGGACCATAAGTAAACCAGAGATTCGGGCCTAAAGGTTGGCATCAGAGGAACAAGAAATTATGACAGAAATCAGTTCCCTCGAGGTTAGCATGATAGCGATAACATATTACAACAGAAATCAAGGCCCTTGTGATTGGCATGGTAATGATAACATATTACAACAGAAACTAAGGCCATTAAGGTTAGCATGACAGTGATTACAAATTACAAAGAAATGAAGGCCTTCATGAATAGCAGGATAGCGGTAACAAATTGCAACAGAAATCAAGGTCCAAAAGGTTAAAATGATAGTGATAACATTACAACAGGAATTGAGGCCATCAAGGTTAGCATCACAAGAATAATGAATCAGACAAGAGAGCGGGAGCATACATATTAGCATCACTGGGCCTGAGGCAAAAATGTCATCACACTAGGGAAGAGACACATAAGGAGTGTTGCAGAAGAAACAGAGGCTATCAGGAGGGGCCACTAGACAATGCACAGCTAGGAGAAACAGGGAGGGGACATACAACAACAGAGCTAAAAAGAGAGATCAGAAATAAAGGAATACAGCTCAACTCAGAACCGCTAATTTCAGCTCAAGGCTTCTGATTTTTATCACAGTAGCAGACGAACAACACATGCCCATGCTTAAATGTAAACGCCAAAGCGTCCCACTTCACTGCCCATAATGCAATGCAGCATGCTCACCCAGGACCAACACAGAGACGCGTCAGACCCAAACATGCGTTGGGAGTCAAACGCAGCAGAGCGGCGTAGCCAAACACGCTTCGTCCGTGTAAAAAAATCCCAGAATCACTGCGAGACATCAAATTAGTCACGGTCACTTCTTCATTATCGCTTTTATGCTGCCAATTTTCTCAGGGAATTATGAAGGACAGGGAGATCCCAGAAGACGCCGGGAATACGACAGAGAAACCCTGGAAACTGCAGTCACCACACATATTGATGAGGGCCATACTGCTGCCCACACTGTATGAACTGCACCATCAGCACTGGACACCAGTCAAAAAGCAGTCAAAAATTATTAATACGTCACCCCTAGGTTTTTCTGTGCCGTCATGTTGGTCTGCCCAGGACTATCTGACTTAGGATAAGTCAGATAGTCTCACTTCCAAAATCACCATTTAATTGATACTTTATTGATCCCGGAGGGAGAAATTTACGCCTTTATTTCCGTAGGTGAGAGCAAGATGACCATTTATCAGCTACCATCGCCGCACGACACAGAACGCGGAGTACAGGCATCCATATCCTCTCACAAGGGTACCGTTCTCAGAATGGTGACCCAAAAACGGCTGGTGCAAAGGTCCTTGTTCCGGCCAGAGCCTCGGAGCAGCTTTTCCTCTGGCTGATTGCTGCCCTGCATTTTATTACGTTTAGTCGCTTTACAGACATTTTAACCCAATGCAGTTTACAGTTCTTATAAGTCGCCTTTCTCGAGAAAATAACAGGTCCCTGGCCCTGGAATCTGCAGCCTGGTCACACAGCCAGTCCCTGAAGTCCCGCAGTAGTTGTTGTCTGATACTTGAGCTGACGAATATGTCTGACACCCCGGCTCCTGGCACTCCTGGAGTGTTTACCGGAGAAGTGAGGCCTCCCCCAACCCTGTCTGAATGTTGAGTTCTGAACCAAGTTCACTAGTCATTCATACTGAGAAGTACTTACACAGGTTTTGGTATGAAGACTGTATCATGTTTATAGATTGGTTATATGAAACATATTGGGTTTATAAAGAGGGAATACACAGACCAGATTAGGTTCATGGACAGAAGATATGAAGACCATATCCGGCAGGGATATATAGACCATATTGGGTTTACAGACAGGAGATATGAAGATCATATCATGTCTCTAGACAGGTTTAGTGTAGACCATATCAGGTCTATAGACAGTTTTCATTTAGACTATATCAGGTATATAGGTGGTGTATGTAGACCATATCAGGTAAATAGGTTGTATATGTAGACCACACCAGGTTTATAGACAGGTTTTATGAAGACCATATCTGGTCTATAGACAGGTTTATTGTACTATAGACCATATCAGGTCTATAGGTGATATACGTAGACCATATCAGATCTATAGGTGGTATATGCAAGATCATATGAGGTCTATAGGTGGTATATGTAAGATCATATGACGTCTATAGATGGTATATGTAGACCATTTCAGACACAGAGACCGCCTACCTCTGTCCCTCAGCACTCCATGCAAATTCCCTCAGCCTTGGCCCCCAGCTTCAGCCCCCAGTTCCAAACCCCAGCTTCAGCCCCCGTTACCAGTGAAGCCCATGGCCTTGCCCTGAGGGGGGAGCTTCAGTGCATGCTTCAGTGCAAGACAACAGACCCCACCTTCTGTGGGGCTTCCAGAATGTCGGACCACTGCGGCTAAGGCTCTTTGGGAGAGCAGCTCCAGCTGGACCTCCACACCTTGCAGCAGGTCTGGCAGATTAGTCCATTATAGAATCTCTACAGAGGTATGGAAGATTCCAGAGAACTGGGACACACTGGTCCACATCTTAGAATATACATTGTCCTGCAGTGGAGCGATATCCCAGAAAATCCCCCAGTCACATCCAGGTCCAGTGAGGCCTGCACTGCTCTGGACAGGAGGGGTATCACGTGTGCATATCTGTGACTAGGACCCTGAGAGATGCCCCCTCATTGGCTGTCCCAAAATGCGGAATGCACCGTCTATGCACTACTCACACTCTCAGCCTGTGTGATCAAGCTGCACCTCTGGAAGTGAGAAGAGAATGGGCAGAGTAGCTGTCAATCACCTGGTTGAGAGTGCAGAGAGGACACAATAGAACCATGGGATCTGCCCCAGATGGAACAAAGCGAGACGATAGGATGACCTGTGAACTGCACCATGGATGTCTGTGATTGGCTAGGGCTGCCACAGGAAAACAAATCGCAATTGGTCAGGACCTCAGAGTAAGGGAGTCTGGGAGTTGGCTTTGGCCACAGAGCATGCACACACACGCTGGACAACACCAAACACACACAAGCGATGTTAGTAGAAGCATCATGAAAGAGGAGGATCTACGATAAAAGGCGACTGTTTTCAGTGGAGCTGACCTGAGTGAGCTCAGGAATGTCGTTTTTGTCGATTCCGACTTGCTGTTGAAAGGGAGAGAGCATGTTAGAGGTCAAACCTATACAGCCTTCGTCATTTTGAACCCAGAGCTTGGGCTCAGCCATCAGGCACCTCAGCGATCTTGAGGAACTCGGACACGCGAGTCATCCGTGTCAGGAAGCGCTTGTAGATCTCCAGAGCGTCCTTGCACTGGCCCTTCTTCATCTCAAAGAACTTCTCTGTTATACGAAGAACAAAAAAAGAAATACCATTATGCAAAAGCATATCATATATAATGACACATTATATCAATTCATGCTATTTAGCAGAGGTGTAGTTAGTTTAATTGCTTGGAGCAGTGCCACTGAGCACATCAGTTATTTACATGCCCTGAACTCCGACTGAATAGCCTACATGAAGCCACTTAAGCTCATCCATGAATGTGCAGAAAATGTGTCATTATACTACAAATGAGCTTTTACTGGGGAATCCTCACCTAACAGATTGATGATCCCATCGTTATAGCAGGCAAAGAGCTTAATTAGGTCTTTGAAGAGCAAGAGAAAGGCCGCACTGATGACTCCATTGACAAGTTCGTTAGGATGGACCTGTCAGGGAGGAGAAGGGGAGGCTTCATCTTACCCGATGTGTAGACACGGAAGATCCATTTAGAAACGTGATCAATTCCAGCAAGAGCTTTATGCATCCACAATGAATTCTCCCATATTTAATAACATGCCCGATGTTATTGCTGAATAAAGTTTAAAACATACAGAATTGGACTGTATTTTGTGGGCCACTAAGAGTTATATTTACTGGATTTGTACTGGGGATTTAAGCTGCCTGAATTTACAACCACGGCACGTTGACCAGTTGCTATGGTAACCGGTAATCATGACCGGCAGGTGACAGCGCTTGCCGGTCGTGTTGACATGCAGACTGGCGCTATTCGTCATTGGCTGTGCGTCCCCATCATGTAAAACACTGTGATTTCACTCACATCGAACTCCAGCAGGGCGTCGATCTGGCCCTGGAGAATCGGCATTCCCTTCAAAAGCTTCTCCGTGGTCATGGTCCTCATCACTCCATCGGCACTGGGATGCATGGCAGATGTAGGTAAACAAGTGAGGGAAACGGCAGAAATCAGGAGTGTGGGGTTTTCGCCTTCACACCTCGTTCCCTGCGCCTGTACCAGTTTATCACTCTGATCTACAATCAGACTCCGCCCACTGTGGGTAAACATTACTCGAGCCCCCACCCCCGTCTCTTTGCCAGTAGTCCGACAGCAGGAGCGACAGCCGAGTCAGCTCCAGAGCTTGGGAGAAAGCAGCTTGTCACTCTGACGCGAGATGAGACATGCAAACCAAACAGCAGCCATGCCAGGTTAGCCCGAGATTAGCGGCTGTGTTGGCTGAACAATAACCCAGCATGCGTCGCTCATCGCTTCTTAATGAGCAGCCGTCTGGGTACCTGCTGGCCCAGAAGCCCACCCCTGTGACGAAGGCTGACATACCCCTTCTTCACCCTGGCGAAGTCAAAGGCCATCTGCCGATAAGTGAATGCCTTCTCGTTCAGGTAGCGACTATAGCGTCTGATGAAGGTTGACATGTCATAGCCTGGAAGAGGAGACCAACACATGGATGGTGGAGTAGCGCACGACAGGAGGCCCCCCGAGAGGCCCCCAGAGGCCGAGAGACTTTAGGGTTTTCTTAGTGGGGGCCCAGGCTGCTGATCAATTAAGCGATATCTGGAGCACGTGAACCGTGGGTCAAACTTATTTAGTGAGCATGCCTTACTCACCATGGGAGCCGGTTTTGTCCAGAAAATTACTGAGGTTGAAAAGAGTGTTCCTGGAGGCGAGGTACTGGATGAATCTCTGCAGAAATGGAGCATGCAGAACAAATGGATCAGGTCTCAACCAGAGCACTATTCTGCCCTACAAAGTCAAAACACAGTAACTAAGGATGCGTATTACCACTGATTTTATTTCTGTTTTCACTACTGTCTGTAATATAAACATTTAAATTACCAGATTAAAAAATCAATATTTTAACGTGAGAATCAATTCTCAAAATGAAACATTCAATATCTTAATCAATAATTTAGTGTCAATCCTTCACAGTAACTACACTAATGCTCAGACTAAGAAAATTGATTTTCTCCTTGGTTTTAGTGTGGATTTTGTAGATATTCAAAAGCACACATAGCTGAACAAAGATTGTTTGCCACAATTTTGATAAAATGTGCAGTTACTGCGTTTTGCCTTTGTAGGGCAGTATTCTCTAACTAGGAGGAGCACCGCCTTCCCAGCATGCATTGTGGCAGGTATCCCACCCCAGGCTGTCCGCAGGAGCTCCCTGGCTGACAACTGACGAGTGCTGCACTGATGTGCTGGCAGGGGCATATTCACTGTATGCTGCCAAAGAGACAGGACGTGCGAGGAGAATCTTCTGGCAAACAGCAGCCCCGGCACCCAAGGGGCCGGTGAAGGACGTCCGGACAACGATGTGCCCAGACACCCACATGGAATTAAACTGGCCCTCCTTCAGCAAGGAGTCACAGCGTCTCAGACTGCAAAGGACAGGACTCTGATCTGAGCTCAGATCTGAGATATGAGCCTGTCGACCAAAACTGAAACAGGCTAGGAACTAAATAACAGAGCTATTATCAGCAAAAAAACAGCGAAATAACATTTAAGAAAAACAGCTGTGACTTGGGGCCCGACTCGGAGCCCGAACGGACATGCTGTCACATGCAGAGCCACAATTTACAGGCAAAATATCTTACTGATGTTTGATTCTGGGTATTAATCATTTCATAAAACATTTATATCTTCACAGTCTCCCAGGTTTGCTGACACACCATGGCTAAATATAATTTGGAGAGGTGGGCATGTCAGCCATATTCTGCAGAGAATAAACATTGCAGTAATAATCTTAGTGTTAGGCTTATTTCCTTAAATTTAAGCAATTGTATGACTTGTTTACATTTAATGTGAAAATGTCGGGGACAAAGATGGCCACGCGGACAGTGAGGGTCTCCCCAGGAGGATGTTTCCAGAGCCTCCGACTTCTGGGCGCCTGTAGTGCAGCCAAAATGCATTTTGCTGCAAGACCTGCTAATTACGCCCAAATCCGTAACTAAAGAATCATTCTGAGGCCCAGAGCACAGCACGTACAGAGCTCAGCGTGCACTCAACATGCACAGAGGTAGAGTGCAGATTAGGGCAGAGAAAAATGGGGCTTTCCAGGCCACGGTAGGAGAGACCACCCTGCATTTCGATAATCCAGTTCATACTGTTTACTTTCCAGGTCCCATTAGGTCTCACCCAAGGCTGGCTGTCAGCAAATAGCCAATTCGCCCACAGGGGCTCCTGACCTCTCAAGTCCACCTCAGCAACAGAAATAAGGGATTTTGTAACCACATCATCAATCTGTGATGTGTGACCGTGAAATCTGAGCGGAAAGCTGGATGTGTCGCTTTTCACTGAACAAACAAACAACGCAAGATCATTTAGTAAAAATAAATGTATGAATAATACGCAAAATTGACAATTTCCCCCCTGTAACCCAAATACTTGAATGCTACTGCAGTGTAGGCTTATTAGGGTAATATAGTATACTTTTGGTATTTTGAATTCTTGGTGACAATATTATCCAAGCAGGGTGCCCCCCCCCAGATTAAATTTGCTGTCTGGAGAAATATATTCCCTCTGCGAATTTTACCACGGGGGGATCCCGCCCCCAGCTTGGCAAATTTTTCCGGCCAAGATTTAAAAGTACCAAAGCATTGTTGTTCTTGAAAATACCGCCAAAATCTGTACGTCTGTACGGTATGAAAAATGAGATGCCGCCCAAGTGGACAGCGGTGAGTTGATTTTTTACACGTGGAATGCAGGACAGGCAAAAGCCATTAGTGGTAGGGTCACCTATTGGCATGACACCATGGACATGGTGGTCAGAGATCAGCCGGCCGTGACGGGTCTCGGCAGCGCAGCTGTGAGCCAAAGAAACCGTCTTCACACATAATCCGCCCCAGGAAGAGTCTGTCTGGCTGCTGTACCGACCCAGTGGCTGCTGCTACCTCATCCTGAGCGATCAGCGAAACAATATCATGCCTATATCTACTTTACGTTCTTTAATTTTTAACGCGATATTAACGAAAACAATGATAATGTGATTACCGCCTTTCCATCTGCAGAAACAGCCATACTAATGTCAAACAGTATACCGGTGTTTGGGGTAAGCTCAATGACCATTTCTTAGAAATCTATTTTTAAATAATAAAAACAGTCGGCTTAATGTGTCTGGTGAAACTCAACCCTCTGCTAGAGAGCTCCAAGATGATGGACCAGCCTGAAATAATGGACCAGTTAATGAACCTAGACAGCCTGGTCTGACCCAGACTATCCAAAGAGGTGTGATTATGCTGGGTGTGACAGTGACCTCATTGCCGTGGACCATCATGTGATGTGTTGTCACCAGCGCCTTGAAGACCACGACCCAACTGGCATTGGTCGCCCTCTCGAAAAGCGTGTCAGCCATCTGTGGGATGTTCACGTTGGTCTCGTTGGTGGCCTGGATCAGGTCTGAGGAGAAGCAGAGGAGAGAGCCGAACGTGCGTCACACACTTGTCACATTGCTGGTTGTACAACAGCGACAGCAACAGAGACACCTGGCCTTACACTTCACGCCAGGCAGGATTACCATGAGCCAGTGACACTGAACTGTAGCATCAGTGTGACTGTACAGTAATGTGTCATTGTCTAACACACAGCCTCAAACCACGGCTGAACTCCTAACCTGCAGGCCAACACACAAGGATAAACTGAGAAGGAGAAGCTGAGAGGCCAACCAAATGCTTACACTGAGTTTCCCAACCCATGACAACCCTTATAATCAGAACAATGCTAACACTGTGAACCACAATGACAGGGACAACCCTATTTATACAATTTACTGAAACAAGATACTGTCCACAGGAGGACAATGGTGTGGCAGAAGAGACACTCCAGCAGCCGTGGCTGCGAAGGCCAGCTGCTTTGTGCTGGTACCATGGGTAAGTGGCAATTATCGATGGATCAGATTTCCTTCTGAAAGTTCCAGGGTCAGTGCAGGGGAAGGTGCTCCATACGCAGGACTCCCAGGAAGCACAAGGAACAGCATTCAGGATGGCTGAGAGGATGGGAGCCTCTGCGGATTTTAAACATCAACACAGCTTTTGCAGGTCACAGAAAAAAACGCAAATATGCGTTCTGATATAGGCGAGAGGTGTGGCCTAGCAGGTCAGGATACAAAGAGTAGGGCCGTTCACCCTGACTGCTCCAGGAACTGGCTCACCCTGCTGTCTCAGTTATATGTCACTTAAGGAAAAAGCATGTGCTAGACAAATAAGACACGAGCTACATAACATCGTTCACTGTCAAAGACCAGAACAAAAGGTATGTTCCCGTTTTCTTTATGTCAAATCACCATTTGTAAAAATATTCTTAAGCAGAACCTCAAATATTAAATTGTGACAAATATATGAGCCCAATTCCCTGACATTACATCTTTCAAAACACCAAATCACATTTTTAGGCCTCAGCGATGATGTATGTATTAGAGTACTGCTACTAGCTCTGACTGCTAATTAACATTCAACAAATGTCTTGCTTTGATCAGCCGGGAAAAAAAAAAAAATTCCTCACTGGTCTTCCCATTTTTAGGTTCTCCGAAGCAGGAAGTAGTGTTCTTTCTCTCCTGTTTCTTGTTTTTTGTGATAGGCTAAGTAAAGGTACCTACCTGCACGCATTCCCTGCAAGCCCCCCCCCGTTAGGAGAGCTGACTCACTGTACGGCATGCTGTGACTCACATAAGTGCATAAATAATGAGACGGGTCTTTTCAAAACCGAGATTCTTGATGTTATAATCATGGTAAATGATTCAGAAAGCAATTCTGTGATACTTCTATGAGATAATACAAATGCATGTACTCATAAATGAGTTTCTATTACTGAAAAATCAGAGATGGGTCCTCTGGGGGGAGGGGGGGCATGCAAATTGAAAAAATATAAACTGTCACCAATTTCTTCATTTAATGCACAAAATAACAAACGAAAAAACATTTCCTTAAATTACACAGCAATTATGTTCATAGTGTGGTGTTTGTGTGTTTATCCTGAAAAGCTAGCTATGCACCAGTCCATGCATTCATCCATTTACTATCTGCTTGGGGGGGGGGTTGGCTGGAGCCTATGTCAGGCAGCACAGGGAAACAAGGCTGTCAGTAAATTAATAGTAAAATATATGCTGTTCATTTCTTCTAATCCTTGACCAAGAGTAAGTCATGCACTTTGCTTCCTTTTAAGAAAATCATCATCATTCTGCAATACTTACTTCACATTTGTGGTTTAGTTTATTTGCCACAGGGGTGTCCAATCGTATCTGCAAAGGGCCGGCGTGTGCGTGGGTTTTTGGGATAACCTGTAGGTCAGCTGTTCAAACCCAGGTGTGGATTGGACTCTTCAGCCAATCAGTCCTCTAATTAGTAATCTAATTAGGGAGTTGCAGCGAAAACACGCATACACGCCGGCCCTTTGTGGATAAGATTGGATATCAGAACCATGAAGGTTATGAAGGTTACACCGTCTAGTAACGCTATCTTTAATTCACATCAGTGCAGAAGGTGTACTTTCTTTCCTCTAACAGAAAGAGAAACGGACAATACAATAATATAAAGCAAAATGCAACAATGACTTTCCCTGAGTGCATGCCCTCATTGCATGTGATTGGTTGGTGAGTATTTACCTGCCAACTAGCTAACTACCAGTTAGCAAAGTAACTTCAATTGAGCCCCCTATATCTACATTGGAACCAGGCCTGCACAAAGGAAAACACTAGGAAAAGTGTATATTCATGCAATATAGCTGCATCACATACATGTGTTTGGGAAAACTGCTTCCCTCATTCTACAATCAGCATCATCACTCAGAGCCAATGAAAATCAGGGGTACTTGAGAAGCAATCAACAATCAAATTTTTCAGTGCTTTCCCATAGCCCCTATGGGCTCCATCTCTGTGAAAAAAGCCATGATTTTGTGAGAGCAGATTTGAGTTAGATCTTGTTCTCCAGTGCACCTCTACTAAGGTCAAATCAGCTGTGTCACGCCTCCGCCTCCTGAGCATGTGCTTTCGTAGCTCTACACGGCACAGCAGTGTGAGTAGCAGCTGTCCTAACAGCAGCCGTAGCAGGAGTAGCATTAACAGTAATGACAGCGGCAGGTAAGCTAACAGCAGCCAGAGCAGGAGTAGCATTAACAGTAAACGATAGATAGTAGCAGGAGCATTAAGAGTAACAATAGCAGGAGTAGCATTAACAGTAATGTTAGCAACAGGTACGCTAACAGCCACCATAGCAGGAGTAGCATTAACAGTAATGACAGATAGTGGCAGGAGCATTAAGAGTAACAATAGCAGGAGTAGCATTAACAGTAATGACAGATAGTAGCAGGAGCATTAGGAGTAACAATAGCAGGAGTAGCATTAACAGTAATGATTATAGCAGGTAAGCTAACAGCCGCCATAGCAGTAGTAGCATTACTAGTATAGTAGCAGTAGTAGCATTAACAGTACAAGCAGCAGAGAAAAGGAAGGGAGACAGAAACAGCTATAGCCCGCCCACCCCATGACAATCCTCCAATCAGAGTCTGTGTGCTTCCACCACTTCTACTACGACAGATGGCGAGGCCTTACAGTGACAGAGATGTGACTCTATGAGACCCTCAAGGTCACTTTGCCATCACATCGCCATAATTCTTACACACTTCAGTTATTTATGGTCAACATCGTGCGCTTGTTTATTTGTTCCCAGAATTCTGTGCAAACAACCACCTGTGTTTGTGGTCAGGGCACAGAGCAGCTGAGAGGGAGTCCTGTAGGAGAATCACTCCACGGGGTAATCCTCCCAAGCTGTCCAACAGCACCCTGGGGAGGGGGGGGTGTGTGGCCACACAACCAGCCCACAGCAAATGTGGGGCCACCTTCACGCAACAGAAACCAGGCCAGCTGCCCCAGCCTCATCTTTTTTAAAGAGCAGAGTAGCCATTAATTTAATCCAGCTGGGCCACAATTACACACAGTACATTATACAGTACCATTCATTCATGTGCCTTAGCTACTTGTCCTATGCAGTGTCGCAGGGGTCTAGAACCTATCCTGGAAGTTAGAGGAACAAAACAGGGACAGGAGCATAACCCAGGAAAGGGACAGGAACATAACCCAGGACAGGGCACATACAGACATGTTTTTTGGGGAAATGGAAAAAGCCAGAGGAAACTTTACAACGACATGAGGAGAAGATGCAAACTCCACAGACGTACTCGAACCCTGGTCTCCAGAGGTGTGAGGCAATAGCACTAGCCACTGCACTGCCCCCGTCCAGAGGGACCTTGGACCTCCCAGAAGCCCTGACAGAGAAACGTTCCCCTGACCCTCTCCACACCCAAAACCAAACACACATCCTGCTGGGCTTTTCACAGCTTCTGTTATGGTGGCTGGAGATCTTAGTTACATTCAAATTTGAGTTAAAATGGCATAAAAAGAAGCTGTATCCACATACTGAGAAACACAGCATCACCAAAAGACTGTATCACAGGCCAGTGTACACGTGACTGATGAGTTCCCCTCCAGCTCTCCCACGCTGCAGCCAGAACCGCCGCTACATGCCGGCTCCACAGGAACTCGTCCAGCCCTTCTTGGCCCGTCCGATCAGGCGGGGGAGGAGCATTGCGTGCCGGCTCGTGTTGCCATGGCAGCCCATTTCCACGCAGCCAGCCGAAAGGAGACGCTTTAATTTCCAAATGCTTTTTGTTGTGAGGCCGATAAGCTGTGATGTAATCTGTGGGGAGCAGCTGAACAGGACCACCTGGCAATGGAGGCTCGCCAACAGCCGTCATGTTCCACAGAGAACCTATAAAAATGTACAGTGCCCTCATGAGGCCGGGTGATGCTATACGTTTGCGGCATAGGACACAAATTAGTGGAATATGGATTCATCTCTTCATTGATTATCCTGATCAACTCCAGAATAACACACACACAGTGTATCTATTTCATTTTTTTGCACTCGTTTTTACTCGTTTTACTCGTTTACTCGTTTTCACTATGTCTGCTATCTTTATGGCTTGTCTGTTTGGCACTATATGTATGTTTGTTTGTGCACTACACTCTCACTGCTGTATGAACCAGAATTTGCCCTTGGGTCAATAAAGCCCATCTTAATCTTAATCTTAATCTTAATCTCAAACACGCCCCCAGGGCAGTCTCTACCTTTTCTGGGGCCCCTGGCAAAGCTTTACTTGAGAGTCCCCCCAATGAGAAAACTGATGATCATTTAATCTCCTCCACACCGAAGGAGATTCTGGGCCCCAGGCAGCTGCCCTTTCTGCCTATAGCTACAGTCGGCCCTGGACTGTCCCTCCCCCGCATATCTGGACCACATGGTTCGGTACTGCACCTGATCAACCCTCCCATTCCTCTTCCAGGTGTTCTGCAGTCTCATAATCCAGGTGCCGGAATCACATTTTTCTTCAACCATTATTAAAAACCGCCTGTCACCATCTTTAAACGTGAGACTTACACAGGACCCCGCTGGATTAACGTTTGATATCCATTAACTGAGCACAGAGAGGCTTCGTCACACATACTCTAAGGAAGAGCCACTGATATATCCTACTCAGCTGTACTACAAATACTACAATTTTTTTACCATGAAGTCCTCGGTATAGAAGTCTACCGGCCTACACCACAGTCTACTGCACTGTACCACCTACACTGCCATCCAAACTCACAGATATACAACATGCAAAATAATGTATATTAAAATGACTAATAAACATGATTTTGAAAGTCAGTTTAATGTCTGGTTAAGGTAACAACTCACTTTCTCTGCATGAGGCAATATTCCCTGACCGCCCCTTCAATGGTACACATGCTAATAATCACTGCTGACCACGTGGATGTACAGTAATTCCTACCCTCCCTGAATCATGGCGACCGCACCCTCTCCAGGTAGGGATCTGCTAGATAATGAAATAAATGACTCAAGCTATTACAAGGTGACCGGATGTAAACTTAAAACCCAAAAACAGTTAACGTTTTTTACATTCAGAGAACCTCACAACCTAAAATGCACAGTGAAATATTGCAGGAATAAGGAGTCAAAGTCCCACTGGCACGCTCAGCATGTTGTCTGTGACTCACGCTATAATTACCTGCCCAGAGTGACTGGACATGCTATTTGACTGTCAGTGTCATTACGTTCACTGTGGTCAAAGGCTCTGCTCTTGAAAGGAATTGTGGGAAAATATACGATACACCCACTTCCTGTTAAAGGCATCATTTTTAAAACATAAACTGGGCCACATAATAATAACAAAAATGTAATAATGATGAGAATGATGAGAATAATACATTACTTTGCTGATGCTTTTATATTTACATGAACAGACACTTCCGGGTTATGATGCTACATCTTAAGATATTTCTGCTTTACGATGGGTATTCCAATTCCATTCTGTATTTCACTTTCAGTAAAAAAATTAATTAAATTACATAAGATGTTCAACACTTTATTATAAAATAGGCTCTGTGTTAATGATTTTGCCCAACTGTAGGCTAATGCAAGTGTTCTAAGCATGTTTTAAGGTAAGCTAGGCTAGGCTATGATGTTTGTTAGGTTAGGTGTACTGCATTAGAATGCATTTTCGCCTTAAGATCGCAGACCCCATCATAACCCGGCGAGCGTCTATATTTATATGGCAGTTGCTTTTCTCTAAAGTACCTAACAGCTTAGTACATGCATATCATCATCATATCAACCAAATAAAGACCATCTACACACAACCAATCAGCAAGGAGCCTGAAAGATAGTGGCACTACTCTATACTGCCTCACAAAGGCAAAACACAGTAACTGCATATTTAAAAAACTGAATTATGACCAAAATCAGGTCACTTATACTCTGTTTTAGCTCATGATAAAATATCTTATTTCAGCTATGCTTGGTCTTGAGTAAGTACAGCAGTACACTATAATTTACCTGCCTATTACACATACGGATGGATGGTAATAAAACTTTGAAGCCCTTTTTCTCAGTTTCAGTAACAGTGTAGTTACTGTGTTTTGCCTTTGCGGGGCAGTATTTTGAAGAAGGATCATTTTAAACAAAAGGCACCAAAGACAATTGAAGACACACAATAAAGGCACACAAAGGCATCTTCATAACCCACAGACTGTCTGCCCAAAGCAGCTACTCCCATTTACACACGTTTACACATGGTGCCGACATGTTAAGCGTCACCTGCCAGCAGAGGTAGCAGATTACAAGTCTGTCCAACATTCAACCACAAAAAGAGAGAAGACAAAGTCATTCATGCTGAAAGAATGTTCATTCTCCTGATACATTTTTAGAATGATAAGTTCATGAATACAGCCTTAAAAACAGCCAGTGGACAATTCTGTTCAGTAAATTAAGGTCTCACTCAGACAGACCTCATACTTCAGGCCTTGATTTGACAATAACCCCAAGCTGTGAGGCCCATGGTCAGCATCTTACTCAGCATCTATTAGAAGAACTTCACTGCACGACTACAGAAGCCAATCCTGCTGCCCAGCGATGCGGCCCTGCGACCCACCTCCGGCCGGTACTCTCATCATTACTGCCTGTCATCATTTATTTCCTATTTTTATATGAATCTTTACAGTAGCACCATTTTCAGATTGATGCTGATCTGTTGCCACGGACACCAGAGGACAGAGAATGGCCCTGATGTGAGAGACACCATCACAGCACAATCTCATGCCAGCCTCAACGCCCTAACACAGCAACACCTACAGATACACACACACACAATCCATGTATTTATATCTTTATGGGGATTTTCCGCTCATTACTTTGGGGGAAACCCTAATCCCAACTATGACAGCCTTAACCCCTACCCAGCCTTAAACTTAACTATAAGTAACCAAAAATAATACAGTACTTTTGGCTGTTTTAGTTTTTAGATTGCAGTCACAGATTTTTATAAAATTGATGTTATCCTTGTGGGGACCAAAAAAATGTCACCACGAGATAAAATGTTACAGGCTTTTATTACATTGTGAGGAAATCTGGTTCCCACAATGTAATGATTACAAAAAACGCACACACACCACTCTCGTCAGAATCAAGGCCGTCCTTTCACTGTGAGACCGCCGATTGTGAAACTCTTAGGCTGCCACCTCCTTCAAAGGTGCACCTGCCTATGTACTGTCCATGTTCAAAATGAGGGGGCAGGATCATTTGAACAGAACAAGCTGACATTTTCAAACATCAGCTGAATGTTGACACTCAAGGCTGTTGACTGACAATGCGATGATTAAGGAAAACACAGACTCTGTGGGTGGGCCGACTGTACTGCGAGACTGTGTGAGCGCCGTTGCAGCACGCCTCCTCCCACCTTATGAAATGAGACACCCCCCTGAGTGACTGAAAGGTGGTATGTCCCAGGAACCTTCCATCTTCTTGGGGGGGGGCGGCATTAACATCACTTTTTAATATGCTCATCCTTTTTTCCATCTCTACAAAACTGAGAGACAGGCAGAAAGTATGCCCTGTGACATTGTTTGCATGTTCATATTTCATTGTATTTGTTCATTCTTTAAGGATACATGAATTTCTATATACTAATATAGATTCCTACATTAAGAGCAACCAATACTCAACAGAGCCTATTCCCATAAATCACTAACCTTCTCCATACTACAGTCCTATTTCAAATTAACAACAAAAGGTTTTAATTCATCTCACTCACACCAACATACAGCCCCCACCACAATGATGCATGGTGGCCATTTTGTGCCAGGAAGCTGATCACAAGACCTCAAGTTAAATGTTCCGGCAGCACTGCACCCTCTGCGGTACCCTCAGCATTGGTATTTTTATTTGGTTCAGAAGCAAGAGTGCCCCCTACTGGCATCACAACTAGAAACAACCTGGTTTTCCCGAGCAGTATGCCTTCGAGAGTAACCAGGCCCACACCTGCTTAGCTATCCAGGTAGTCAAGCAGGGCTGGTAATGACTGCTCTTACTACACAAATGTACACCCCACCTGCCCACAGGTCCACTTTGTAAACACCATCCTTTAGAGATCCTGCAATTCAGGGCTCAGAGATATGCTGTGTTCTGCCCAGTGCGGCTGCTTCAACTGATTTAAAATCATGACCTTTGACCTTGCAGATGACAGCTTACTGGATGAATTAATACTCACTACAAAAAAGGAACCCAATAAAAAGGGACCCAGTTGGAGGTCTGCCAATGCTACCCGGCCCTGTCTTACTGTACATCTCAGATAAAGGCACTCTTACACTGCATACATTGATTAATAATTCCTTGCAGAAAGTCCAGCAAGTCACTGATGTATCTCTTAAGCAAAAACATAATGCAGATTGATGGTTAAGGCTGTGATGCTTGTTGGCATTAAAAATTCCATAGCATTAACCAGACCTGCTTGGCATTACATACTACAAAGCACAGACAACATGCACACATCCAGTGAAGGTGCAGTGTGAAACTCATAGCAGCTAAATACATACAATAAAGGTGCAGTGAGGAATACAGACCAGCTAAATACAAACAATAAAGGAGAAGTGAGGAATACAGACCAGCTAAATACAAACAATAAAGGAGCAGTGAGGAATACAGACCAGCTAAATACACACAACAAAGGTGCAGTGAGGAATACAGACCAGCTAAATACACACAATAAAGGTGCAGTGAGGAATACAGACCAGCTAAATACATACAACAAAGGAGCAGTGAGGAATACAGACCAGCTAAATTCAAACAGTGAAGGGGCAGTGTAAACTAAAGAGCAGATAAATATCTACAGTGAGGAATACAGGCCAACTGGATATGTGCAATGAAGATGCAATGAGGAATACAGACCAGTTAAATATGGACAGTGAAGGTGCAGAGGGGAATACGGAATATATGTGTGATATATACTGCCATTATATACTGGTGATTTGCTCAGTTTGGTAACCACACAGTGCACAGGCATTTCATAGTCTGCAAGTAGCGAAAGAGCGTAATCCCCAAACTGGCAGAGTGAAATGATTTCTTATTCTTTAATTTCAAGATTCTCCTTCTCCCATGGGACAAGGTGGCCGTGATGAGGTAATCTCCCAGCCAAATAAACCCCCGGGGGGCAGAAAACACTTATACAGGCTACATCCCCAACACGTAATGATGGGCCTGCTCACCATGACTGTAGACACGAACACACCTGTCTCAGTGAGTGTCTTCTTGGCAGAGAGCAGAAATCACGGGATGGATGTGTGTGTGCGACCGTCTGTCTCTGCCAGGATACAGTGGGGGTGGGGTTGTGTAATGGATGTATGTCATCCAGTCTCCATGGCTTTACAGCCTCCATACTGCAGCCTCTTGATGTTACTGCCCCTTTACACCATGTCGTGACTAAAACGTGCGTCGCACGCGTACGCCGGGCACGGCGGCCATTGGCAGCCACTGGGGCTGGACACGAGGACATACTCACATTCCAGGTGCTTCTTCTTGGGGCCCATCACCTCATGTGTGGTGGCCTTACAGACAGCCCGGGCCACCTCGGAGCCCGTCAGGCTGTACTGCGCCGCAGCGATGCGATCCGTTAGTGTCTGCCCCGACATCTTCTCTCCGCAGCTTCAGCCTAGCCAAAGCGTCAGATCGCAGCGCCTCTCGTGTGTCCGAGGCTATCCTCCACAGGCTGGGATGCGCGGAGCTTTTCAGGGAAAACGAGCCCGAAACCCCCTGGTCTAATAAAGAAATGTGCGTTTTCTCAGCTCCGCGTTAAAATGCCAGCTTCATATACGATGTCTGACATGGACACTCGCAAGGCTGCGCCGCTCTTCTCGCCGCTTCAGCCGTTTATTCTAACACATTTGCTGATGCCCGATGTTACAAACTACTTCTTCTAGCGTTTAAAAGCTAGTAACCGAATTGGCTATTATAATAAGGACAGACTCTCAATTAATCCGCATGCGACAAGCCTGCGTTTCTAAAGAATTACCGGGAGAGCCTGAATATATTTATATATTTAGCCTATATATAAAAATCTGCTGTATTTTCCTCCCTACAAATAAATCCGACGCCGTCCACTTTTCCAACGTGTTTTTTTTCTTTGTTTCCGATTTTAATGCGGCGGATGAGAGCGGAGAAGCCGCACAGGCTGTAAGCGGTGCTGAAATGACTGCCGGCTCTGGGCGCTGCCGCTCGCCGCTGATGCCCTTCTCTCCTCCGCTCAAGGACCCGTATCAGTGCAGTTCCGTGAGGCGCCTCGCTCGCCTCTCCTCTTCCTCACGCCGCTTTATGCTGGAAGCTGCGCCGATTTAACGGGCGTTCATTTATTTCTTTATTTAGCCATTTATTTATTTATTTATTTATTTAGCCACCAGTCTCTCTCCTCCCCCCTCGGCCGAGTCAGCTGACCACCGTTAAAGCACTGGCGACACCCCCGCTTATCCAAGGGGAGCGGCTGTTCCCGCAATAACTCGTCTTACGGCGACTCCGCTGATTTCAAACGATACATGAAATACATCAAACCTTTCATTTCTTTGACCAATTACCAAAAAACACGTTATGACCCAAAATATGGCCACTTATCTCCTTATGGTGCCAGTTTGCTTAAATTACGGAACTAGTGCAAAATATCACTATCATAATCCGTTTGGTTTTAAATAAAAATAATGCTATATTGTCGTGAGCGTCGAACACCAAATAAGCCTTTAAAATGAATTTACTGGTTTTTGTAAAAAATTAAGTCATCTACAATATTGGTCACTATTCGAAATGTGTCACAGAAGTGACAGACACAGCGATCGCCCAGCTACGGGTCGCGGTGTATTAAATTCATCCATCTTATCGGACAGCGGGCTGTCGTGTGTCATTTTAAACTTCTTTATCCTTCCTCAGATCCCTAAGATTCCGCAGTTTTTTTTTAACGGTTAACTAACAATTAGTTAACGTGATCGGATTGATGATCAGCAATAGCAGACCGACATCAGCAGTTTGCTAAAATGTTGCTAAATTGGCGTCAATAAAAAGTTGAATTTGTTAACGCAATTTGTGTTTATTTGTTCACCTTCCACAGTAATACAAAGTAGTACTCAGCTTAATTGGTATTAACCATCCAGTCATTGTTTAGGATCAACCAAATAATCATATAACGGAAAAACTGAATATTTAATACTCTATAAAATTAAACATATGCTTTAAAGATGTCTTATAGACCAATCACTGGCTCATCAGTTTCATAAATAAATAAATTTCGGATGGAAATCACTGAATCTCACCCAAACTGTTAAGAGGTCATCATGACAAAAACCAAGAACACACACAATGAAAAAAAAGGTAAAAATGTGTACCTTTGCTTGTCACTGGGGCTGTACCCTTGTATTTGTACTTTTTAAGGTACAGAAATAGACTATGAGGAACATCCCAAAGGTAGAAACAGCATTATTGTACCATCAATGGTACAGAAATGTTCCTCAGAGTCAATTTCTGTACCTTAAAAAGTACAAATACTTACAACTAAGGGTACAACTGGCAGACCCTTGATGGCACAGCCCCATTGACAAGCAAAGGTACAAATTTTTTCCTTTTTTTCTGAGAGTGTGTCTCAGAGGCCTTAAAAGTGTGCTGTTTGTGGACCCTGTCACTTGGGTCCAAAATAGATCAAAACCAATAAGCCCTTGTTCACATGTTCCCATACTAACAGGACAGCATCATGACCAAACACACCACGCATTTCTTAAAGCAGGACCAATGCTGCAGGTGCAGCTAAACTGATCACCCCACGGAGCCGGGAACAGCCCCCTGAAAGCCAGCATGCAACGTTTCACTCTTGGCACAGTGATCTTATAGTGGTTTATTCAGTGAGACAGGACATTATGGAATGGTACAGTGGTGTTCACACTGGCCAAGGAGGCCCACACATGGACAAAGGTGTCCCATATATACAAATAAAAATCATTTAAGTTAAATAGTGCTGCTTCTGAAAGGTAAAGTACAGGCATTATACATACAAAAAGAAAGATATACAAAGTTGATTCTTTAGTTAGCAATTTCTGAGGTGGTACTGTTGGGTTCTTCAGATTTGACCCGTCACGTCTTGATCAGACCTTCCAGGAAGTCCTTCTCCACCATCTCTTCGATGGCCTGCCGGGCACGGCTCCAGAATACCTTCTGGCTCTCCAGCTTACCATCCTTGGTGGTGTAGGCGGGGCTGAAGGCGGGGCCAGGGGCAGAGCCCGAGCGGCATCCCAACTTGCTGCTGAACACCTGGCTGAGAAGGTTGAAGAAAGGCAGCAGCTGCTCCATGCTTCTGATGGCATAGAGCGTCAGCAGGAGGCGGCCCGGTTCCCACGTGAGGGTCCGGCTCGAGCAATCTTCCTCCGGGTTCTTCTACATGAAGACAGATAAGAAAGTATGAACAGGAGGGATCGGGAGCACAGGCAGACACTCGGAGAACAGATCCTGGCTGGTACCTTGGCCCGCTTCCTCAGCAGCTTTGCCAGTCGAACCACGTAGGGCTTGAATTCGCGCTGATGGGTTCCTTGCCTCCTCCCTTCCAGCCCCAAGTCGTCAGATGCCTCAGGGATAAATGCCCAACGATACCTGGGACAAGAGCGACAGGGAGAGTATGAACAAAGGTTCTCCACAGGTTGCAGATAGAGGGCACCACCCCATGGGAACAGGCGGCTTGACGTACATCTGGAACTGGGGCAGGCTCTCAGATGGTAGTGCCAGAGCTAAGTCCAGCAACTTGCAGGCTGAGAGGTACAGGTTGAGCCAGCGTTGGCTGTTGTAGGAGGTGGAGAAGCCGTTTCCTCCAGAGTAGGTGGTCTCCAGCCCAGCCACGGCGGGACCCGAAGTCCTAGGGAAGCAGGGCCATCAGACGCAGGTGTGGGCGGATGCTGTCACAATACGGTACGGTTATGGTTTGCCATTTACCTGGAGATGTCTTCATCTGCGGTAAGCTCCTGCTCCATGAGTAGAAACACTTGTACCTGGTTGGGGTAGTGAGCGAGAGACCGTTCACAGAAATCCCACTCACTAGCAGAAGCAAGTCCGTTCACGGGCCGGTCTGAAGGAGTGTGATGTGGGTAAGAGGACGGCAGAGCCCGTGTGTGTCTCACCAGCTCCGTGATCATGGTCGGCCACAAAGAGGTCAAGTGCTGAGGGGACATGCGCAGCAGCAGCACCCTGAAGAACAGGAAGACCTGAGCGTGCAGGATGGGCACCTGTGGCAGACGTAAGCTCTCCACCAGACGCTCTGCGAGGGGCACAGAAGGACGCAGCTAAAGATGGGAGTACGAGAGAGGGCACAGACCACGAAGGGGGGCATGAGTACGAGAGAGGGCACAGACCACGGTGGGGGGGCGGGAGTACGGGGGAGGGCACAGACCACGATGGAGAGCAGGAGTATGAGAGAGAGCACAGATCATGACTGACGCGGGATGAGAGTACAGGACAGAGTCGAGTATTTAATGGGCAATCACACGACAGAAATGTGGCAGGACAGGTGTTCAGAGGAACGAGGTCAAACCCTGGATGTCAGGCAGGTACTTCTGGTACTGGTCCACCTCGCTGCTGTACACCGTGAAGGCCAGTCTCTTCATCAGCATGGCCCTCTGCTCCAGCTCAGCATCGCGGTTTGAGAACAGGTTCAAAGAACTGCTCTGGGCCACGGCCACACGCGCTGTATGCACACATATTCACAGACGGCCTGTTAACACCATGATTTATGACACATGTGCTGACTGAACACGGCAAGGCACGCGGGCTCAGAACAGTCGGCGCGGTACTGACTCATTAGGTCTCGGAACGTGGTTTTGTCGTGGGTCATCAGGTGATCGATGATGGCTCTCCAGCTGAAAGACAAAAGGTCAAAAGGTCACAACCTCGGCGCTGGAGGATCGGGGCCACGGGCGAGGTGGGTGCTGGGGCGGAAAGGAGGCCGCACTCACTGGCTGACACAGGAGGGATCCATCTGGAAGAAGGTGTGGTCCATAAAGAGGTCGAAGGCCTCCTTCTTCCAGGCGCGCCGGGTGTACTGGTAGCCGCTGAGGCTGCTCAGAAGCTGGATGCAGGCCCGGTAGCTGGGTGCGTTGTGGGCACTGGAGTCACAAACAAGCAGGTGCGTCAGTCACGGGCCCGGGTTTGACTCAGCAGCGGCCAGATAGTCGGGGCGCATGGCTTACCTGTGGTTACGCAGGTAGGGCACGACGTAATGCATGAGGTTGACTAGCAGGGGGATGACTCTCTCCTTCTCGTCACTGTAAAAGACCATGTCGAGGAGATGGGCCAGGACCTGCGGCAGCACAGAGTGCAGTGTAAGAGGGTGGGCTGCAGGGGGGCGGGCCCGTGGGTGGGGCTTTCATAAGGGGCGGGGATACCTCAGCCAGCAGAGTGAGGGCATGGACACTGTACACAGAGGGAGTGAAGTTGGAGGTTTCCATCACAGTCAGCATCAGATCTGAAACACACACACACAGGACCATCAGATAAGGATACACACACAAGTTTATATTCATATCTTTTGGGGAGGACTGTCCATTCATGTCTATGGGCATAACCCTAGTCCTAAATATGACGACCGTAACCCCTACCCAGCTCTAACCTTAACCATAAGTAACCAAACAAACAAAGGACTTTTGGCATTTTTTAGTTTTTTGACTGCATTCACAGATTTTTAAAAACTTGAGTTTCCCCTTGTTCAAATCGGAATATGTCAAGGACCCACACAGAAAGGGAAACGTTAGGGAAACACACTCATACCTTCCACGTCCGCTTCCAGGCTGGCACCATCCACCACGATCTGTGGCGAGGCCTTCACCTCCAGGTTCCTCCTCAGCCAGGTGGTCTGCTCCAGTGAGGAGCCGGCGATAGTGCCGACCGCCTCCACGATCTTGTGGGTCACGTCCTGCCCGGACACACAAGGGTGAGCCATCCGAGTTTACTGCACGGCATTCTGGGAGCTCCAGCTTCAGATTACCGCAATGGGACGACACGGCTCCGGTCTCACCTGAAGCTCACGCTGGTCCTTCTTGTTCTCCAGGTTTGGGTTCTTCAGGATGAACTCATTCAAAACCCTGCAAGTCAGACATACAGCAACATGAACCGTACAGAGGCTTCTACACACCATGTGAAAATCACAGCTACAAATCCTCGCTGGACTTGGTTACGCCCTTTGCTGTGGTTCCTGAATTGCTAAATACCCTGCTGCCCACATTCGCCCCCCCCCAACCCTGGCATTGGTCACTTTAACTCAATTATCTATTTATTGTTAGTTTTTACCCAACTACATTTATTCCACAGCGTTGCACTGCTGCCATCTAACGTCTTGTTTACCTATGTACATACGCGCTACACTGCACGTGTATAGAAACCCTCATGTAGTGCCTTCCTATTTGTGTACTTTAAATCTTGTGAAATCCCTCCCTGTATTTGCTGTATTTTCTGAGCCCACTAGATGTTGCTCTCTGTTCATAAAAGGGCTCACATCATGCCCCAAAGTAAACATACAGCACCATCTAGTGGAGTCAAAAAATACAACAAATGGTTCATGAAGCTTAATTTGCCCATCACTAATTATTTCCTGCCATTGTATACTTGGTATGACAATAAAGGCCACTTGATTTGGCTGGAATATCTGTCTCCATCATGGAAGGTAGTGCTACACAAATCAGTTACGGAATGTGGGGAGGGAGGGGCGCGGGGGGCACACCACATACCCCAGAATGAGGAACTGTCCTGGGGAGGGGAGGCCCAGCTGGATGGAGTCTTTCAGCAGGGCCAACAGAGAGGGCCAGCTGTCCACCAGGCTGGACACAGGGATTCTGCAGGCCGGGAGTGAAAAGGACTTCATTTGATTGGTTCAGGCACACATTTGGGCACGGCGCCTAGCCAATCCCATGCTGTACAGAGAATAAAAGGGCATGTCCCCGGACAGCCGTGCTCACCTTTGCACGTAGGCATAGAAGAACTGCAGCATGCAGACCTCCAGCGACAGGTGCTTCTGGGGAAGGAACGAGCAGTGGAGAGACAAGAGGCATCTTCTGCATTAGCATGCAGAAAGTACCGTATGGCTGCCGATAACGTTACAGTTATCTGTCCTGAAGGTGGCAGCAATGTCAGCTTAATTAACCATGTTTCCCCTCCAAGGGACACAGGGACTCAATAAGGCTGAGTGTGTCTGCCACACAAGCTGCCTCCAGCAGATAGGAAGCTGAAACGTATTAGTTAGTGCAGGTGGCTATGCGGCTCCTCTGATTGGCTCAGAACTTATGAAAAAGAAAGTCGATTGGCAGGGGCGTTACCTGCCTGGTGGTGCAGCATGTACTGTAACAAATACACAGGAACTTCAAATTTGTGCCAAATATAGGAATAAAGGAGCAGTATTGTGGTCTGATACAACGGGATCTCTCCTGCTGAACGCAGTACCAGTGATGAACCCATCGATGTCGTACCCTCTCTTTGGCGATGGCAGGGGGCTGTTTCAGGACATCCTTGACCGTCTGCATGACGGTCTCCGTGCGCATGGCGCTGACCGACCGCACCAACTCCACAAGGATTAGCTGCTCCTCACTCGGCGTGGGGATCACCTGCATGAGAAGACAGAGACACGAACGAGTGGACGGGACTGTTCCATGAAGGCAATCGTGACTGCGCCGTCTCGCATCGCTCCAGGAGGGTGACATCACACGGCGCACAGCTCGTTATTTTGATGGTCCAGACTCACCTTATTTCGGGCCGGACTCTTCCCCGCCTTCCTCTCGTTCCAGACGTAGGCGATGGCGGCCATGAAGTGCGGCCCGTGGTTCATGGAGATGGGGCCCAGGAGCTCCAGGATCTGCTGCCGCAGGTTCTGCAAGGACGGGGGGGTCAGACCTGGCGGGGCAGGACAGATGCAGGGAGGACATACGGGACCCCGCGGGACAGGGCTCAGGGGGAAAGGCCGGGCCGCACCTTGGTGGAGCCCAGGTTGATGTTGGACAGGCAGGAGGCAGAGGCGGCGGCAGGGCGCTCGGAGCTGTCGGCCAGGTAGAGGACGCTCCAGAGCAGCGTGACGGAGGACATGATGGTGTGCAGGATGGAGAGGATGCCAGAGCGAGCCTCCGCCAGCTGCTTCTGATCCACGCCGGCCTGCAGCTGGGTCACATGGGGCAGAGCGAGGAGGGATGGGGGAGTCATTGTCACTTCAGGAACATTTAGAAAAAGAACAGAGAGGGGAGGGTGTCTGGACACAGCCTTAAGCCACAGAAAGTGTGGGGATGATGGTGCGGGGAGCATGTGCCTGTGATCAGAAGGTGGCTGGGTCAAAACTCAGTGCTAGCAGAGTGATGTCGCTGCTGGGCCCATGAGCAAGGCCCTTAGCCTCCATTTCTCCAGGGTCTGACCTTGCATTCTCAAAAAGTAGTACACGGCTTTGGATAAAAGTTAAATAAAACAAATGGGAACCTGAAAACCGCACAGCAATTCCCATATAAACCCATCTCGTCAGTGAGGCCCAGCTCAGTTGTTTTCAGTAAAACATATTGAAACTGAATAACTGAAACTTATTCACGTGTCAATATGAAGAGCAGCACGGACTCTTACCTGGTGATACTGGGAAGAGGGATCTAGCAGGCAATAGTGTATGATGGCAGTCATCCCCTCCAGCATCGTCAGGATGAGGTCGGGTGGAGTGCACAGCGCCATCCACTGGGGCCTGCGATTAACACATGGCAAATGATTAAAGTGGCGCCCTATGAGGACGGCTTCAAGGTTCACGCCTGTACCCTGCCCGCCTGTCGGTATGGCACCTGGACTCTGAGAGGCCCGTCTCATAGCGGTACTGCTGGATCAGGTTGTCCAGGTTCCGGCAGAGCTGTAGGGTGACGGACGCCACGATGTGTCGCAGCAGACGGCCCATGTAGGGCAGGGTGGCCGTGATGAGGCCGATCCACTGCGGGTGCATCTTGCAGGCGTAGTGCTGGTGCAGCGCCCGTATGACAGCGCACAGGAACATGCCCTGTGCTGTGATGGGCTGCCCATGCAGGTACTGCAGCGACGTCGCCGGCTGCTGCGGACTCACATGCTCCACCTCTCCGAGCAGCTCAAAGCCTGTCCCCGGGCCCGGACCGGGCCCTGGGCCGCTCTCTGTCCCTTCCTCGGCTGGCACCAGCACCCGGTGCTCCAGCAACACCAGGCTCTGCAAGAGGCGCAGCAGCTGTGACTGCAGGGCGCTGCACCCGTCAAGTTGGTCCTCTGACAGGTTGATGACACTGTCCTCGGAGAGGCCCTCCTCCACGGCAGCTACGTTGGGCCGGCCCAGGCGCCGCTCGTGGGACTTCTGCGTGCCAAAGATGGAGGAGAGCAGGCAGTGCAGCACCACCTTCTGCACCTTGCACTTGGACAGCACGTCGCAGATGAAGCTGGCGAAGCCCTTAGCCGACGCCTCCATGGCCTTGGCGAGTTCACCGAAGAGCAGCGTCAGCACCTCGATGCTGGTCAGCCGCATGCTGCGGTTGCCCGCCAGGTCCTGCGCTGTGGCCGGCGCATGTGCGCAATAGTAGCTGCGCAGGAAGGACAGGCAGAGGGAGATGATGATCTCAATGAACATGGCGCCGCGGAAGGGGTGTGAGTGCGAGTCCTGCGGAATGGCGCAGTAGAAGTCACGGCCGGCGATGGAGACGCGGTGGCGTGCCAGGAGGTTCTGCAGCAGCGACAGCTGTGGCGTGTAGGCGTTGTTGACGCTGGTGGTAGAGATGGCGCTCACAAAGGCGCCGGGTGAGGCCCGCAGCATGGCGGCCATGGCGGAGAGGGCATGCAGGGCTCGCGACGAGTCGTAGGGCTGCAGGTAGAGCAGCACATGCTGGTAGAGTGGGTGCACATTCAGGCGCGCCAGGGGGGTTGCCGGCGTGGCACCGCCGTCACCGGGAGAACCCGCATCGCTCTCAATTTCGGACACCTCGCCTTCGCCGCAGCTGTACCAGTTCTCCAGGTCCAGGCTCTCACCAAAGAAGATCCCAGCCTGCCCAGCGCGCTCCGCCGATGCCTGCCCCCCCCGCTCATCCTTCCTCTTGGCCTTCTTGATCTTGGGCTTGGCACCGGGTGAGCGGTCACCCAGTCGTTCCAGGATGCGGCCTTTCAAGTTGAGCTGTGTGCTGCTGTGACTCCGCCTTCGCACTGTTGGGCCCACCGGGGGGCGCCGCTCGCCCGTAGAGTCCGCCAGCGTCACAATAGAGGGGGACGAGCTGTGGCGGGTCATGCTCCCATGGGGTTCCTCATCCCCGGTGTCGGAGGTCGTGGACAGGAGGTCTGGGTTCCTGCCTGCCTCCATTCTGTTGAGTTGGGGGTGCTGTTGGTCCGGCAGGCAGCTGGATGAGTCTGAGGAATCGATGCTGTCCGAGCTGGACTGCGGCCACACTTCTAGTGCCGGTGGGTCCCGCCCACCACATTCCTCCACCATCTTAACCACCTGATCAATTAGGTCAGCTAGCACCTCTGCCACCATGTCATCGACAGGCTCCTCCAGGGGCGTGGCTAGGCTGTGGATGGGTGGAGCCTGGATAAGGTCAGGTGCTTCCAAGGTGCTGGCGCCATCAGGATCATCAAAACTGCAGGCTCTGGAGGACTGGGAGCCAGTATCAGAGGTTTGGGGCTCCCCCTGGTGGTGGGGAAGGTGAAAGTCAGAGCCAAGCTGTAGGTTCTCGCTGCTAAAGCTAAGCACAGATAGACTGTCACTCAGTGGGTTCACAGTGAGGCTGAAAGTCTCCATGTCTTCCAAAGGCGGGTCCCTGCCATGCCCAGGCCCCGCAATAGCACCATCTGCTGGCAGCTTGTTGAATTCTGATGGGAAAAAGGGGAGAGTGACATTGTAAGAGCTGACAGAAGACAGAACCATGACTGTAAAGAACATGGGGGCGTCAGAGAGCATACTCACCGTCAGGACCCAGGTCCCTGACGTAGACCGGGTCGGCGGGCTGTGGGCAGCTGTGAGCCCAGTGCATCTGGGCCTGCACGCGCTGGATGGACACGCGGTGCGTCTTGGGGTGCAGCAGCAGCAACAGCAGGGGCTCCAGGACGCGAGCAATGTCGTGCCTCTGCAGGACCTGGTTTAGCCAGGCCCGGCCCACGGCGCTGCTAGACCCGTCCCAGTAACTCAGACTGTCCAGCATGATGAACAGGGACCTGAACATAAAGTGGGATTCCGGGTTAATGGCACATCAGTGCCACCTTGAGGCAGAATAGAGGAATTTCAAAGCCCCACAGCAACAATCGTCCATCTCTATAGTACTGAGTAGTTGCTCAGTATTATAAAGTGCAATCTTTACTTGGTGCATAGTCTACCTCGTCCTTCAAGCTGTGAACAGACTCACAGTGGGGTGGGGGCTCAGCAGGTTAGGCCTCTGTGCCTGTGATCAGAAGGTCACTGGTTTGAGCCCCAGCCTCAACAGAATAGTCACATGTCTGTGGGCCCTTGAGCAAAGCCCTTAACCCCCTGAAATGCTGAACAAATGGCACACATGCACACACGCGCAAAGGAGAGCAAGATGGGATATGTCAGAAGAAGCCTTCTAATGTAGCTGTACTCATACTTGGGCCAACGGTAAATAAAACATACCTCATTCTGGATACGACAGAAGATGCATAATAACATGCATAATAATGGCAGGTGTTGGTCAAAATGGCCAACCAACACTGGGGAAGCAGACGCAGGCCACACCCACCTGTCAAAAGTACGGTTGAAGGGTGAGGACTTGGTGATGTTCAGGTCTCTGGTCAGGTGCCAGAGTACAGAGAACTTCACATGGGCTTCTAGGCGGATCTCCTGTGGAGGTAGGAGGCAGACACTGTGAGCCAGGTCGCTGATGTGCAGCCTGTCTGCGTCTCTGTGACTCCCCCCGTGCGCGCGTCTCTGTGACTCCCCCCGTGCGCGCGTCTCTGTGACTCCCCCCGTGCGCGCGTCTCTGTGACTCCCTGTATGTCACCTTGTCCCTGTGCATGAGCTGCTGGCTGATCACGTCCTCACAGATGCTGGCTGAGGGCACCAGGTTGTGCAGCTGGTAGAAGAGCTCGACACTGCGCTGGTGGTGCTGGGGGCTTCCCTCTCCGAGCTGCTCCCACAGGAGGAGGGCCACTCGCTGGGGGAGCACAGGGCCGCGTTTGTACACCTCATCACATTTTCATATTTACATTCTCTTATTTTACAGATGCATTTGTCCGAAGCGACATACAAGCAACGGTCATAGAGCAGGGACAGTGTCACTGGGCATGGATAGCGCGCATGCACGCACGCACACACACGTTTTCGTATTATGGGAACTCTCCATTCACTAATAAGGGAATAACCCTAATCCCAACTATGAGAACCTTAAACTCTACCCATTCCTGACCTTAACCATAAGTAACAAAATACAAGACTTTTAGTAATTTTAGTTTTTTGATTGCAGTCATAGATTTTTATAAAATTGAGTTTCTTTTCAAGTACCACGTTTTTATCACACTGTGGGGACATTTTGTCCCCATAATGTAATATATACATGACTACACACAGTGCGTCTGCAACATACCTTGAAAAAGTCTGTTTTCTCCGCTAAGAACTTCAGGATGCCCTGTGTAAGTGGCGGTCTGATCACCACGGCAACGCGGCCTTGGCTGGGACTCATAGGTTGTGCGACGTCCGGCCCGCCCGCACTCTCGGCGGTCACCATGGCGACGGACTGCGTGAGGCCCACCAGATCCATGACCAGGGAAATGGCCACAGCCTGGATGCTAAAGTCTCCCCCGAAGTAGCAGGCGTCCATCAGTGTCTGCAGCCACAGGGGCAGCTGCGCATGCTCTCCGGCTGCAGGTAAGGCATTCACGCAGCAGAGAGTAAGAGGGGCTGCAGACAGAGGACTGTGTGCAGGTCGCTCCCAGAAACACATACCTGAATGCTCCTCCCACGTAGGTGATGACTTCATGTTGCCCTCGGCGATATAGACGGGAAAGCTGGAACACTCCAGGAAGAGTTGACACGCAGCACTGAAAGCCTCCAGCCTCGGCTGAGCCCCAGGGTTAGCCGGCCCGCCACTCTGCAGCGCCCCCTCCTGGCCCAGCGCATCCTGCCCCACCGGCTCCGGTTTCACCTCCGGAACGATGTACAACTTTACCAGGCGTGTCAGGAACTGCTGGAAGCACTCCAGGCAGCCCTGCATGACGGGCGTGTCCTGGGGCTGGTTCTGGGCGGACCCAGCGCCGGCACACCCCGCCCTCGATGGGCTGCCCGTCTCCAAGGCGACGGGCTCGTCGGACCGCTCGGCCTGGTACTGGATGAAATCAGTGAAGCCGCTCTCCGAGGAACGACTGCTGGAAGCGTTCTCGTCCTCAAACACCTCAGGAGCCAGGGACTGCGGGACGGAGGGGGGGGCCTCAGTCACTGCACAGCCCTGGGAGAATGGGGGGGGGGCAAAAGCAATTCAGAGAAAGGTCTCTCCATCTCCACCATTTAGCACCTTAGGACAGAGCATCCAAGGTTCTCCAGCCCAGCTAAGCAGTTACGCAGGGGGCAGTCTAATCTCTCTGGAATGGTGAAGAGACCGTGAAGGTAAGAAAATGGACAGAGTGATGAGCACAGACCCCCAGGTCTAGGGTTTGTTACAGTCATTATGCTTTAAGAGCAGCAGACCCTGCTGAGAACCAGGGGACAGCTGCAACATTCACGTACAGATGTCGTTATCTAGGGGAGCCGTCGCCTTAGAACTTCAGTTAGCAGCAGCCAGTGTGGACTGAGTGCGCCTCCATGGTTAAAACGGCAGAGAGGGAAGCTTAGAGGTCTGTCCAGAGTGAGCGTTGGCAGAACAAAGGAAGCGTAGTAGTTAGCTAGAGGTGCTACCGATTCTATGCCCCATGAAAGCATATAATATTGGGCCCCCAACCTAGACCAATCCAATTATGTTCCAAATTGTTTGGATTCATCGTAACATCTCTCCCCCCCCCCCCCCCCCCCCCCCCCCCCCCCCCCCCCCCCCCCCCCCCCCCACGGAGCGGGGAGATTCGCCACCCCCCCTCTTCTTCG
>JAOYFF010000135.1:13296246-13309163 GCA_025773925.1 Cryptomyrus ogoouensis
TAATGGGAGCGTTACAGTTAGCGAGCTAAAGGGAGCGTTACAGTTAGCGAGCTAAAGGGAGCGTTACAGTTAGCGAGCTAAAGGGAGCGTTACAGTTAGCGAGGTAATGGGAGCGTTACAGTTAGCGAGGTAATGGGAGCGTTACAGTATCAAAGGGAATGTTAGTGAATCAAACCACCCCTCATCTGAATGGGGAGTTAGCATCACACAGAGGTTTCCCCACAGGAAGCACGTGTCTCACCCGCTTGTCCTCCTTGTCCCGGGTGCTGGTGGGGGGTCGGGGGGCCCCGGTCACTGGTGACACCAGGGGTGGCTGCACCTTGCTGAGGATTTTGGAGCAGAGCCGAAGGCAGTCGGTGATTTCGCCCAGGTCCAGCGCCTGCAGGTTCGACGTCAATGCAGACACCATGCGTAGCAGCAGCTGTGGGAGGTGCTCCGTCTGAATCTCGATGTATGTTTCCTGTTGAGGGCGGAGCCATGGGGGTCAGGGGTCAGAGAGGCAGGCCAGGGGTCTCTGTGGTTCCTCACTGACTCCATGCAGCATAAATTTCAGCTTCTGGACTTACCTGATTACTTACAACACTGATACACACTTTTATATGGTACAAGAATATATTACATTGTTATTATTCTGAATTATATTTTAGTAACAATTATTGCACATGCAAAATAGATGCTTCCTGGGCCGTAATCGGTTTTGCCAAACCAGAGGGAGAACCGGCAGTCCTGCTGTCCTAAAGTCACCCACTGAGGTGACAAAGTGAAGATGGACCACAGGCCAGACAGCGTGAGAGGAGAGGGAGCAGGAAGAGGGGTACTTTACCTGGCAGATCACACGCATGCTTCTAGTGGGCTTGGAAAAGAGAGAAAGTAGAGGTGAACAGAGAGAAGCAAGCATAGTACAGACAGGCGGTCTCTGAGACTGACGTAGTACAGACAGGCGGTCTCTGAGACTGACGTAGTACAGACAGGCGGTCTCTGAGACTGACGTAGTAAAGACAGGCGGTCTCTGAGACTGACGTGGTACAGACAGGCGGTCTCTGAGACAGGCACGGTACAGACGGGCGGTCTCTGAGACAGGAAAAGTACAGACAGGCGGTCTCCAAGACAGGCAAAGTACAGACAGGTGGTCTGTGAGGTAGATGCAGTACAAACAGGAGGTCTCTGAGACAAACCAGACAGGATGACATCTAAAATCACACAGAAAGGCTAGAGAGAGTATACCTTTAAAACTACACAGTACAGACAGTGTAGTTTTAAAAATAGACCTTACAGACAGGCTGGCATCTTGTAGTGTTAAATAGAATTTAAAATAAAATGTGTTTCTTTATGGAAAGTCAGTTTTTCAGGAGTTAATGCCTTCGTGGGAATACTGGCACACCTATGCACAGCTGTGCACACAGACAAATAACCTGGTAACATGGGTGACGGCAGAATAAAGCCGCGTGTGTCATGTATGTACATGCAGAGGACGTCGTGAAAAACTCACCAGGGAAACTATATCCAACAGGAAATCTACCAGCTGGCAGAACTCCAGCAGCAAAGGACACTGGTTCGGGGATCCCCCATTATGGCTCGACTGGGAATTGTGAGTTTTCCTGAAGTGGGAGGCAGCAAACAGGGATGAGGCTTTGTATTACAGCTGGAATATGGGGGAGGCTTAATGTCACACTTTGCAGGTCGTAACAGCTGGCGCACACACACGCACCTGCAGCAGTCCTCGAACCAGCGCGCCACGTAATCCCACATGTAAAACGGCTCGAAGGAGTTAAACAGCAAGTTGGCTGTTTTGATCAGCTCCGCTGTTTTCTTATTCTCACGTAGCTTGCTATGAAGAAACAGGAAATAGATGATCACACCAGGAAGTGACCTCAGAACCCAGGAGCGTCACTAAAGATTTACATAAAGTAGACAGGAGATAAGCCTTCACTAGAGGGTTGAATTTAGTGAGTTAACCTGCTAAGCTGGCTGTGGTCCTTGCTGAATGGGCTTTGGTTCTGAAGGTCCAGCTCGGCTCGGCACTGAGTGTGCAGGGTCCGGAACACCTCGATCAGCACGTCCTCCAGGATGGCTGGTCCTGCGGTGTGAAATTACCATTTAAGAGTCAAGCACTTAATCAGAGTGACTCGTCTGCAGGTTAACTCACTGCAGGGAATGACATGATTAATTACCGTCGTTCCAGGAAAGTACACAAATTGTAGATAAGTAAGGATTGTGTTCTGAGCGTGCTGTGTGATGCAGCCAGCTGTGCACTGTGTAGTGCACATATTTGTGTCTATGGCACTGTGCTACGCACCCATTTGTGTCTGTAGTACCGTGTAACGCACCCAGTTGTGTCTAAGGCACTGCGTAACGCACCCATTCGTGTCTATGGCATTGTGTAACGCACTCATTTGTGCCTATAGGACTGCCTAACATACACATTTGTGTATATGGAACTGCGTAGGGCACCCATTTGTGTCTACAGCACTGCATAGCGTTAGTGTTCCACCCATGTGCGTCTATGGCATTGTGTAATGCACCCATTAATGTTGATGACACTGTATAACAGTGTATCTACAGCACTGGTTAAACGAACGCAGATCTGTGTATAGCACTGTGAGACGCACCTAGCTATGTCTATAGAGTAACCCGGCAAAGAATCGGAAGTAAAGAAGGTGCCATTTCTGTTATGGCACCTCCTGACAAATATATGTGTGTGAATGGAAGCTGTCATCAAAGTGTAATATTTTCTGTTTTATGTCTATAATGTGTATTTAAAGTTACTTTGACAAACGTATCCAGGAAATCAGGAAGGACGTGTGCTGTCATTGGCTGCTGAAACAGTGATAGAAAACTCCAAATTTGGAGAAAAGGCGAGATAATCTTGAATACCACCTACTCATGTTGCTGTCATTTTCAGCTGTGGCGAGCAGGCTACGAAGTGCCTCTGCAGTGATGGTGGCGCTCTAAGATGGCAGCCCCCACAAACCGCTCGGCAGAATACCCCATAGCACTGCGTAGCGCAACCACTGGAGTCTATGGCACTGCGTAACATACCCAGCTATGTCTGCGGCACTGCGTAGCACAACCACTGGAGTCTATGGCACTGCGTAACATACCCAGCTGTGTCTGCCACACTGCGTAGCACAACCACTGGAGTCTATGGCACTGCGTAACATACCCAGCTGTGTCTGCCGCACTGCGTAGCGCAACCACTGGAGTCTATGGCACTGCGTAACATACCCAGCTGTGTCTGCGGCACTGCGTAGCACAACCACTGGAGTCTATGGCACTGCGTAACATACCCAGCTGTGTCTGCCGCACTGCGTAGCACAACCACTGGAGTCTATGGCACTGCGTAACATACCCAGCTGTGTCTACCGCACTGCGTAGCACAACCACTGGAGTTTATGGCACTGCGTAACATACCCAGCTGTGTCTGCGGCACTGCGTAACGAGCTCCGCTGTGTCTATGACATGATGTAACGCACCCATCTATGTCTACAGCACTGTGTAATACACCCAGCTGTGTCTATAGCGCTGTGTAACGCACCCAGCTCTGGCTTGTCCAGCAGGCTGATCAGAATCCGGAATGGCTTCAGGTCGTGCATCAGGACGCTCTCTTCCTCTCCTCCACGGGCCCTTCCCTGCAGGATCCCCACCATCGCCTGAAAGGAGGCCCCACATTAGCTGTCCATTCCGGGTTCCATATAAGTCTGGTCATTGGAGGCTCGCTCCCTTCAAAACTGTGTTCAATAATGCTGACACTCTGCCCCCATGTGCTGCTTCTACTAGCACAGACAGCTGTGCCTCCTGTAATTCCCAACATTGCCACCGGGGGAGCTCCAACAAACCGCTTCAATCGAATGGCTCAAGAACAAAAAGCACACAGAACAAAACGCTGGCCGTCTTGTGCCAGGCTCAGCCCCCGGGCAGGACTGAGGAGGAGGGAAACACGTGGCCCCTGGAGCACACAGGCATGGATGGGGGGAGGGGGCCGACTGAGGCAGGCCTACCTGGACCAGCATATCCTTGGAGTAGGTGTTGAAGTAATAAGAAGCATGTTCTTCTGGACTGCTGAGCCTGGAACTGCGAGGGCCTGTTCTCGCGGCATTATTGTCGGAGCCTGGGGAGGAGGTCACGCACAGGGTTACCCGTCACCACGGCGACGTCACGCTATGACAATCTAACATGGGATGATTTCGGCATTATGGGTATGATGGCCTGGGCCAAACACTGGCCAATAGTATGTGGACACCAGCTTCACAAACATGTCGTTCTAAAACTAAGGGTACTGATATGAATTTGGTTGTCCCATTTATGCTATAATAGCCTCTGTGCTTCTGGAAGGCTTTCCGTTAGAAGCTGGAATACTGTTGGTGGTATTTACTGGCTGGGTATTGATGTTGGGTGATCAGGTCCCTTTCTGTGAGCTTGTGTTTCTCTCAGACGTTCTGACCTTCATAATCGCTACACTCGCGGTTGACCAGGGAGGCTCTATCAGGGCAGAAATGTGGCAAACTGACTTGTTGGAAAGATGGCATCCTGTGATGGTGCCAAGTGGAAAGTCACTACCCTCTCCTGTACAACCAGCCATTCTGCTGCTAATGTTTGTTACAGGAGATTGTGTGACTGTGTGCTTAATTATATACCTGTGTCAGCAATGGGCGTGGCTTAATTAGGGGCATCCACATACTTTTGGCCATATAACTTACTTTGGGGGTAACTAATGCCGGGGGAATGACTTTCCCAGGAACATGACCATGTACACGCCCCCCCCCCAGGTAGGAAAAAAATGAAATAGATCCACATGGTGGAGGGCTGTGGAGCAGAAAGGGCAGGGAGGGACTCACCAGCCAACATCCAGATCAAGGAGCAGCGACAGGGAGAACAGCGAGAAATTAGCCTGTTACTTATTATAGGGCTGCAGGTATCACATTGCAATGTAATCACAATTATACCCTGCCTGAGCAATCACCAGGGCTTTAGATAACGGGTGAAACATTTGTCTGGATGCAAGCTTTTCTGTACTATAATGATGTTTACTTACACCCTCAATTTGGTAAGCAGATTAGTAGTATATCTAAAATATTAATAAGATGTGTATTGTGACACCCAAATGTTAGTAATCTGCATAAATCTGGCGTATCCTTATGCTTTATTAAATTCGGTTAGCGGACCACAGCACATGCTACTCTTTTGCTGTATCATGGAAGCGATGAGCACTGAAGTGACGGTGAACAGTGGGACAGCTCAGCAGCCACAATATCTTTTAAAAGAGGAGATATTACGGATAAACAAGGTATACAGACGTCAGTGGTGTGGTGGTACTTTCTGCAGTTTAAAAATTCAACATATTTATTAAACATATGTTGAATTTAACTTTTGGGTGTCACAATACACATCTCATTAACATTTTAGATGCACTACTAATCTGGTTACCAAATCGTGTGTGTAAGTAAACATCCGTATACTACCAAAAATTAGGCATCCGGACAAATGTTTCGCCCGTTATCGTAATCCCTGGTGATTGCGTGATTATATTGCAGTGTGATATTGCGTGATTATATCGTAATTTGATATTGCGTGATTATATCGTAATGTGATATTGCGTGATTATATCGTAATGTGATATTGCGTGACCCTAACTTATGACAGCTGCTGCGGTTGCATGTAACAGCGGCTGCCCTAGAGCCATGAAGCATACCACACGCGTGTGTGAAGAACAGGCAGCCACACAGATTCACCTTAACTAATGTGTTAGCTTAACTTGACTCATAAACACACTTCTACCTCAGCAGCCCTGTCTGGAATTCCACTCAACAACTTAAATCATAACTGCAAAGATGGACATTCCAGGTCCTGAAAGAAAAAAATCCAGACCAAGATTTTGTTTCAACCAATCAGTTGAGTATAAAGAGTCACAGTCACAGAAACAAAACCTCGATCTGGATTTCTGCTTACTGGACCTGAAATGTCCACCACTGTAGAACTGTTTTACAGCCATCTGCACCAGTCATTTTATGTATCAGTTGCACATAACAATAGAAAACTGCCTTATCCTGCACCCATTCTTCCTGTTCTATCTGCTACTGCTCTTCCACTGTAAGCGGTTTACAGTCAAACCCATTGTACAGCACTATATATTTATTCATTGTCTCGTGTGTTTATGTTATCATGCATCAATTAGTTTCTAAAGTCTCTGATAAACACTATTTTTTCTTTGTATGCCTGCATATTTAAAAATGACAATATAGTTTGACTTAAGTTATGCCAGGTCAAGTCAAGTTGATCTGACTTGACGCGACTATGCTACCCTAAGGACGTCATTTATCCAAAAATAACTTAACACACAGACTGCGTCATGTGACACTGACCTCCGCATGGTTGGTTGGTTCTGTGAAGTGCACGTCATGGTGTGTATGTGTGCGTCTTACCCAGCATCCAGGCGTACAGCCTGCGATTCAGTGACATGTCCCTCCGCAGAACCACGTGCAGGGCTGCTGACAGGATGCGGATCATGTCTGGCCTTGTCGCCTGCAACACGGACACGGGCGACTTAGCAGCGGCGGAGTCATACACCGGATCTCCGGGGACCGATCGCACCACACGCAGTACCTGGCTCATGTGGAATGGAAAACAGAAGAGGATCAGGTCCAGTGTGCTCCTCTGGACCAGGACACTGGAGTCTTGCACCGAAGTGCTGACCGCTTCCACCTACAAATGGGCCAGACAACAGCGAACCGGGTCAGACTCCTCCGTGGGTCAGGATGCTCTGCGGGCCCAGACCAGGAGAGGCGGCCACACCATGAGCTCGATGTCGCTGCCCATGACGTAGAGCTGGTCCTCCATGGAGAGCTTGCGGTTGAGGTGCAGCAGGACGAAGGTGACCCCGGGCAGACGGACCGCCGGGCTGGTGAGGATACTGCCCCACAGCGCACTGTAGAAGGCGCTCTGCTCCACCGCCGCTGCCACCTTCTCCAGGAGGTTGTTGGTTCTGGGGTGCACGGTAAGGGGGGGGGGAGGTTGTATTTAACCAATGATCACAAACAGAAAACACAGACAGGAAGTCCAGCGAAAGCTCGTCAACACAAGCAGCAAAGCAGCATGTCAGGGCACTGGGTGGTGAATAGGACCGGCCGGGCTGCATTCATCACACGCTGGAGAGGACACCCTGCCTTCCTCATCACCCCTGTAGACTCATCACATGCTGGAGAGGACACCCTGCCTTCCTCATCACCCCTGTACACTGTACACTCATCACATGAGGGCGCGGCAACTGCAACTCGGAGACCAGCTGGAGGCCATGTCTCAGACTTGGTAAATCCTCCTGCTTACCTGGTATAGTACTCTAAGCCCTCCCCAGGCATGCAACACCCCAGCAACAGACCCCACCCCCAAAAGACCTCAGGTTCAGACCCCACCCACAAAGGTTTCCTCCATGCAGACCCCAAACAAAGTCTTCCCACCTGCACAGACCGCACCCCCAGAGGCCTCTCCCAGCCACAGATCCCACCCTCACAGGCCTACCCCTGGCTCTAACACTACCCTCAAAGGTCTGCCCCATCAACAGACCCTGCCCACAAAGGCCTCCCCATGCACAAAACCCATCCCCCCCACTCATAGCCCTGCCCCAGGCACAGTCTCCACCCCCGATCACCTGTCATAATACTCGGAGCCCTCCTCCAAGCCAGGAAGAACCCCCGTCAGCAGCCCCTGCAACCCCGGCTTCAGCGTCTTGCCCAGGGGGAGGTAGTAGGTCTCATAGAGGCCCAGAAGGACTGGCTTCACGGACATGGCAGCATTGCTGAGCAGAGGGAAGAGGCCGGAACTGTGGAGACGACAGGGCGCACGCGTCAGCAGGTATGCACCAATCCCCCTGCAGATGACCACTAGAGGGCACTCAGGGCTTTGCATATGCCTGACTAGAACGCCAGTCACCTGTACAGAAAGAGGTCCTTGGCGAGCCGCTTGGGCCCAATGATCTTGAAGATGATCTCATAGGTCTCCAGGGCCTTGCGGTGGACACCACTGGGCAGGGCCGGGTGAAGGCACTGCGCCAACCGCTTGCCAATGGTCAGCTTCTTGGGCACCACCTGGTACTTTGCATTGTTCTGCAGCACCTGGAGCAGGTGGACACAGACACTGACGGGATGCCCATAGACAGCAGAGAGGCAGAAAATTCACAAGGAATAGGAGGGCTATTCTCCAGTCCCTGGTGACAACTTTCACACATGCAAATCATCGTATATAAAATCTAATTAACTACTCATTGAGTCCCAAGTCTTATTTAATTAGATAAGATCTGATGCATTGCATCCTGAAGATAAGTCTGGTTTATAAAAGTAAAGACTGGTCACTGAAGAGTAGACAGCTTTTGTCTGCAGGTGGAAACACTGAGGTAATATCACAAAGGTGATAGTTTGGCTTACTGTTGTTCTCGATATCGTCATTACACATATAATCCTAACTGTACATGCTCAGCTGTCATCCAAAGCCATTCTCAGGCAAACAAAACAGGTCACCTGATGTAACACAATCCTCACCTTGTTCAGCTTCCCCAGTGCTGAGATGAGGTCCGCCCATTCGCTGGAGTACTCAAAGTTTTTCAGCGCCTTGTCTACGGCAGCTACATAGTTCCTGTACTTTGAGTCACTGAGAAGCTCCACCTCCTCTGCATTCATCCTGTGCGGTACCACTACAGTCCAATGTTAGGTCACATGCCACCTAGAGGCAGGGAGGTATTATTATAGCTCAGCACCATCACACACTCAAATATATGGTTGTAACAAGGAATCCTGAACATGGCAACACTCACTGAATCAAAATTGAAGGTAGGATAGTATTATTACACAAATACATGCAAATACATCCAGACTTTACAAACAGATTTGGACAAAACACCGACAAGCGAGACCATAAGACAGCTTCCAAATGTAACCCATTAACTAGAACAGGCTGTAAAAAGTAAATGTGTCATAACAGAGAAAAATTTCATTTCCTGCTACAGCTCAAAACATAAAAGTTTACTGCTTACTTGCTTTAAGACTGGAAACGACGTATATCCTCACTTTTTATGCATAAAGAAACAAAGCAAGCGACTTTGAATATGGTAGTGCATCAGTCCACCACACCTATAAAGCACCGATCCATAAGTAAAGGTAGACAGATAAGCTACACAGTCAGGTCTTTATCTGAGAATACAAGGAAGCAGCAGGAATGTGATTTCACACTTTTAACATCTGCCGACAGAGATGTGTCAAATCTGAGCATCCCACAAAGAGGAGTCAGACTGTGTGTCTAATCTGAGCTTCTCACAAAGAGGAGAGTCAGGCTGTGTTTAATCTCACTTCTCAAAACAATCAAACGACCACCAGTATCATTCTTCCGTGTCTTTAACCCCTTAATTACCAGTGTATTTGTACTGGTTACTCTTATTCTTTTCCACTCAAACCCCTAATTCCACCTGACAACGTGACACTGGGTTTGTAAACTGATGACACTAACCTTACACACCAACCACCTACACACCTACATTCTCCTATACACAGTAACACGACACCCCTGTATCCTACCACTACATTGACTACTTAACCCTCTTCGACACCCCGACACGCCTCAGATGTGTCTATTGTCGCTGGCCCCGCAGCTCACACCACGACTTGCTGTTGTTTGTCAGTGCAGAGGAAATGTCTCACCGACTCCAGGTCAGCCGCACATCGCTGTCAGTCACTCCGAGGAGCAGTATCGGCTCCGGGCCGAGTAAGGGGGCGGACGCTGCCGGCAACGCTACAACAAAACTCCAGGAGCCGGGACCGAGCGTAGCTTACATGCCCCCCCGGGCGTTTTCCCATCGGAAAGAACCAACAAAAAAGGGACCGCAGCGATATCCGTTGTCGCTCAAGCGTACAAAGCTTCGACGGCCCAACTGACAGCTCCCAGAAGACACTGCGGCACTTCGTGTGCCGCTTTAAATTGGTCCGACTCTGAAACAAGCATAGCAGAAAGGTTCCGACTGCTTATGTCAGACACAAAGACATCTGAAACATATTCAAACTTTTAGGTAATTGTATATAAATCGGCTGGATTCAAATAACTTAGATGATATCACGGTATATAACAAATCCTTGTATTTTAGCTTATAATATTGTCGTTTAGGGTCCATAAAATGAATAACTTCCGTATAACCTTTCATTACACTAGACTTACATAATCACTTCCTTTCTTAGGAGCATTCGCCTCCGGGGTAATTTTAGAAAGCATGATTTAAACACCCGGCACCCGTGATGAGTTAGTGAAACGTATTGTTTATATCGTTACTGCACAGGTTGTCCGGTTAAGCGATAATAGTAATAACACGGTAACACATAATAAGGCCAGTTTGGAAAGAGCATGGCTGAAGCCCAGAAGCAAGCCAGAGTTTTCCTGGAGCTCAGGCAGCGGTTAAAGAGCGGGCTGCTGGTATTAAGGTATACGTGCTGGTCGACAAGGGCTGTTTCGGTATCGTGTTAGTACCTTGCATGTGATGGCTGGAATGTACAGTACGAACATAAGTTAACGCCGAATGTGTATGATCAAAAGGCAAAGATTGCGGGAATTATAAAGTTAAACAGAAGCGTATGGCTATGATCTGTTATGTGGTTTGGCCAGTGAGACCTATAACTTTTATTCCTATTTTAGCTGGAGTTTTAGCTGTACGTTTACAGCCACGTTTGCAGACGTTAAATGTATTCTTGCTCCCTTGCTTACACACGTGTTTGATATTGTAACCTATAACCAACACGAGCAGCGCATGGAAGTCTGATTTTTTTTTAATAGGCTGATCAGTGTTTGAAACATTTAGGATCATTTTGGATATGGAAGGTCGTGCACGTTCATAGTCTTTTTAGTTCAGCATGGTGTGCATGTGCACGTGTGTCTGTTCACGGCCCCTTTGTGGTTTTCTGCTCAAACTCATCCGAAGGGGAGAGGGAAGATTATTGGCTATCAGCGGAAGTTCGTCCGAGTCTCAGGGCAAATGAGGCATAATGGGACTGTGGGACATGGTACCTGGAGGTGTAAGATCGGCTCTACATCTTCATTGCCTGATGTGGTGTAATGGTAACGTGTAGTGGTGTCTTGGTAAGTGGGTGTACTGTTATACCGTATAATTACTTATACGCACTTCTGCTGTGATTCATACGAATTTCTGACAATTTTTAGGTAGGTTTACGGTAAGTCCATATATACCCACCATTACATCACCGGTAGCGTCTAAACATGGGGTTTCCAGCGTGACAGGGCACAATGCATTTAATCATACATGCCATTTACTATACAAGTGGAAAAATATAGCAGAGCGGTAAACAAGTCTGTTGAGTGGTTAATAAGTCTTTCTCTGTAGTTGGCCCCAGTTCTCTCAGACAGAAAGCAGAAACTAACCCTAACCCTAACTCTTCCCCCCCAGGGCAGATGTTGCTGGAGACCCTGCAGATGTCTCCGTGTCTGCTGGTGACGCGTCTCTGTTTATAAAGACATCAACGGAGCTGCTGTGCACTCTGCTACCACCAGGGGTCACTCTTGTACCAGGATCCTGCAGGGTGGCCCATACAGCCACAGGAGAGGGGCTGCACCTGAGACTGCGTCTGGAGGTGGACCAGCACACAGGTATTCATGGTTTCACTGACCTCGTTCCTATAGGAGCCGATGCACAGGTGCCATCTACCAGTTGACTTCCCCCATAAAGTACTACACACATATGGACATATTAACCATAGTGTGCAGTTGGTGGTGAAACAAATTAGTGGGCAGGATTACTGGCAATTTGGTAGTGATTGACAGCTCATTCCTCCAATCACATCTGGAGGATAGGGAGCCATCATTGTGTTAGTCTGCTCTCACTGGTGAGAGGCAATCCCCCCCCCCAAGCCCAGTGCCTGGGGTATCTTTGGGGTACATTAGTCACTGGGGAGGCCACAGGGTTTATCTTGGCGCCCTCGTCTGTCCAGGCTGCTCTGACAGTGTGTTCTGTCTCACACAGAGGTCCCCAGGAGTGTGTTTGCCAAGCTGCGTGTTCAGCAGAGTCACGCTTTCTGCTGTCAGCACTGTGGTCAGACTCTGCTGCCAGCCAGGTGAGGAAGCTCACAGTTTGATGTGCCCTCTCACGCCCCCTGCTGTCTGTCTGTCTGTCTGCCTACGTGTGTGAGTGTGTGTGTCCCTCTTCCAGTTTGCTCTTGCTTCCTGTTGTTCTGATATCCACCCCTCAAAGCTCTCCACACAGAGGTGATGTAATGTACCACCTGCGGTGCGTGACAGTCTTGTCTTTCCAGAACTTTCCGAAGGGTCCTCCCCCTGCCCACCGGGAACTGGAACGCACTGGTGGACTGGTGCTGTCACCCCGATCCCTTTGCCAACAAGAAGTTGCTCCCCAGACAAGAGGACTGTTTACTGGGGGACACCTTTGTCCTGCTGGCATGTGACGGGGACGCGGGTGGGCGGCTCATACAGATGCCTGCCCCCGCTGACCTGGAACAAGACTCTGTGCAGGTGAGCGCCACCGTGTGGAGGATCCAGGTGACCAGCTTGTTGTGGTAGTTGAGTGGAGCATTCTCTCAATTTCTCAACCCAGTCCTGGGGGATCCCCAGAAAGTCCACATTTTTGCTCCCAGCCAATCAGAAGTGCCGAATGCCTGGTTCAGATGTGCTGGGAGGGAGCAAAAACGTGGCCCGTATGGGGGGTTACCAGGGACTAGGTTGAGAAATACTTCTGTAGTGTCATGAGTATAGACCAGGGGTGGCCAATCTTATCCGCAAAGGGCCGGTGTGTATGTGGGTTTTCGCTGCAACTCCCTAATTAGATAACTAATTAGAGGACTGACCGGCTGAAGAGTCCTCGCACCTGGGTTTGAACAGCTGACCTACAGGTTATCCCAAAAACCTGCATACACACCGGCCCT
>JAOYFF010000135.1:13317795-13328903 GCA_025773925.1 Cryptomyrus ogoouensis
CGTGTTAATTCCCGATTGTAATCACCTGTTGCCTGTTCTGTTTGGCCTATCCTGTGTATTTAGTCCGCGTCTGAGTCTGTCACTCACCAGCTGAAGACATATCATTGGCTAATCCTAAACTCTTTCCTGCCTCACATCCTATGAAACCATGAGGCCATCAGAGCCAATCACAATGGGCAGATGGTGAACGAAGCTGAGAGACGGAGAGTTTGGGGCTTCTGGGGAGCGATGTGGAGGCTCTGGCTGGTGGTGGGGGGCAGGAGTGCATCCAGGGGCGATATCCCAGGGGCAATAACAGCAGTACCTGACTCACCTGATTATCTCTGCAGCGTCAGAAACAAATGCATCAGAATTTCCCATGAGGCACTCTGGTGGAGGTGTGACAGAGAAACAGAGAGTGATCTGCACAGGGACTAGAAATGTGTGTTGCTGAACAACTACAGGTGCTACAGATGTTGCAGGTTTTATGCAGTCTGCAAGGATTAGTGCTTATCTGTCTTATTCCATATATCTAACAGGTGTACCCTCTCTACCTATTATTATATATCTAAGAGATATCACCGCTCTACTTTTCATTATATTTTTGAAGGCCAAGCTATTGGCCAAGCTGACAATTAATTATGGATTCACCCTGGCAGAGCCCACAGTGACCCAAGAAGGAGTTTGGAGCTGAGAGCCTTCTGGCGTGAGAAGCCTGTGGTGCTTCTCGCTTCTTCTGAGACCTAAATTCAATTGCTAATTGCACATTCAGGCCAAATTCCAAGCTGTTTCCCAATTTTAGGCAGGTAATTACAGAAACTTTCAGCAGATCTGTCTAGCAGCTGAGTGGGTTTGAATCAGAAAAACACTATTTCTGTGGGGGGGGGTGCAGGTTGTGCAGCTTGTACAGAACGGAGGTGGGAGGACCGACTGCTGTCCATGTACGTGCGTTACTGCCTCTGCTGAATCTGCAGGCCCCCCCCTGAGCTGCTGAGCTAGGAGCATCATACTACCCTAGGGGGTGGGGGAGTTCTCCTGCAGTTGTGATCCAATTAAAATAATGTATTTAAAGACTGAACTGAAATTCCGTCCCGGGCAGATAGTGGAGATGAGGCAGATTATAATCACAATGTTGGTCTGTTTAGACCGGTCAGGACGGTGTGTGTCAAATCCACTCCCACTTGCACGCATGCGCGACAGTCTACCGAACATGATTTGTGTGTGAGGACTAACACAAATACGGCTTTAATTGAAGAACTGCGGGGAGCTTTCTCAGCATGTTGGCCATGATGTGGTACAAATTGCACAATTCATTTAAGCGGCAGCTTAATCAGTCATAATTAAGACTTCAGCAGTAGCAGCGCCAGCCGCCGGTCCGGGGGGCTTTGCTGCCGTGTGGCTGTCGGGTACAAACCAGTGATCGAATAGTGTCTTTGGGGGTGTCCGACCATGTGTGGCAATGCTAAGAGCGGTGAACCTGGGGGTGGCAACAATAACAGTTTTTGACTGAGGCTGGGGGGGACAATCAATCTTGAAAGATGGTCATTTGTGGGCAGTGATCCCCAAACTCTTCTTTATCCATGATTTCTCGGTGTATTTGAAGCCATAACTACCTAGATCAAAGATATTTTATGCGTCTTACATTTAGAGAATCCTATATAAAACACAGCGCACATTATTCTCTAATGTCCGCAAAATGGACAAAAATGTACCAGGTATTATTAATGATAATTAAAGATAAGTCATTATTCTAGCTAAATAGTATTTGGAATGGTAGCGGAAAGTATTTGACGTTTGTTTTCATTTTGGTTAGTTTGAGAAGCATTACTTTTAGTTTTCGTTTAGCTGTTTTTAATTTTATTTTTGTGTCTTATTAAAAGTTTACCAAAACGTCTTACAGTTTTACTTAAGGATTATATCACTGCCTCGGATCCCCTTCAGTTGGAGCCCTGGACCGGGCCGAGCGGCTGTTAATTATATGGCCTCCTGCTTCTGGGCTCCGCGCTTCAGCGCGCTCCGTCACACCAGGCTGCGGCGCTTCTCTGAAACCGTAGGTTATTTCACTTCGCCGATGCTATCTCGACATTGCTAGACAGGTCAGTAAAGAAAAGCAGATTCACTTACGGACTTTATTTTTACACTCCCGGACTACTCTGAGAATTAAAAAAAAATCCCGAGCTGGATCCAGTATGTGGCGAGCGACGCGGGATGGTGTTTGCATGTGTCCTGTCGGAAAGACAGCGGCAGGGACCTCATTAATCACACCTGTTCAAGTTGGATCTAGAAAGTACGAACGCGGTAAAAAAAGCCCCTTATCAGACAGTATCGATCTCTCTGCACGGCAGTAGGGAGAGGAGTAATCACGTTCCAGCACCAGATGTACAGCGTAAAGAAGTTATACTTTATCTTTGATTTAATATCAGCTGTTGGAAGAGGCTGTTAGTAAGGGAGGGGGACTCGGAGCCTGGTCGGACGAGAACAGTTGCAAAAGACAAGGAAGTCCTTCGAATATTGTACAGAAATATTTCACTTTTCCCAGTGATTTTTGTTGTTTGCTGGGAGAAGGTCAGCTGATTGTCCAATGTGACACCCAGGGTATGTGTTTTGGAGACGACCGCTCTCTTAAAGCGAATGGAGTGATGAGGCGAGCTCAGTTCAATTCAGTTTATTTTTATATATAGTGTCTTTCACATGAGTGTTGCCCCAAGGCAATGGGGCTGCGGTCTGTGAGCTTCGCATATTCCAGAGCATTCTATAAAAAGATGTGTCGCGGAAGGGGGAGGCGAAAACCAGAGAACAACAATCAGACATAGAAGGGAAGTTTGCTCGCTTGGTTTGAAGTGATGAGGGACAGGAGGTTGCGGACAGGGGCTCCCAGGAGGGATAACGATGGATGGGTTGACGGCGAGAGGAGAGGGGCAGCGATCGGGGTAGAGCAGAGGGGGCAGCGCAGGGAGCATCGCTAATGGTCCCGTCATCCGAGCGACGGAGCAGATTCGGAGTCGGTACTGGGTAACAGTTCTGTTTGCGGGGTCAACATACCTCGGCGGATAACGGGAGAGACGAGGGACCGAGGCAGCACTATTCATAGACCGTGAGGCACCGAGGAGCGCTTTGATTGTCCCGCACAGCTAAACCGAAACAATTCTAATTACCACATTGCACGTTCCCTCCGGCACATTCAGCGCGAGCTTGTCAGGAAGCTGACACCGGAAAATATTAGACTTAATTATTAACGACGCTACAAAAGCTTAGCGGCGCCCTGCAAGGCGCACAACTACTGCTGACTGTTTACACTGTAAAATGCACCGAGAACGCGTTGATAAATAACACCTGCATAACTTCTAATCTGCGTCGTAATCAAAACCACTTGGATGTCGGATGCGTTCGCTGATTCTGGTGGCTTATGCTGTGCTGAGCCCAGGAAGCCTGACTAAGGTGACCTGGCCATTGCATCTGGCTGGGCTTTCATCTCTACGCTCATACATGGCCTGGAACTGAGAGGGCTTAATTGCTCCAGATGTTGACTTAGCTCTATTAGGAGTGTCATTCCAACACTGTCCGAATGATACTTTTACTTTCCACTGAAGTTTCACTTCATTTTGAATATATTTTCATTTATTCAGCTTTTATTCAAAACGTGCATTTTTCAGAAAGTTGGGTCAGACTGTCCATGGAGGGATTGGGATTAGGGGCATTGCTCAAGGGTCCAACAGTGAAATCACTGCCGACTCTGGGTTCTGAAACGGCAGTTTTTTGATCACAGGCATGGTGTCCTAAGTCGTTGAGCTACATCTTCTCATCATATGTCACATTCCTCAGCATGGCAGTGGAATGAGCTGTTAGATCTCTACGTGGCAGACGCTAATAGAGATCGCACTCATGGGAACAGGACACCCTGGGCAAGGTACCAACGTGGATCACACCTCCACACACGCCGATGTCTGGCTCAGGAGGTTAGGCTTGTGTCTGTGATTGGAAGGTTGCCGGTCTGAATTTCATGCTCACCAGAATTGCCACTGGGCCCTTGAGTAGGGCCCCTAACCCCACTCCCCCCCCCCCAAAAAAAAATGCCCCAAGCTGTCACTTGTGCATGTATGTCTCAGTGGAGAGCAAGATGGGATATGTGAAAAACAGCATTTCCATGTAGCTGTACTCGTACAAACAGCAAATAAAGCATCATTATCTCATTTCAATATGAGGTACAAGCTCTGGGGGAGAGTCAGAGCATTCTGTGAGGGGGGGGGTCTCTTCATGGAGCATCACCTAACCCCAGGATCAGCTCTGGGGGGAGGGATCATATGCAACTGTTTCATTAGCAGATTCTGGCATGGGCAGGACACAGAGAAGGCTACAGAAGGTATTTAAGGATGGCCGAGGAAAGAGACGTGGGCTGGCTGTAAACGGCGCCTCCTGCAGGTCCGCATGTCATTAGGAAGAACACAAATGAGGTGGCGGCCTTGAGCCCCGCTTCAGTCTTGCCGTTAAATCGCTCCTCTGTGAGGCCATTACCTGGCAGCGATGCATGTTCCCACTCCATCCTCCTCTCTCCACCCTCATCTCCACCTTTCCTGCCTCAGCCTCCCCTCCACTTTCCACCCTCCCCTTCACTTTCCACCCTCCCCTCCACTTTCCACCTCTCATTGGGTCTGAGCCACAGCCCCATCCACCATCCCCATTAATTGTTCAGGTTTCTGGTTCACCCCTCCTCTGACCAGCCCCTTACCAGCCCTTCACAAACTGCGCCAAGAAGCAGCCCCCACTGCTTCCAGTGCACCACCCTCACACCCACATGTTTCTGCCACTAGTGTGAGAAACACGCTGATAACCCAGCATGCACTTCTCATTAACCCTATGGCTACAGAAGCCCATACATCGTCCCTGCAAGCTGACGTTCACTTCATCATTTTCGTTGGATAAAATGTTATCCGACTTCAGATCCGGCCACGGTTCGTGCTTGAACACGGACATCGTTTGCTTGTCACAAGCATCATTAAATAATCATGCAGACCCTAAGTGAACCTGCCTTCACCTGCAATCGATAAGATGGAGTGGGTCTGTCTGCATCTTGGAGCAGCAGCACAGGAAACCAGGGGGCGTTTATATAGGTGGACTCACAGGGGACCCTGGCCCGAGCTGAAAGCTGATTGGCCCACAGAGTGCCGCTTCCCAATTATTCACTGATTGAAAACATATCATTGGTTAACGATAAGGTTGACCTCTCTGTATGAATTACGCCCCCTCTTTTGCTTCCCTAGAATCTTTGGTCTTTGCTGCTTTCATATCGAATCTTATTGGCCGGTGGAAGTGCCCCTGTGCCCTGCCCTCTCGTTCTCCTCGGCTGCCCTCAGGGCGATCATGTCGAGCCGGGCAGCGCGGCTGCTGTGGCGGCGGGTGGCCCTATCCGTCTTCATTTGGCAGAGAGGTTTTTAATAAACGGCGGCGTGGCTCTGAGGAGAGCAGCGAAGCACTAATGAGCAGCACAATAAATCCAAATTAGGGGGCGTCTAATGAGGAGAATGAAGATCAACAGCAGAGTGGCGCCCGCGGGGCAGATAGCACACCGCGGGGCTGAGGGGCCTGGGCAGGAGCGCACACACACGCACACACACACACACACACACACAGCAGATTGCAGTCACAGCTTCAACCACAAGACAACTACGACTGAATGACAGACTACAGACATCCCAGGAAGTCCAACCTGACTCTACACGAACCAGTATGGAGAGACGGTACCCTGTACAAACCAGAAGAGAGTGGCCGTACTCTGCACAAACCAGTATGAATTGACCATACTCTGCAAAGCAGTCAGCATGAAGTGACTGTAGTCACCAAAACTAGTATGAATGACCGTACTCTGTAAAAACCAGTATGAAGAGACCGTACTCTGCAGAAAAGAGTCACCCTGCTCTGCAAAAACCAGTAGAGGTCTCCCTGCACTATACAAACACCAGTATGGCTTTCTGCAAACCAGTAGAAATCTAATAGCTCATTCCACAAAGCCCTGGATGTCTAGTAATGGCCTGGGTGGGCGGAGCCTGTAGCCACACCCAGGGGGGATGTCCCCATCCACAGGAAGTGCCCCCTGGTGGAGGTGGAGAGACATTGTAGCAAAGTGGCGGTTATGGGAGGATGGCGTCCAGTATGGCAGCCCGCATCTTGGCTGGAACGGCAGCCTGGCTTTATAAACTGCTCCTCCATCTCCGAAATGTCCAGGGGCCGCTCTTAATGGGCACAGAAGCTCGGTTGCTGCAGTCCAGGGTTGCCAGAGCTACCCCCGCATTGATATCCTCCTGTCTCTCCGCCAGACCTAATTACACCTGCCCCGCGAGGCCGGCCTGATGCGGGCAGAGCACGGGCATTAATAAAGGGCCGTACTGCGCAAGGGCGGCAGCACCGTTACCATAGAAACGAGAGGCAGGCGAGTGTCACGTCGTCCGGGCGTGTCACCGTGTCCCTGCACCCACGACCCTCTGCTGAACAGGATCCTGGACCCCAGGTCGTATTTTTCAAGCTTTGGCACAAAGTCGGAAAACCAGACCTCATGTGTAACTACAGGGGGCGGACAGGAGCCGTTTCCAATTTTCATGAGCAAAGCACCAAATACCCTCTCATTTGCCAAAGAGAGCCGTCCTGTGTACTGCCGGGATAACTAACAACGTTCAGCCTTTATCACAGAAGTAGACTGCAGGTCAGGCCGGACACAGAAGCGGAGACTGAGTGAGCACTCTCTTAGACAGTGAGAACATCTTTGATTCTGTGAGGAGTCACTGAAGCGAAGGCCTGAGGGACAGGCTGGTGGCCCGGGTGTGAAGGCCCGTTCTCAGCCCAGTTGAGATTTCCCCCAGCATAACCACACACGCTTCTATCAAGGCCGAGTTGGATTCCTCCTGTGAGGAAGGTTGGTCCTTTTCGTCAGGAGAGCATACTCGTGCAGTGTGTTCTGGGAAGGCCGCAGGTCACTGTGGAACAGTCAGAAAACCGCTCGTTGACCTTGACTGAGATGCCTTCTGAAAAGCCTCCAGTGGTCAAGCTGTGGGGGGGGGGGCTGGTTATCGGATGCTGTTGTATCACTGTACTTCCAGCAGCTCCTCATGAAGAGGCTACTGTACCCACTGATATTTTTTAATCATAATAAAGATGTAAAATGACCTTGCAGCTGATATATCCCCTCTTTCCGGGAAAATCCAGTTCACAGTGGCCTTCATCTCTGAATCCCCATGCTTGTGAAATTGCCTTGTACTGCGTGGTCCCCATCTCATCTACTGACCAAGATCACGTGATGGAGGCTTCTGGAAAGCTGTGCATATGCAGCAGGGGTGGTTTTAGGATTTTTTTTATGGGGGGGGGGTGGGGGGACGTAAGGGGGGCCATAATTCAGACAGAGGAGCCAACCCCAGGGGTGTTACTAGGATGTCAAGTTTGGGTGGGCGTTTGGATTATTTGGGTTGGCAACAACAGAAACGTTGCTTTTCCTAAGTATGGTATGTAAACAGGGGTGTAGTTTAATTCTGAGAAAGAAAGGGAGAGAAACAAAAGGGATACAATTACAGAATCCGAATTTTGTAGGGGGTCCGGGACCATTACCCTGTGACAAAGAAAAAAGTAATTAACCTGTAAGATTTAGGCTTTATGATAAGCATTTGTATGATAAACTAGAGAGGAAAACTGTTTCGGTTTTCAGTATGGTGCAATAGAACAGAAGGCAGATGGTCAGGGAACAGGACCTCGATGATGAATTAGGATAGTTCTGTACTTCTGCCCAAGGAAGAACAATGTCTAGGTCCAATATGATCAGCAGATGCATGTGTGTGTGTGTGTATTATATATATATAACTAATTGTGCCATATTCTACACTTATTCAGGTTATTAATTGCACTGAATATTAAAATTTATCGTCATAAATATCTCTACATTGAATCCTCAAATTAATTTAATATTAACACAAAGCGGAGTAATTTGATGACAGTAATTTGATACAAATCATACAGCTTCGTTGTCTAAACCAGAGTTCCCCAGCTCTGGTCCTGGATGGCCAGTTTGCAACACAGTTAGATTTCCCTGCTCCGACACCCACTAAACCCGGTCATTAGCTGGTTAAGGTGTGTTTGAGCAGGACAATCTGTAAACGGTGCTGGATTCTGGCCCCCCAGGGGTGGAATCGGGGAACCCTGCTCTAAACTGTCAGTTTTGGCTCTGGAGTAATTAATCAGTATGGTTACCATTTATTTCTGTAATAAACAAAAGTATTTAATCAAATTCAGGGTAAGAGTTACTGAAAAAATGACAAAACTAGCAAAAAATGTGCAAATGTAATCTTATTGTACAAATTAATTATTTATTGTGGGTTGCGTGCAGTAGTTTTGTGTTATTGATTTTTGACTACCAATCCGGGGCAAAAAATCATCAAATCAGAACAACAAATTGCATCATTGTAAAATACCTAAAAAGGTAAGGTAATGTCAACTGCTCAGCAAAAGAAAAAAACACAGTTTTAGCATAACAGCAAGTTTGTGAGAATGACCCAGATTTCAATATTTGTTTAATGGTTTGACTTAAACTTGTGATGTACAGATTATTCACGTCCAACAATAATACTACTTGCGAGCTGAATTTCAGTGCTTTCAAATGGTTTCTATGATGAGACGGCAATCAGAAAAGCTGGTGTTGTATTGTAAGTAGGGATGTTAAACTACATGCATTCTTTATTTTGAATCACACACCTTAGCGATTAATGGTGTATACCACATGCACATATAAACGCGTGTTCTAAACAGGTGGATCGAAGCACTCTAATCCTGACCATGTGATCTATCTAAAACTGTGAACCTATCTGGCAAATGACTCTGCAGAGAGAAGTCCGACGGCCTCTGGAGGTCCGCCTTATAACATAAGTATAAGCCTACAATCAAATAAATCAAATATCGCAAATATCGCAAATATCTTTATTCTGTGCATGCGACCGTATGGTGATTTTTTTTGATAAATTTCCCAGCCCTAATTTTTTTATAATAGTGATTTTTTTCCAGAGTTTTCTGTGGATGGGCAGATGATTCCTCGGAGTGGGCAAGGCTTATCTCTGTGTGGACAACGCCCACCAAAGCTCACCAATAGACATGGCATGCTCCCAGGCCAACACTATGGTTAGCCAATGATATGTTTTGAATCAGTGAGTGACAGGGGAGGGGGCTCTTTGGGACCAATCAGATTTCAGCTGGAACCAGTCCCCCTGTGGCCACACCCCTGTAAATAATCTTGGTAAGCAGGACAGGGAATTCAGCCTTCAATCTATGATGACTTTATGTGCTGATTCTTCCACTAAACTCTACCAGCTCAATAACTCTGAGATCAGATCAATACAGCTTTCCTGGTTTTGGGAAGCTGGCGTATTTTCACATCTTCCAATAAGCATGTTACTATTGCAGTTACCATGTTAGCATAGACCAAGATCATGCTCAGTTAGCTGGATTAGGGCGTTCAATGAGCACCTCACACCTCAGGTAGAATTAAAGGCAGACAGGTCCAGTTGAGCCCCGCTGTAATGATAACCCTACAGAAGTGACACTCTTCAAGACTGAAGGAATCTGAGGGCTGCTTGTGGTGATTAAGCAGCAGCAAAGTTCTCTGTGATTTCCAGGGTACTTGAATCAGCAGGAGGCCCACGGGATCCAGCCTCCCATTTCATACTGTGACCGTATGTCATTGCCGCTTCTTCATAGCTGTTATATTAAAAATGGCTGTGATTTTCTTTACATCTGGGGGGTACCTACATTTGGATAGATCAGATCAGTCGTGGTCCAGCCTCCCAGGTGAGACTGTAAGTCAGCATCAGGCACTATAAAGGCTCTCATTGTTCTTCACAACCCACAACCACGCTGGTGGATCTCCAGAACGTGATTCCATCTCCCTCATTGAAGGGGTTAGGGCTCCCCGTGTTGGTAATCTGTGTGTTTTGGGATCTCACCTCTTTTCCGATGGCACTTAGTTAAGTGACGGGTGACATCACATGCAACTGATGAGCTGCACATGTCTCAATTCTGCTCCTCTGGTTTTAGCGCTGAGGAGATCATTACCGTAAGCCGGTGGTGGGTGGGCCGGTGGGTGGGCCAGCCTGGCCCTCTTCTGAGTGTGATTGTGCTGATGACCTCCCCTACCCAATGAATCAGCTGACGGACATGTGTATTCACCCCACTCAGGACCACCCTGGAAAGGCCTGTGTTTTCAGTTCACCAACATGTGACCATGGACTAACGCTGTTCAGGATCCTGTTGGCCAGCCCCTGCAGGCTTAGTGCCCCCCCCCCCCTGCTGCTTTCTCTGTAGCTGTCAGGAGAGGCTTGAAATTAGCGAAGTATTATAAAAGCAGATTTTAATGTCGAGGCAAACTAATGCATTTTGACTTGCAGCCACTTGCCAGCTGTCAGTAACACTTATACACAAATATGAAAATGATACCATTTCTTGCAACCCTGAAAACTTACACATTGACGAGGGATAATCACCACTTTTCTTACCATGAACTTCTGATATATTCCATTTGAGATAATCACTACTTTGTATTGCTATGAATGTCTGCATTCCATTTGGGATAATCACTACCTTTTCCTCTATGAACTTCTACACTGTATTTGGGATAATTACTTTGTTACCATGAACTTCTGCTACATTCCATGCAGGCCAGCTTGGTACTGTACAGCAATGTCGTGTGTATGTGTGATCTGTGCATTTCTTTACTGAGGAGAATGCAGGAAGTGTGTCGTTTTGTACATGCGTGCGACCCACAGTTCCACTTCAGACCGTCAGTTAGAACAACTGACCACAACTGCTGTGAAGGACATTTTATTCAACAGAACATCTTCAGCAGGAAAGAGCTGGAAAAAGACTTCGTTGTACAACAAAGTACACCATATTCGACTCCAGCAAGGGTAAGACTAGCACATGGATGTCACGCTCACGTCTGACAAAGGAATTGCTATTACAGGACATCTTCAAGAACAATGGGTGCAGCTATTACCGTAACTAATAATCAGGCTACATATACAAATAAATATATAAAAATCAGTCCCATGAGCAACATATGAAGCTGAGGGAGTCCTGGGGCTCAGCACTTTACAGGATCCACACCT
>JAOYFF010000135.1:13332800-13361965 GCA_025773925.1 Cryptomyrus ogoouensis
CACACACACACTTCACTACAGAAATGATCTCCAATGAACAGGAACTGGACCCACGCTGCCTGGGATAAGCTCCAGAGCCCCCAGACCATACAAAACCTAAAAGTATATCTTACAAAGATAACACCACAAGACTATTTTTGACTAACAAAATCAGCCATTTGATATCGCATCGCCCGTTATAGTGCCTTTGGAGGATGAAAGGTTTTGATAAGTATAGCAATAAAATCGGGGACTTCGCTGTGATCAATCAAAAGCAAACCTCAGTCCTCTTAGGCCACCTAGTGCCATAAAAAATAATTACAGAACAAGCTGTTAATTACGCGAAACAGCGTCTACGACATAAAACGTTTTTTAAGTTAACGTTTTTTTTTTTTTTTTTTTTTTAAATACAATAATAATTTCACTACAAGAAGCAGTGCTGTTTTTCTCATAGAGAATAAATCCTAACTTTCAGTTTAGTTCTACTGCACATGCTATAATCGTAGAATATTACTATCATAAAATTGCAGAGTATATTACTGTTTAGTTTTCCCCAAAGAAGTAAGCACTTACTGTTAACTTTAAAGTATGCCTATGTGTAATTAAAAGCTGCAGTGTCGTAAACAGTGAAGGTATTTAGTTATGAAATATGAGACCTAAAGTTTAGGGGCTGAGATCCTAAAAGCTGAAGTTGTGCTTCTGCACACCAAGCCTGCGCATGGTAATTCTAGTAAACATCTTAGTATGTTAAAAAAGAGTGAAGGGTAGTGTTGTGGTGGTAAGAATGAGGTCTCTTTATGCTGAACTTGTTCTGGTGGTCTGACAGAATGACTCACTGGGTACTGTATGAGTGCCAGGGTGCATGAGCACATATTATCTGCTCACTACACATGGTCAGGGGCGGTAGCTAATATAAGACCTCTGCTCATATCTCACTGTCGTTCTCGGTCGCGTAGTCTGTGAATGCCGACCGACTGCTTTTGACAGGGCGGTTTACGACGCCGATCGCCGTAAAAGTGGGGAACCCATTTAAGGGTATATGCAGCGTTTGCGACAGTCTGACACGACTTACGGCCGTCGTCTCCAGCCAACCCTGCGCCTCCGTGTCCCCTCTCCTTGGCCGTATACCTCCCGCAGTCCTCCTGTTAGATCCGCTTTCTTCTGCACCATGAGCCCTTGGATCTGTGTCGCTGAGGCCCGCCGAACCCCCGTTTTCAGCTTCATCTAGCGGCAGGTGAGAGGGGTTTGTGGGCCGGACATACAGAGACGGCTCCGACCGGTCGGTACCCTTATCCGTCAGGCCGATCGGCGTTGACATATACGCTGCGGTCCCCGTGTCACTTTCTTGCCAAGGATTTGGAGTAACTTACCTGGGCGTAAGTTTAAATCTGGCTTCGACACCCCGACACATATCAGCATTAAAAGTGTCACAGCCTAATTACAGGTCATCAGCCGGACTGGTAAACTGATAACCGCAGGTATCTGATTGCTGGTGGTCAACACAGCACCGGTGTTGTGGATTGTAATAAAGTACCCAAATGGGGATTGAGGTTGTTGGGGGTTGATCGTGGGTGCAGCACTTTGCAGCACGGTTTAGTAAAAGTTGCAAAGGATGACTGTTTCTGGGTAAGGCGTCTTTCATCACCGGAGGACACCTATATGCAACATGGGTACATTTCCTGTACTGTTTTCAACCGGTCTGTCTTGGGTTTGGTATTTTTTCACGCCAACGCACAGACATGAGTGAGGGAGGAGCCAGAAAACTCTTTAAAAGCGTTAAACATAAAAGCCATTTAATTTTAAGTGTACGTTATGAGAACTATTTAGATAAGGGACTTCTTGTTTTGGAGTTATTCGGTCCAGTGGGGATGAAGCGGATCGCCTGTGCTGTTCTGCATGTAGCATCTGGAGTCTGTTTGCTGCTTTGTAAGAGTTGCCCTGTGTCTTCAGAATGGCTCTAGTGAAAATGCACTTTTCCGGGCCCTGAAAGTAGCAGCTGAGTTTGCAGTGTCATTTCACAGCAGTGCAGACCAGCAAGCTCCCCCCCCCTCTCTCCTTATGGTCATTGACCCTCTCCTTGTAAACTGGGACTGCCACAGACTGCTAAGTGGGGTGGGGTTGGTGCCAAAAGATTATTTATGAATTTATTGAATTTATTATTATTGTGATTGTTGAATGCCGAACTGAATTTCTTTGATCCATAATGCAGGGTTAGAAGCCTAAGCAGGTTCAGCATTATTTCCAATGCCTGCTGGAGCTATAGGCAGAATGGGCGTCGCCAGGTTCCCTGAATTACATCAGATTTCTTGGTAAAGGGGCCTCCCAAGTAAAGCTTTGCCTTATTTGTTTATTCCAGTCGTCCAGTGTGTACAGATACAGATATATTTTCTTAAATACAGTTTTTAAATGTACACATCCTAGTCACACACTGTGGATGGAAACTGGTTTAATTCCTTGATGCTTTTATACCACAGTATCTGTACCTGCTAAAGACATCCTGTCCCCCCCCCCCATTTCTACCCAGGTTCGACATACAATTATGGAGGCCTGAAGGTTGTCAGCGTTTGGGGGAGGTGGAGTCTTCCCTTCCCCAGGGAGGGGGCTCAGGAGACGGCAGCAGTAAGGAGGAAGGAGTCGTTGCATTTTCTATGGAACTGTTTATATAAAAGAAAAGTCTATTTTTGCCAACAGAGAGAGTCTATATTTGTACAGTTTTGTATGTATTTATGTGGACGGCGAGTGTGTGCGGAGCAGGTCGTCACGCGTGTGCGGTGAGGTGAGGCTGATTCGGGGCTGCTAGCGTGCGGTGGATCCTTGACACAAGCACTGTGCTAGCGCCCCCTATCGGCCATCCAGGAGATATCAGCCTCTGGTTCCCTACACTTTCCAGTGCGACCGCGTTCGGTCGTGTCCGCTTTTGGGGGAGTAGTTTCTGTGTGGGCACGGTTCCGGCGGTCAGGATGAGCCCCCCCCCTTCAGACTGTACGCCGCGGTGCCGGTCTGCGCAGCACGCGGCTGAGGTGATGGCGGCGCTGACGGCAGCAGACTCAGAGGGACGTCTGCGGGCCTTTCTGTCGGCCCACTGCCACAACGCGGCCACCCTGCGAGACGCCTTTGGCCGCACCGCCCTGCACATGGCTGCCTCGCTGGGACGGCGCCCCCTGGTGGAGTGGTTGCTGCAGAACAAAGGTGCTGACCTGCTGGTAAAGGACAAGGAGTCAGGGTGGACTGCCCTGCACCGCAGCACCTTCTACGGGCACATCCATTGTCTGCTGGCACTGGTCAAGGTACCGGCTGTGCGTGGTGTGTGCTTATTGGTTATACAGTTAGTCTCTGCTTATGTGCTTGCTTCTCATTGGCTAATCCACATTCAAGGTCCGCCTCAAACTGTTCATCTTTAATGGTACCAAACCATCGTTGGTTCAGACTCGACACACCAGCATCAGGTTGCTTTAGTCCATTCGATCCCTGATGCCGACGTTTCCTGTCTCCCACCCAGCATGGTGGCCTTCTCACCACCCTGGACAAGGAAGGCCTCTCCGTCCTGGACCTGACCATGAAGGACAGGCCCCAGCATGTGGTCTTCAGGAGTACTGGTGAGGAGAACTTTGGCTTCAGGTCCTGTTGCAGTTCACTGTCCCTTTACTGCTGATGGGGCATTGTAAAAGTTTTTTCTGGCTGGAAATCCAGGACAGCAAGACTCTGCTTAAGAGTTAAGGCCTGTCTAGTTAGCACTCACTTGTGTTTTGGGATTGGCATCTGCAGAGTGGAATGGTGCAGAGCTTCCCCGGATTCATCCTTGACTCTGGGTTGTATAACTCCTGTTCGGAAAGCTCTTGGGAGTTTTACTTACACAGAAATGTTCTGAGGGCAGAATGGAAAATGATCGGTTCAGAGAAAGAACCAATCAGATTGTAGAGGAGGTGGGTTGAAGCAACTTGAGGAGGTGAGATCAACCAATAAGATGTCATGGTCCCTCCTCTTTGAGTTGCTTGGACCCACCTCCTCTACAATCTGATTGGTTCAGAGAAAGAACCAGTCATTTTCCATTCTGCCCTCAGAACATTTCTGTGCAAGTAAAACTGCCATGAGCGTTAGGAGCACTAAGGTGTTAGTAGTTGTTGAACGGGGTGTAAGCAGAAGGTGTTGATGTTATTTTGGAAATGCAGAGCTGTTCTAAGCAGGCCTGTCTCTCTGAACAGACCCCACGGAGGTTTACACATGGGGGAGCAACACTAACTTCAGTCTTGGACACGGTAACCAAGAGAGCCGTAATCATCCTGAGATCATAGACCTCTTCGCCCGGACTGGAGTTTACATCAAACAGGTGGGCAGTCATTCTCCCAGTCTCTCAACGTCTTAAAATGGGGCTGTTGGGTTGGGTCTTGCACAGAAGAGGCCCAAAGAACTGTGTGTGCATAGCAAGACCATGATTTCTGTGGTACTGGGATGTGGGCAAAGGCTGAGGGTGATTGGCACTGGCCTTTGGAATCTGGATTGATGGGAGTTGGTTGGCATTGGTGCTGATAGCAGGCCATTTATAGTTTGTGCTAGAGCCATAGACAGTCTAGCCCTGGACAGCTGTGCATAGAGGTTCATTGTCTCAGTTGCTCTCCTTTTGGGCATTTGGTGATTGGGAGGGGCCACGGGGGGGGGGGGGGAACTGGTCACATGCCTGCCCCTTCTGCCAGCAGCTTCCCCATTATTCTCACCCTCCCTCCCCACTGTGGTACATAGAGTGTTTGTGTTCCTGGCAAGCTGAAGAGTGTAATTCCTGTTCTGGCCTACGTGTGGCAGCGGTGTCACATGGTGTCCCCTGGCCCATAGGGGTGGGGCTGATGGCCTCCTTCCACGAGGGGTGTCTGTGCCACATGTTAAAGAGCATGGTCTGGTGCTCGTGGAAGAGATGATTATGAGGAGAAGGAACATCGTGTGATATCGTGCTCACTGAGAGAGAGAGAGAGAGAAGGGACAGTGACACACACACACACACACACACACATATATATACACTGTTTTCTGACAGCTGCAGTATGACATCAGCCCCTGGCGGAGGCGACATGTCCGTGGTCAGTGTGTCTCATATCTCCCCCTGCTTTGTCCTCCAGCTCAGACCTTCCTCTTTCATGAGTTTAGCAGTCCAGATGATGGATCTCACAGTACCCGACTTGTGTCCCCCAGGTGGTGCTGTGCAAGTTCCACTCCGTGTTCCTGTCTCAGAAGGGACAGCTGTTCACTTGTGGACACGGTCAGGGCGGCCGTCTGGGACACGGTGACGAGCAGACTTACCTGGTAGGAGCGTCCTCCATCTGGCGCTGGGTGTAGGTCCTCGCCGGTGCTGCGGGAGGTCTGCCTCACCTCCATCTGGCTACCGTTACCCAGGTGCCCCGTGTAGTGGAAGGTCTCCTGTCCCACCACTGCTCACAAGTTGCTGCTGCCAAGGATCATACCGTGGTCTTGACCGAGGAGGGCTATGTCTACACCTTTGGCCTTAACACCTTTCACCAGCTGGGCCTGACCCCCCCACCGGCGTCCAGCCATGTGCCCAAACAGGTGAGGCCCCATAGACCCCCCGTTAGGGGATCAGCGCCCTGTGTCATGCAGATTCTTTGAGATGGTTAGGTCCAAGTTTAAGATGTACGGAGCAATCAGCTCTTTGACTGATGGACCTCCAGGTCTTCTCCAAGGCTTTGAAGGGGAGGACTGTGGTTGGCGTGGCGGCGGGAAGGTTCCACACCGTCCTGTGGACCAGGGAGGCGGTCTACACCATGGGGCTGAACGGAGGCCAGCTGGGTGAGACCCGACACCTTGAGCTTGGAGGTCCTGCTCCATTTCAGGTCCTGGCCTTGCGATTAAGGAGCAGCTTCCACCCATTCTGGTGGTTTCTTAGGAATGTTCCTCCCCACCTGCAGGCTATCTGCTCGACCCTAACGGGGAGAAGTGTGTGACGGCCCCTCGACAGGTATCTGCCCTGCATCACAAGGACGTGACCATCAGCAAGCTGGCGGCCAGCACCGGGGCTACCGTGTGTGTGACCGAGAGGGGAGATGTCTACCTTCTCGCCGACTACCAGTGCAAAAAGCTAGCTTCCAGGTGAGGCGTGAATGCCGTCCTTCTGTGTGTGTGGAGAGCTCCCTCTGACTCCCCATAGTGTCTGACCACACCCCTCTGCCTCTTTCCATCCCAGGCAGCTCAACATCAAGAAGGTCCTAGTGAGTGGGGGGAGTCTGGATCATCGTGTGGACCCCCAGGTGCTGATGGATGGGGGTGGGGCAAAGGTCTCTATCCTCGCCCTGGACCAGGCAGGAAGGGTATGTGTAGATACCTCTCTCTCGGCACTGCGGGGTGAGTCTTGGCACGTCACTTGTGACGCCTTCCCTCTCGCTGTCAGGTGTTCTGCTGGAGATCTTCCAGCAGCTCCGTGAAGCAGTGTCGCTGGGCGTACGGCCGGCAGGTGTTTGTGGCGGACATGGCGCTGAGCGACGACCACCTGATGTTCGTCACCCAGGAGGGTGAGGGCTTCAATGGCCATTGGCAGCAAGACCGCAAGAAGAACGCGGATCGCAAAGGTTTCGACTGTGTCCGCCTGCTAGCTCTATGCATCCTGCACATCTCCTCACCACCTCATGACTCTAAACCCCACTTTCCGGTCATTCAGAGGCAGGAAGCGGGCCGGAGCCAGGGCAGTCCGAGGCCGGCGGGGCGTACGAGCGGATCCGCTTGGAGAGGATCCCGTTTATCCACAGGGCCGTCAGCATCACCATGGACACGAAGGGCCGCAACTTTGCGGTGTTGCAGTCGGACCCTAAGACAAGGTACTGGTGTGGGATTGGGGGTAGTGGGTGGCTGTGTGGCTCAGCAGGTTAAAATGCTGGTTCAAATCCCAGAGTAGGCAGTGCGATTTTGCCGTTGGGCCCCTGGGCAAGGCCCTTAATCGCTCCAGGGATTGTCTCACCCTGCTTGTTGTCAAATATGTGCGTCACTTTGAATAAAATCATCTGCTGAATGATTAAACTGTAAGTGTAAATGGTTTGGTGCTGGCTGTTCCGAGTTCCCAGAAATGCCGGCTTCATGGCAAGTGTGCAGGATGCGAGCGTTGCGTTGATGCCCCGCCCACCCGATGTCATCCCCCCCCAGCCTGTTCGAGGTCCCCTCTGTCTCCGCCTCCTCATTCCCCGAGCATCTCCGCAGCCTGCAGGCCGAGGCCGAAGAGACGGACAACATCCACGACGTCACCCTGCAGGCCGGAAGCCGCACCTTCCCGGCACACAAATATATCCTGTCCTCCCGCTCCGACTACTTCCGGCGTATTCTGTACCTGGAGCCGGGCCAGGGGGAGGAGGTGGAGGGGGTGACACGCAGCGAAGATGCCATAGGCTGCGACCTTCTGGCGCTGGACAAGGTCCCGGCGGACATGCTGGACCAGGTGCTGCAGTTTATCTACACGGACAGCTGCCAGATGCTGCAGTCGGGATACCAGCCCACCGCATCCAACCAGGACCGCAGCCCGGCGATCGAACCGGACCAGCTGATCCATGATCTGCAGGTGCTGGGCTTCCACCAGGAGCTGAAGGGCCGGTCCGCTTTGGAGGTGTACCGCTCACTGCCCGCCTCCGACTGCAGAGGGGAGGGGCCAAAGGGCAAAGCCAATAAGAGCAGCAAGAAGAGCAAAGGGAAAGAGGCCAGTGAGGGAGGGGTCAACCCAGTGAAGGCCCTTCAGGGTGTGGCCAAAAGACTGGGTGTCGGCAGCTTGTCTGCACGGTAAGGAACGCCCCACTGTTGTGCTGGCCAATGAAACTCTACCTCTCCCTTTACTTAGCCAGTTAACTTAGTTTTGTTGTAGCCATTTCATTAGGTAGGTTTAGAAGGTTTGATGTAATTGGCTAACGGCTAATTGGCTAGTGGGCAGGCATTCGGATCTCTTCTGGAAGGTGGCTAAATCAGACATGGGGTGTTTTTCAATATGCGTTCTTGACCGTACTTGTGTTCTCGTGTTCCCGTTTGACGTCATCTTCCATTGCTGTTGATCTTTGGATTCTTGGCACTGGGGTGTTTCGCCATGCCGAAAATGCAAACATCACACTTGTGGTTTTGGCAAGATTGGTCTTGCTAATTTGCCTCCCAAGAACAAACTTGGGGCACAGTGAATCACGGGATTGATCTCGTTTCCTGAGAATGCAATTGAGGCTTCTTTGATATTTGAAGCGTGGCAAGAATGGCATCCTGGGATTTTTACCTTCCTCTGTACTTCTGTTCTTGATTATTGGAACTGGTCTTTGGCACTGGAAGATGACGTCAAACAGGAGCATGTAAACACAAGTGCGGTCAAGTATGCATATTGAGAAACACCCCTTGTCTTATGATACCTCAACATTTCACAGCAAAACACTTATCATTTGAGTTTAAACTTGTCTAGATCTGTTTGTTTGGCCGTTACAGCTTGGATGGAGTGAAATATGAGAACGGAAGGATCAACGTCGTTCAAAAGAAGTCCGGAAACAAGCTGAAATTCAACCCAAAGAAATGGTAGGTGGCCAGAGGGTCAGCGAGGCCTGCAGATGGGTGTGGCTTTGGAGAAGCGTCATGGCCGTGGGTGGGATGGGCCGAGTGAGCCTCTCTGATTCACCATAGGGAGAAATTCAGTCTAGACAGAGACTGTAACCCAGAATTCATTGCAGCTTTTCACCCTCGCTCTAACCACAGCCCCTACCTCTGTGATGTTACTCTGCGGTCCGAAGATGGGAAGGATTTCCCGTGCCACAAGTGTGTCCTGTGTGCGCGACTTGGTGAGTTTCTGTGTGTGTTTCTGTGTGCGTGCGCGTGTGTGCACCCCTCTTACGGAATCTCTCTTATACTGGTGTGGTCTCCCTTTACAGAGTACTTCCACAGCATGCTGGGAAACCCCTGGATTGAGGTAAGTGTTACCCTTTCTCACTGTTAAAGTCCAGTTCAGTCAGTTGCTAGGTGTACTAATTTCCAGTCCACTTGAACTCTTTAGGAATATTCCTGCATTATGCTTTGAGTTCATATTTGGACCATTTCCATCCTGTGTCCTCTGTATCCATACTTGACAACAGCTGAGTTGGTTGTTTCTGTTGCGTGACCTCACTCTGCCCCCTGCAGGCCTCTTGCTGCACTGCACTGGTAATGCCGACTAAGGCAGACATCCTGCAGGTCATCCTGGAGTATGTGTACACAGATGAGTCAGCCACAGTCAGAGGTGAGCGCTGGACATGGGACCGTGTGCGTATGAGGACACGGGACGGTTCTGCCCTATACAGCCACCTATGGACTTCTACCTGTGTTTAAGTGCCCTTATGTACATTGTCATGATGGTAAAGGCTGCCCATGAAATCAGAGCTCGATATACGAGATTTCGTTCGCTATGCCAGTGAGGAAAATGGAAAGACAGGATAATCTGGTACTGCAGTGCTTCTCAAACTATGGTATTTGTACCTCCAGTGGTACTTAAGCTCCCTCTAGTGGTACAGTGAGGTATTTTGAACATTAATTACAGTGGTTGGTCACGGAGAGCCAGATATTTTCTGAAGAGTAGTTTATACTTCACTTTCGGGCTGCAGACCATCATGTGCTGCAGCCTGTGTTCGTACCACGTTTGGCTGCGGATGCGGACGGTTGCGGTCGGTTCTGCACACAGCTGTGATATTCCACCAGACCAGGAGAGCGCAGATGTATTGCAACAAACACAAATACAAGCAGTGTAGTGAAACAGGTAAACTTTTGTCAACATGTTTTAAAGTTATTAGTCTAGGCTTGGGCGGTATTACGGTAAGACAGCGTACTGCGGTATTTTGAAATCCTGAAGACAAAATTAGCCAGGACCCCTTCGCCCTGAGCCGCTTGGCGAATTTTATTGCCAGGTTTTCAGAATATGCCGGAATCATGCTGCTTTTAAAAATACCATTTACCTCGGTGTAGTGTCTGGACAGTAAGAAAAATTAGATATGCAGATACCTCCTACCCTCTTCATACAGCTGCTCACCATAAATACAACTGCTGTCCTTCCTCTACTTTTTCGTCGGTGACCGCTGATCTGAGAAAGTCTACTCTGCCATCTCCTGGAAATACCTAATAAGTCATCCTGCACCTATACATGGATGCACAAGGTTTCTGCTAGATGTAAAAATCAGGGCTACACGCGTACCCACTGTAGCCGTCCGCAGCCAAACCCCGATGATGAAATTTAAGTTGCATCCCCTCATACGCAACGGAAAGCACACACGGAAAAGCGAAGTAAGAATTGTCTTTAAGGTGGCATGCATCGTGGAACGTTTGAGAATAACTGCAATGATCTGTTTAACCAGCCTTAACCAGCCATGTGTAGGACAGCGTTTGCTTGTTAGCCTGGCCCAACATGAACCCAGTTATGTAGTTTGTATTGTACCAGAATGAGCAGCAGAGCCCCAGAAGGGACTTGAATCAGCAGCCTTCTATATATTTGGTAGTTAAATGCACGTGAATGCTGATGTGCTTGGAGTAGACCATGTGTTAACAGATGTCTGTCTCCCCCATCTTTGCTCGCAGAGTCGCTGAACGTGGAATTTGTGTGCAATGTCCTGGTCGTGGCCGACCAGCTTCTCATCCCCCGCCTGAAGGAGATCTGTGAGGTGACCATCGTGGAGAACCGTATGTACCACCTTCCACGTTCACTTCCTCGTTCCCTCGCGGCCACAGAGCGAGATGTGGCTCGTGCAGTCAGATGTGGCCCGTGGTGGCTGCCCGTGGTTTTGTGCAGACAGATCCTTTCCTAGTCCGTAGCGAGCCTGAAAGAACTGTTAAAATTGAGCCGTTAACTTCCGGGTCAAAGGGATGTGAGGGTATTGGAGTTAGGGCCACGTTCCTGCGCTGGGGTGCAGTCGTCGGGCGATAATCATGGCCATTTCTGCGCGTGACTCTTAATGTCTTTTTGCTGTCACTCTGAGCAGGCCAGTGGAGGAACCTGATTGGGTGATGTACTGTGATGTCACCCCCAGTGACCCTGAAGAACGTGGCGGAGCTGCTGGAGTTCGCAGCAATGTACAACGCCCATCAGCTCAAACTGTCCTGCCTGCAGTTCATCGTGCTCAACATGGCCGCCCTGCTGGAGACCAAGTGAGAATCACTCAGTGTTTTGTCATATATAGATAACAATGGAACAGCATTAACTGGCAAGGAAATTTCCTCAAGTTTACATGATAAAATAACACTAACAGTAAAAACCACTTAAGTAGAATAAAATAAGTAGCAAAATACACAGTAGTGAGTAGTAAAATAAGATATAATAATGGTCCTTTATGGATGACTTGGAATGTGGACTCTGTGCTTCATGTTCCCTGTGTCTGTCCTCAGAGCCCTGGACGTCCTGAGTGCCGACGTGCAGCTTGAGCTCTCAGCGGTGTACAGGGACATGGTGAGCCCTTACTCCTCTTCCTCCTCCTCTTCCTCCACGTTCTGTGTGACTCATGCTGTCATTCTCACGACCTGCCCTTAGATTCCAGCGATGCAGAAGCGTCTGATCACGCCTTACCCCGACGGGCCTGACCTCAACGCCTATGAGGACTGTGACTGTTCTCTCAACACGGACAGCGGCACGGAGATAGACCACACCTCCCGGTGAGTCTCTGGTCACATGACTCAGTACAGACCTGCACGGATACAGCACCAGTCAAGTCTGGACATACCTGCTATTAATGCATCCGTCTCTATTTTAGCTGTGTTATTCACCTTATAGTAAAAGGACACGAGGCAATGAAGTAATACTCATCAAATACTGCAATTACCATGAGAAGTGTTCATCTCAAAATTTTGGACTCTTCAAAACAGCCCCCTTTAGCGTTGATGACAGCATTACAGACTCTTGGCATCCTTTCAACAAGCTTTCAGATGTAGCCACCTGGAATGCTTCTCCAACAGGCCTGAAGGAGTTTCCACAAATTCTTGGCAAAAGTTCTTCCTGGATCCAGCTCATCCCAAACCAGTTCTAAAGGGTTTTGGCCAGGGAGGGGGATTATGAGGGTCAGGTCATCTGTCACAGCACACCATCTCCTTCCTTGATAATACTTACTACAACCTTGAGGTGTGCCTAGAGTTATCTTGTTGAAAATAAAATAATTTTCACTCGGTGTGTCCAGACTTTTGACTGGTACTGTATGCTGTACCGATCACTCACCAACGATGGCGACCTCTGGTGACCTTTGCCCTGTGACACGCTGCATACTCCTCAGATCTCCCAACCTGTGGTTCAGGAGTAGAACGTTTTGCTTAGTGGTTAAAGTGGTGCAATCCAGGCTCCTTCTCACATCACATCCTTGCCACATCATTCTTCTCAGAGAGACTCTTTTGAAGAAAGCCAAAGCGAAGGCAAAACGGAAGCCACGCCGGCGGTCCGACAGCTCGGGAGGGTACAACCTGTCAGACATCATCCATAGCCCCCCCACTGCAGGTACCCTATACCCCTCTGAGCTGAGCATCTCCACCGCCCCACACCACATATCGTCACTGTCCGATGAAAAACCTGCATCTCCAAACATCCATTATTTCAGCAGTGTGAAGAAATCTCCTTAGTAACCACTTGACAATTTTAACCTAGAACAACGTAATGAGACACCCTTAGCACTGCAGACAGAAACCTGCCTTTACACAGCCGTCAGTGAAGGGTTTGATGTTTTAAACTTATGGTGATTGTTGCAAGTGAGGCAAATGTCAGAGTCAACAAGATACAAACGAATCTCGCTTTGTATTCACAATTAACAATTATATTAGTTAGCTGGCTAGCTAGGAATCAACATTAAGATTAGCTATATGAAGTAATCTATATAAACATCCATCATGAATACAATTAACTCATACAAAAATATTAATGAAACGGGTGACTTCATAAAACATCTTTTTTATTGGTCAGTTAGATGTCATCAGTGGACGTCGGACAGAGACGATAGGATGCGGTTTGGATTTGAAACGGGTGTAAGGGTATGCATGCATCGAATCAGATGAGTGTCGCCCCCTGCAGGTCTGGTGAGGTCGGGCAAGACCAGCTCCATTGAGTCCTTGCAGGAGCTGCTGACCTCAGACTCGGAGGGGAGCTATGCAGGGGTGGGCAGCCCCCGTGACCTCCACTCCCCCATCTTTCAGGATGGACTCCAGGTACGGTGCAGCCATGGGGCCCCCACATGCTGCTGCAGAGAAAAGCCCTCTGCTCTGGTTCTGATTCGGGTTCTGGGTTCGGTCTGTGCAGCTGGAGGACAAAACTCGTGTCCTGAAACTGAGGACCCCACCTCAAACCCCAGACGGGGGATCCCAGGTAGCCCCCCCAGCCAGGAGCTCCGCCCCCCAGCCCATTCCAAGACCCAGACCAAGGTGGGTGGACCTCAGGTTATCAGGTAACCCAGCCATGTTGCCTGGGGACCAGTATTTAATGGCCGACGTGTGATCTGTTTCCAGTTCTTCCCAGCCACCTCCTGTTCTGGACCTGCGCACCATCATGGAAATGGAGGCGTGTTGTTGGAACCTGCAGACTCCGCCCAAAAGCCCTGGATCGTAAGTTAGCCTCATCTTCGCTCATCCTTGTGCCTCTGGGCTCTGAAGGAGGGTGTTTTGGTTACTCCCCTGAGGGATTCTGGGTATGTTCAAGGTCAGCCGCAGCGGCACCCGTAATGCGGACTCTTCATTCCCCTTGATCGACAGAGGTGGTACCAAGTCCTCTTCGCTCCCGCCAAAACTGTCTCAGAAGCAGCGGAAGATGATCGCCATGGCAACCAAGGAGCCCAGCGCAGAGAGCATCTCGGTCAAGTCCCCCCCCTCCACCTCCACCCCCACCAAGACCGTGAGAGCATGGTAGGTTTCAGGAGCCGTGTTTGGGCCTATTGTGGGTTGTGATCCTCCTTCCCCAAGCTATTTCTGCAACCCGATGAATGCAGTTTATTAAATGCCTCCAAATTCAAAGTGAGGTTCACCAGTAACCATGGCCGTGTTGCATCTCTGCTATCAGGGCGACACCTCTCCAGTCCCCCCAGGCATCCCAGTCCTTTCGGGACCTTCTGGTAGAGGAGGAGATGCGGGTCAGGGCCACTGCTGAAGGTCCAGGAGGGTCCTGCTCTTCTGCCAGGAAAGTGAGCTTTAAGAGCTCTGAGATGAAAGAAGTGGAAAGACCAGCTGGGTGAGCCATGGGTCACACACACCCACCCTGGGGATGCAGGCAGTAGTGCAGCATATTTGTCTGGCTGTGTTGTGTAGCTGCAGTTACAGACTATCTCCAGCAGGGGGCTCTCTGTTTTCATGTTGTTTATGTAGCAGTAAGTCAGGGACACTTCTAGCCCTTAATTCTCAGGTCACTGGCAGATAAGAGAGCTGGGAAATCTGCTTATGGCCCGGGCCTGTCTGCCTGGGCCGGCGGGGGCTGGATGCTGGGCTTCAGGGAGCAACCCTGAATGATATAGGCATGTTCATTAGAAATAATGTTTATAAAACCAATATTAATTTAAATGTGTTTCATGTTGCTAGGCGTCAGCGCGTGTGTGCATGTGTATGTGAGCATGAGGCTGGCTGTTAGGATGTGACTCTCCCCAGTTCAGGCCTGAGAGAGCACCACATGCGGGGTAATGAGATCTCAGTGAAAGGTCTTGCTGTGTTTGCCCCATCCTGAGCTGACACCCCCGCTGTCCTCTCCCATCAGCCCCTGGGTGCTGCCGGCAGTGGGAAGTCCGCCCGTGGGTGCCACGGTAACCTTCGCCTCCATCGTGGAGGAGGAGCTCCAGCAGGAGGCAGCACTGTGCCGTAGCCGGGAGAAACCGCTGGCGCTCATCCAGGTACTGCTGGCTCTGTGACCCCTCTGTGACCCCTCTGTGACCTCTCTGTGACCCCTCTGTGACCTCTCCATGTTCCAGATCGAGGAGAGGGCCATTCAGGACTTGATTCTCCATTACAAGGCCCTCAACAACCCGGAGGAGTTTGTTGTGGTGGAGAGAGCTTCCCAGGGGCCCATTGCGGCCCCCACATGGAACAAGCACTGACAAAGAGTGGAAGCAGCGCCCCCCCAGTGTCACCGTGACGTCCACCCCTGCCCTCATCCTGTCCGATGCAGTGCTGTGCTTTACCTGAGTCTGTGTGAAACGGGTTTGCAGTCTTTTGGTGATGGTCCCATAGCATGGCCCTGGAAGCCCATATTACTCACCCCCCCGCCCCCCCAGGAATTGGAACACACCAGGTTAAGAGCTGGCAGAGAGGAAGGAAACTAGTCTCTGTCAGAACTGATTTAAAGTTCAGACTTCATTTCCCAGGAAGCTCTGGGAGACAGGGCCAGATGTCTGCTGGGAAGATGGAGCCAGGTCTGAAGAACAGGTCTGGGATTCAGTTTAATAGTGTCTGGCGATGAAGCCTGATAAGACACTGAGGACTGCAGCAGCGTGCAGGGAGCTGTTTCGGAGAATGATGGCACAGAATGTACCAGGCAGCGTCTCTTGTTTACAGTTTTTGTGTGTGTTTTGCAGGGCTGGGGAGCACTACTCAGGACGTGCCTGTACTCGTCGGTGCCATTCTTACATTCTTAGTGTCTGCTGGTACCTGTCGCTGCGTTGTGGAACTGCTCTGCCCCTGACAATTCTGTAATGCAGTGTTTCCCAACCCTGGTCCTCAGGGACCCCCAGACAGTCCATGTTTTTGCTATCTGGAGCTGGGAGGGAGCAAAAATGTGGATTGTCTGGCGGTCCCTGAGGACTGGGCTGGGAAGCAGTGCTCTAAGGTCTTGAAGATAAAATGCTGACCTCGAACCTGGGTCTCTTAGGCCATATGGGCCAACCCCACCCCCCCCCGTGACACATGCAGTGAGCCTGCAGCCACGCAATAAAGACCACACCTGTGCAATAACACCTCTCTCTCTCTTCAGTCTCCTGAGTAGAACCTGCTACACTGCAGTTTTGAAGAGCAGAGTGGGCTCAGAGCTGCATTCGGTGACTTGGTGCTCCTCTCGTCTGTGGAGAGCTGCTCTGTGCAGCATGTTGCTTCTGTGTCAGCGATGTTAGAGATAATCCACCGCATGTGTGTGTGTATGTATGTGTGTGTGTCTATATATACATATATATATATATATATATATATATATATAATATGTGTGTGTATGTGTGTATAATATCCTTAGGAGGAACCAGACTCAAAGTGGGGAGCCCGTTCTCCTGGGGCCAGCAGAGGAAGTCAAATTAACAAAGTCCTGATTTGTACGTGCCAGATTAAGCCCGAGTGTAAATGCAGAATCACTGGCAGCAGGGCAGACGGGAAGGACTTTGCAGGCAGCAGGGCATTGCAGGGTAGACCGGATATCTTGGTTTTTGAGTCTCCAGGCAGCACACCCCCCGGAGGGGGGTACATTAGCCAGAGTAGGGAAGACTGCAGTGTTAACTGATAGGTGAGTGCTGATATGGCTATGGCAGCGTAAGTAGGAGGGAGAGGCAAGTGGGAATGCAGGCATGGGGGGGGGGGGTCCCTGCACGGCAGCACTCCAATTCCACAAGGGGCGGTGAGCCTGGAGGGACAGCACTGACGGTCCAGCTCCTCTAAAGCCAAAGGCACCGATCCCCACCCAGCTCTATACCTCACACTACTGGGAGTGAGTAGCACAGGTGGATAGTTCAGGTTCAGAAAGTAAAAATCCAGACCAAGTTGTTTCAACCAAACGGCTGCATTCTTGGTGACTATGCCTCTATACCCAACTGGTTGGCTGATACAAAATCTTGGTCTGGATTTTTACTTTATGGACCTGAACTATCCACCTCTGGTAAGCAGCTAGCTAGAGCTAAAACTAGAGTGCCCATTAGGAAATCTAAGCAAGTGTGTTTTTTAGTCTTGAATACTGAGAGTGAGCCTGAATCTTACTGGAAGCTGCAGAGCCATGTCTAATGGTCCATAGTTCTTTCTGCTCTAGGTACTAACAGATATCCTGCTCCTTGAGATTGAAGCAGGCAGGCAGGGTTGTATGAGACCAGTAGATCTAAGATATTCTGGTGCAAAGCCATCCAGTGCTTTGTAAGTTAAGCGCAAAGTTCAGTCGAGAGCGAAGCTTGAGGTCCTAGTGCAGGGTCAGCCTTAGGCATTAAGGGCCTTGGTTAAGTGCCCAACTGACAAGTGACTATTCTGCTATAAACGGGGTTCAAACTGGCAACCTTCTGATCACAGGTACAGATGCCTAATCTGCGGAGCCGCACATGAAATTGGGCCGGAATTAATATGTCCGGCTCCTGGCAGGAGCCGCTCTCTGCTAGTGGCCTGCCTTCTCACGGCCGGGCACCTTCTACTAAGCGGTTGTTGCTGTGTGTATTTGCTGGTTCTTATCTTCTGCCATGCAGCTGATGTTATCCTGAGTATTTATCTTGCACTTTTGCCTGTTTATTCTGCAAGATGTTAGCTTGTCTTGCTCAACACGGCCGACCTAGCTCTCCTCTGAGCACCAGCACCAGCCGGTCGATCACAGCCCTCACCTTATCCTCCTCAGAACCTGCTGCAGCATCACTCCAGGAACTGGAGGTGCTTTGTCCCCTGGAAAATGCTCATCATGGTGCTGGTTTGCCATCTACCTGCCTCTCACAAGCTGCATCATCCCTTCAAAGTTGACCTCCATCCGTTATCAGAGCTTGCCATTTGGTCCTTAGCCATAGGCTGATTGTGAAATTAGCTTGCAGGAAGCTTCTCCATTGTGGGTTGTGTTTATCTGGGCTTCTTGCGAGCGATGGCATGTCTGGGTTACTCGTGTGTGCACATTACACACTGATAGTGAGGTGGGTGTTCTGTGGGGTCGCTGTTGCCTCTGCGGTAGTTCACCATGAATGGTGTCGTCAGCAAACGACCTCCCCGCCAAACACGGTTTCTCCAAAATAACATTTGTCTTGGTCCTTGTCTTATTTGTCCTCATCGTTCGTTTTGTCATCTATGTGACATCTGTCACTTTCGTTTTAGAGAGAGGGGGTGCCAAAGCCTCGCATGCTAACTGGTTTGCTTCTTTCTTTCCTTAGCTGAACCCTCCGGTCATGCCTGTCCTTACAGTTGGGCCCTTCAATCCCATTTAGCAGCCAGAGACCCTGCCAGGGGGGCAGTGGTGAGGGAGGGGGATTACCTTTCTGCTCGTTGGCTTTGTCGCGTCAAAGGCAAAGCCACTAGAGGTGGGCGGGTCTAGTTTCCTGTGATGCCTTTGCTCCTGACAGAATGGCGAGACAGAACGGAGCGAAGTGATCCAGCCGAATCATAATCCCCTGTAGATGAAGTGGAGGTGGACACTGGGTGGAGAAGGTAGCAGGCATCATGGTGCTGAGCGTTTGAGTGTCTTAATTGTTTCTACACCGGCCACCTGGAGCATATGGAGGACCTTCATACAGCTTCCTCCTCAGAAGGTAACCCTCAACCCTCTGTCTCCTTAGGTGCATGGCAACAGGCCTCCTTAAGAATCCCATGGAATACTGACGTGCACATCCAGATGAAGAGCTGTGCTTCTCCGTCCCTCATTCCTAAACATAAACGATTTTCCATCCCGGTGCTGTCTTCAGCTGGAGTCATATTCTCCTTCCATTCTGTGATCACGTCCCAAACGTAACTGGGTACCACGTGGCTGTACTGGCGCTCCAACAACACAAACTAGCCTAAAAAAAAAACACCATGACCTTTGTGTTTTATTTTAGCTCTGTTGATTACACATTGTCATGATCGTGCAGGAAGTTGGTCTGTTGAGTGGCGCTCTCAGCTGTGTCCTGTGCATGCATACACTTCCTCTAGGGCAGCTGCTAGTCAGCATAGCCTGTCTTTAAGGCAAACGTCTCCATCTTTCAGTGATATTTTTCTTTGGTTGTTAAGCTCTGGGCCCAGTGCCTAGAGAAGAAGGTAGAGCTTTCCTTTAACTGGACATTAGTGGTCAGAGTGAGAAAACTTGTTAAATATATGTTCTGGAGAAGGTGAGAATAGCACAGCTGTCAGTAGTTAACTCATCCACCCACATCTAACTCGCCGCTCTAGTCTGTCGCAATCATTGATACGTTGAAGGTGAAATCTGCAGCTAAAATCGGTAGTGGTTGTGTTAGTACGAAATTCATGACAAACTGCACTATCACATATCAGATAATCTTCATCCACGGCTCCCACTGAAATTGGTTACACTCTGCACCCAGGGTCACTGTCTTGCTCTTAAGGCAAATTATGTGGTACATTATGTACGCAACAATATATTCTCAGGAATTGTTTGCGTGTTTGCACCCCGCTGGGAATAATGGCTTTGGCTGAAGTCCACATGTACACAAAATAAAGAGTGTGGTGGACCTGCAAGCAGACCTCGAACCTCCTGCTGATTATCTGTCTTAAAAGCGTGCACAGACCCTCCTTCAAGGGCCGTGCCACAGGGGTGCAGACCTGCTGGTTTCCTTGGCCTTCCCCGCGAATGTGGAGACCATCGCTGCGCCGTTAGGAAGCGTGGCAAACAGATGGCCGCGGTGTTTCCGTAATGTAGTCTTGCTTCGTCACGTTCACACCAAGGAGATGTGGGGGATGGAGGTGTGTCCATAACATTGAGGCTGGATTCACACCTTCATGTTCCTCATGTTCTGAGGAGATAGTGATGAAGCACCAACCACAGTCTGTGAATCTAATCTCACAATTAAGGGGACTAATTAATTAAGTCCAGGGAAACGCATCAAATGCCTTCTGCTGCAACTTACCCTGCAGGTCATGATGCCTCCAGCACCCTCCGGCTGAATGGGAGTGAAGTTCTTACGGCGCATGTGGTTGGTGGTGAATTCAGCACTTGTTGCCAACACCTTACCTGCAGGGCGGCGGTGTGGTGCAGCTCAGCATCTCTGTCCTCTTCTTATGGGATTGATTCTCCTGCTAGTCCCTAGGAACCCAAGGCTTATTCGAGCCAGGAAGAGCCTTTAGTAATTCTGCAGATCAAGGCCTTGCAGGCGGACGTTCCAGCTGACGCCCAGCAAACTCTCGAAAGGGGACCCACCTACATGAGAGGATAGGTGCATGCGAGGACGCCAGTATGTGTGTCCATTCCCCGACCCGGGTATCGGGAGGGGCCACAGACCGTCCACCTGATCACCTGACCTCAGGCGCTCCAGGGGAAAGGCTGATATCCCATATCTATGGAAACAATTCCAGAGCAGAGGGAAGAGGAGGCGTGGCATATGCAAGTGCAGCCAGCAGGTCTTAATGCACTGCCTGCAAAGCGCATTTGCAAACTGCGTTCATTGTGAAGGCAGCCGAGGAATGTGGGATCGGTGTCGGGATCCAGACGGGTGCTCCCTAGTGCGAAGTGTCCAGGCCAGGCCTGGCATCCACCGAGCCTGGGAGGGGAGCCTGAGTGAGGGCTGCTGGGTGGAGGCTGGTTTCCAGGCTAAGGTAGTGCTTGAATAATTGGGATAATCTGGCTTTAAGGGATGTCAGGCCGCAGTGACGTCGGGATTTGTGCAGACTGATGGATTGGGGGTGACGTGTATCCGTGCCCCCCACCCCAGCCAGCCTCCAACACTCTGCTCCCACTGCAGCCTTCTCTGCTTCTTCACTATCACCCCCTTCCTGCTCCATACTGACCCCGTTTGCCCCTTAGAACCTCCATCTTCTCAGTTCTGGTCTCTTCTCCCCTGTAGGCCTCCATCCTGGAGGAGAAAATGTCCTCCTCAGAACAAGCTGTATATGTAAGATGCAAATGTATGGAAATGCAGAGATCAGAATGGAGCAGGGGTCTCCAACTCTGGTCCTGGAGAGCTACTATCCAGTATGTTTTCTATCCTACCTGGCTTCTGACGAGCCACACCTGTTCCTGGTATTTACCTGAGAGCAGGTGTGGCTCATCAGAAGCCGGGTATGATAGAAAACCTACTGGTTAGTAGCTCTCCTGGACTGGAGTTGGAGACCCCTGAAATGGAGTGATGTTCTACACCGCCCTGCAAGTCCGCGTGCAGCCTCTAGGGAGCAGTGTTAATGTACAGAACTCTCAGCTGTAATCCACACGGCCTGTGAAGGGAGGGGCATCTCACACGTTATCAAATGTTCTGCACATATACTATTACATTTATGACATGTTTTATGAATATTATAATAAAGTTAAAACAGCCTCTCAAGTGTTTATGCACTTTTATGGTACAATACAGTAAATTAATCCCGAATCCAAGTCTGTAGAATATCAGGAATGCTTTGGACTTAGAAATTGTCGACAAAAGTTTTAATTGCACCACCATTTTTAAATAGATAGAACAGGGACAGAATTCTAATAGAAGTTTCCAGATGGCCTGAGAAGGGGTTAGCTAGATGCTATTAGACCAGCAAAAGTTAACAAATAATAAAGCACGCAACACCTTGCAAATTAACTCCAGTTTATGTGTAGTCAAAATGAGCATGGAAATTTTGGCAGGATATTCTCTTTTTTTTGGATATAACCTCATCTAAACCTTCATTTTATCTGAAGCTTAAGTCCGGAGAAGTTTGGCAAGGACCTTAGGCGGAGACTCATGCGCAGAAGCTGCCAAAAGCCACCGAGCGTGCATGCAAATTGATAGGCGTGCCTTGGGGCGATGAAGGCGCGGGCGGACCTCCAGAAAAGCCCTGCTACAGCAGTAGACAGGATGCGGAGATCCGCAGATCGGTAAGGACGACTTCTCCTCCGAAGACGCATTAGGACGAGCGCAATCACTTAAAGCATGCTTAGATTTAAGGCAGTGAATTAAGACGGCGGCAGTGGCGCAGATTAACCGATGTGGATAAAGTCAGCATTGCTCCGCCGCGCCGAGAGCGAATCGGTACCGGGACGAGATAGATAGAATCGTTTGTGTCTGCAGATTGCATTTTGTCAGGATGGCCGAAGACGATGTCAGGCGACCTGATAGAGAAAGACTTGAGAAAGACAGCAAGAACTCCAGTGTGCTGAACTGGGAGCAGGTTCGGCGCCTGGACTCTATCCTGACAGAAACTATTCCCATCCACGGCCGGGGCAACTTCCCCACCCTGGAGATGAAACCCCAGCAAATTGTTAAGAAAGTCAGGAGTCGGATGGAGGACAAGAAGATCAGTGTCCGAGATGTGAGGTTGAACGGGTCTGCTGCGAGCCACGTTCTTCATGAGGACAGCGGCTTGGGCTACAAAGACTTGGACCTCATCTTCTGCGCGGACTTGAAAGGTGAAACCGAGTTTCAGGTGATCAAGGACATTGTTCTGGACTGCTTGCTGGACTTCCTACCCGAAGGCGTGAATAAGAAGAAAATAACGTCCCTAACGCTGAAGGTACACATTTCTTTAAAATGGGTTTCAGGGGTTTGATCACTCATTATCATATTAGTAAAGAGCATAAAGTTACATTTCCCGGATGACAGTGCTGACCCAAGTCTCGTGCCCGTTGGGCATTTCTGAGATATATTTAGAAGGGTTTCTGTTAGTAAAATTATGTTTTTCTACCATTAAGAGGATTGAATTAAACCTATTTAAAGTGGATCCTCAAACTCTACGCAGGTAAGCCAGCAATTGGTCCTTATGCCAAACGGAAGAAGGCGATTCCAAGGATTGAGTTACATAATTACATCAATTAACATAATTTGTAATTTCGCTCATTTAGATGTAGGAAAAATAAATTAAACCGGGAGAGACATAATCCTGCAATTAAATTAATTTTAGCCGCTACTGATATAATGATTTAATGCACGAAATGACACCGCGCATAACACGTAGGAGAATGATGCCATCGGGCACAAATTAAAACAGTGCTTTCAGCTTGATGTGTTCCTTAGTAAAGTTCTGCAAAGCTGATCATTAATCATCCATAAAAGTCGACTTGTAAACGACGCTGCTGTCGTTGGCTCAGTCTCCCGTTTGTACCCAGGAAAAATAAGTTGATTTTTTTTCTCAGTGTAAACACTTGCCTGAGTTTTTATCGTTCCTTGACCAAACCAATCGGAGCAGGAAAAGCGTGAAGGACTGCGTATCTCCCCCCCCCCCCCCAGGAGGCCTACGTGCAGAAGATGGTGAAGGTCTGCACGGACACGGACCGATGGAGTCTAATCTCACTCTCCAACAACCATGGCAAGAACGTGGAGCTCAAGTTTGTGGGCTCCCTGCGTCGCCAGTTCGAGTTCAGCGTGGACTCCTTCCAGATCAAGCTGGACTCCTTACTCCTCTTCCACGACTGCTCGGAGAACGCCATGTCGGAGACGCTGCACCCCACCGTCGTTGCCGAGAGCGTCTACGGGGACTTCCAGGCAGCGCTGGAGCACCTGCGCCACAAGGTCATCTGCACACGCAACCCAGAGGAGATTCGAGGGGGTGGCCTGCTGAAGTACTGCCACCTGCTGGTGAGGGGCTTCCGTGCGGCCTCCGAGGCAGAGATGAAGTCGCTGCAGCGCTACATGTGCTCGCGCTTCTTCATCGACTTCTCAGACATCGGCGAGCAGCGGCGCAAGCTGGAGTCCTACCTGCAGAACCACTTTGTTGGCCTGGAGGAGCGCAAGTACGACTATCTGATGACGCTGCACAGTGTGGTGAACGAGAGTACGGTGTGCCTGATGGGACACGAGAGGCGGCAGACCCTCAGCCTCATCGCCATGCTGGCGGTGCATGTCCTGGCTGAGCAGAACGCCATCCCCAACGTGGCCAACGTCACCTGCTACTACCAGCCTGCACCCTACGTGGCCGATGGCAACTTCAGCAACTACTGCATCGCCCAGGTCCAGCCTGTCTTTGGGTGGCACCACCACTCTTATTCAACCTGGCTGCCCTGTAACTGAGCCCTGCACATGGGCGCAGAGGGCAGACACAATAGGCTTCATGAACAGTTGCGTGGCCCTGAAGCATCATGGGAAGGGCAAAGAGCAGAGTCCCAGTTCCACACTCGGCCTCGCCAGCCTGCCTGTCTTCAGTGCTGCAGGCACAGGGTTTTGGAACGCGCTACTGTCCGCGCGTGCTGGGGGCCGGCAGAGACCTGGGGGCCACCCACGCAAAATCCCCCCCACCGCCCCATTCCCCTGGGGGGGGCGGCTCCCGGCTTGCATCCCGCCTCACCTGCCGCGTGTGACCTGAGCGGCGACATCGATGGCGGGAAGACAAAAAAAAAAAACGAGAATGATGTCGCGTTTATATACCAAAGATTTAGCTTAATGCCCAAAAACAGACGACGGCGCCGAAGGGGAGACGTGTCTGATATGTGTCGTATGTGTGGGTCAGGCTTGGGCCCAGGCCAGCTGAATTAGCAAAGCCGTGGCTGCGTATTGAGGGACACGTAGCATCTGCACACATGTGAGCTGTAATCTCATCTGTACAGTGTCATGACCCCCCCCCGAGATGTCCCCAGTGTTCAGCGCTGCCAAGGGAAGTGCTAGTGTTTGTTTTTTTTGTTTGTTTATGTGTGTAAAGTTGTGACTTTTTTTTCCCAACACTTCAGATACTTTCCTTTCACAGATACTCGCTGTAGAAAGACTGAATTGCAGAAGGGCTGAAAAGAGGAAGTGCAGTGTGTGCTCGGTAGTGGTGCATTGTAGGACGGGAGTCTTTACGGCCTCCCGTGACTGGGGCCACTGGGGACCTCTTCATAAGGGGTCAGTGTTTCCCCCTGTGAGGCACTCTATGCTATTTGCTGTGACACTTGGGCAGGGAATTCTGCAGGTCCCGCAAAAGCGATAGAAGCATGCAATGGGGGGTGCATGGCTCTGGGCTCTCAGGAGTTCCTCTGACGGAGTGGTGTTTGCACAGCGTCTGATTGATGACAGGATGCGGGGACTCCAATCACAGCCTGTGGAAGGAGGTGGGCTGGGCAGCTTGGGGGTGGAGCCTGGGGAGCAGGTTTGCATGGTGAATGGGTCACAATTCTGTCTCCACCCATCCTCTTCAGCTCAGTACATATAAGCATCATGGTTCCTGCTCCCCAGAACGGACAGTGGGATTAATCCCTACAATCCATCTGCACCACATTCTGGCAGGACCATATTCTGATAGCATATACAGGACCTGAGATAGGCTATCAGCAATCAGATGTGGGCACCTTCAGTTCTGTTTCTCTCAGCATAATCGGTCACATGATCATGCGAGCACCATGCTGAAGTCATTCAGGGTGTCTTTTAGCTACCTATAAGTGCTTTACCCACAATCCCTCAGTCTGGCCCCAACCTGTCACTCTTCTCACACGTGAACCTGTCAAGAACCCTATGCTGATTCTTCAGCTACGTACGGCTGAATGATGCTGCGCAGGTTGTGCTGGGAATATGGACCCATGTGTTCTGTAGCATACCCCTCACCCGTGATGCGATAGCGCCGCACTGCGGCTCACACACCCCCCCCGAATTGCATCACCCCCCGGTGGAACCACATTCTGCTGCAAAGAGAACCTTGTATTTTTCTATTGATGCTATTTTTGTTGATGTTTCTGGTGTTCTCTTTGTCGCGGTGCTTGGGTATCTGCAGATAATTAGCAGTCCTTCTGAGAAATGTTGTACTTTGTTTTTCTGTGAGAAAGGAGATTTTTACCATTAAAAGTACGGATCCTGAAAGCGGAGCTTCGGTGTCTGTCTCTTCTCATCATTTCATACAAGGGGGCGCTGGAGGGGATTCAGGTTTGATTCAGGTTTGATTTGCTTTTAATGAAATCCAGCGTACGAAATGCTGAAACGGAAACAAGGTTAATGTTGCAGGAACTATTAAGGGCTAAACCATATTTGAAATGTAGGTTTGGGGATGAGGCGGCATGAATTATGGGGGAAGTTTGGGGGGGGGGTGAGTTATGAGTCTGAACATGTAGTGGGGGGGGGGGGCTATGCAGCGTTTATCATTTAATGCTGATTGCAGCTGATCACTGACGTTCATAGAGAAAAAGAAACCTGACGCTGCTGAAGCTCTGATCCAGTCCAGGGACCTAAATCTGAGCCCAGCTGCTCGCCTTGGGATACACTGAGCAGACCTGACCAGCTGGGATGGATGTGCTGGGATTTCTCTGGGTCAGACGGGTAAATGCCGACAGCAGCTTTTCCGCACATCAGAAGCCTGCGTCAGGGTGAAAACACAGTTACTGAAATAGCTTCTCAGGGCAGGGTGCAGTGGCGTCCAATCAACCACATTATGGATTTTCTATTTAGTCAGACTTGAAAGTGTGTCGGCCCAGGTGAAGCCAAACTGGACGTGATGTAAATAAACCCCAGCTTAGGGGATCTAGGATTTTTTTAGGGGGGGCACAAGAGGAGCCATAATTCATACAGAGGAGTCATTAGCCAATGATGTGTTTTGAATCGGTGAGTGACGGGAAATGGGGCACTCCAGGGGCCAATCAGCTTTCAGCTGGGATCGGTACGCCCCTGCCCCCGATGGACGTGACCAGGAAATAGGTGACACTGATTGGCTTATGAAGCAGTTAGCGAGACAGAGAGGGAGAGAGAGTGCAGGGTAGCTATGGTTTGCTAAAGTTTATTACGGTTCTGGATGTGAGGCACATTCATTCACGCAAAGGCTGACTCCCAAACATCTACATTGACAAAGAGCCTTTCCTGTGATGCTTTTACATTCTCACCCCAGTCAGAAGGGGCAGTCTTCCTAAGAAGCGTATCATGGAGCAATGGATCTGATATGACAGCCGTCCCACCCCCTACTCCAGGCTTACCTTAAAGTTAATCCGTCATTAAATTGCCACAGAGTCCTAAAAATAATATTGAAGTTCTCCTCAGTCATGGGGCTAAAGACAGTCCTGTCACCCTGAAGCTGACTGGTTCTGACACCCAAGTCACCTTGCATCTGGACCAGGGATGAGAACTTCTGACGGACAGTGCTGATCAGGCAGAAGGTGACCAAGGTCCATCCCGTAAAGGTGGCAGTAACTCCTGCACCTCTACCGATTTACAGCCGAAATAAAACATAAATCATATACATCGAGACTGTGCCCTGGAACTTTCAGGAGCAACATCAAAGCAAGATAAGATCATAAAGCATCCAGCATCGATCAAAGAAACTCACTGCTGGCCATTGGCAGGGAGAACTGTGTCTGCAATTTTTTGAAAAAAGGGAATACTTTCCTGAAATACTTTTAAAAATGATAAGAATGATTTCACAAAATATTATGCTAAATGACAGAGACATACGGAAGCTGCTGGTCTCTAATGTCCACGCATCCTGTCCAAGTCACCTGCGGCCTGTTCCGGACAACAGAAGGGTGGGGTATTACCTGGACAGGATATCATTCCATCGCAGGCCACATGCACATACAATCATAGTAAATAGGCAGTTTAGAGACACCAATTAGCCTAAATGTTAACTGAAGGAGGAAACCCACACTACACAGAGAACGTCCAGAAACGCATCGCCAGATTTGAAGCATCAGCACCACCACTTGAGCTGTCACCAGTGACCAAAATGCTGCTGTAAAATCATACTATTAAACTAAGAGCTTAGATGCTTTTCAAAGCAAAATAATAATTTTAGCAAAGAAAGCTTACGGACGTATACTGACGTATATCTGACATCGTCTTGTGCATACACTCTTATCAGATGAAAGAATTATATTTGGAGTCCATCAGGTACATATTTACCTGAGCTATGTCTGACTCCATGTGTGAAGAGAATTAAGAGTGTGCCAGACATGGATTCGCCCTCAGGGCTGAAATCCAGGAAGTCCCTTAGGAGATCAGGAGAGTGACAGGAGAGACAACATCTCCGGCACATTTGATGTGTTTGATGTTGTTCGCCAGCCAAGTCCTTGACGGCTCCGGGATTGGAAAGCTGGTCATGTATCACCTCAGATGGTGCTGTGGCCTACTGGGAACATAATAGCCATCACAGGCCTGCCCTCAGCAGAGGAGTGCTGTCATTTATGGCCCATGGATGTCGACGTCAGGTTCCGATTTAATCTGTTTTCCTCCCCTAATACGACCCTCTGGATCAGAGATGGAGATGGTGAGGTTTCAACTGAAGTCATTTTTCCATCGTTAAACACAATAGAGGGAGCATTAATCTGTGACCTTGCAGGCGGAGGGCAGCCACCAATGGAGGGAGAGATGAAGCGATGATGTTTCACGTTGCCCTGCCAAGAAAAGCATGGTCAGGCCGCAGGGCGAGAGGCCTGGCCTGCGTGTGTGTGCGTGTGTGTGTGTGTGCATAAGTCAAAGCAGAGTGAGGACAGAGATGATTTATTAGTTTCGTCTGGATTCACCGCTATTTACTCTGGGCGTGCGTTGACAAGTTTATCATTAGGAGTGCGATACTGAAGAAAATATTACGTTTTGAGATAATGGTATAGATATCCAGGACGATGGTAACAGAGGCAGCTGTTACCGCGTCGACAGTGCAGCACCACACCTTAAGGCCTGAATAGGTTTCAGGGGCTCATAGGTACACACAGGTAAACGCACAAGCGAGGACCTTCACATGCACACAGGTAAACATGTGGGTGATGCTGAGTCAAACAGGAAGCGTAGAGGGTTTCGAGTGGAGGTCACTGAAACTGAACCATCAGCATCATCCATAGCAGGCTGATGCCAGAGCAAATAGGCCTGACTATGTAGGCATTTTTGTAATTATTACACTGTGGCCAATGTGATAAAAATCTGTAACTTTTTACCTTGTGGGGACATTTTTTCTGTCCCCACAAGGATAACCTCAGTTTTATAAAAATCTGTAGATGCAATCAAAAAACAAAAATAGGCCAAAATTTTGTATTTCGTTTGGTTACTTAAGGTTAGGGCTGGGTGGGGGTTATGCTCATAGAAATGAATGGAGAACCCCCATAAACATATGAATACGTGGACAGTGTGTGTGTGTGTCTGTCTGTATGTGTGCCTGGAGGGGCTCCCATCCAGAGTGACTGCCATCTCTGTCGATTAAGGGAGATAAAGTTACCCCCTCTCCACATCTGTCCAAACCGCCAGAGCTCAGCCCCCGCTCGGCATTTGGGGTCTGCGCCAAGAGGCATCCACGCTCTTGCAGAGGTTTCTGACCCCCACAGCCAGGCATGAGGTGGAGATTTTTTTTTTGGTGTAAAATGGTGCCAGATTAATGCGAAACAGATCCGCACTCGTCTCGCATCCAGGCCGTGCTGCGGCGTGTCCGAACGCCGGCAGTCCTGTCAGTGGCATGCCACCGTTGGTGTTTCCATCGCTGTTTCAGCCACCTACACCAATGGTTCTCAGTAGGGCTGCAACTAATGATTATTTTGATAATCGATTAATCTGTCGATTACTTTTTCGATTAATCGATTAATCGGG